>JANFOE010000351.1:0-600000 GCA_025667525.1 Glebionis coronaria
TTTTTTTGACCTTATGTACATTTTATACATTTTTTAATATGTTTTTAGTCATTTTTTAATTAAAAAATGTAAACATGGTGTATATATCCTAAAATAAATACTTTCCAACTTAACCCTTTCGCAAAAAACGTTTAAGTTTCATCCCTAAATATAACTATGTTGTTGTCTTATATGTAAATAGCAACCAATCATTTACACATATAACCATGTTTTATTTCAAATATGTACATATCATTTTACACATTTATAGTTACAGCTACATATGTTATAATACTTTTTTAATTTAAAAAACATCTATTGTTCACGCTAAGGTTGTAAAAGTCGTGGATCACTAATTAGATTGTCATTTTTGGCAAGTTTTGAGTCATTCTGACGAGTTATGTGTATTTCAGCAAGATTTTCTTTAAAACCCCAACTTATAATAGACATGGACAACTACAATAAGTGATTAAAACATGTTTACGATGAGTTTTGGATATTTCTATTAAGATTTGCATGTTTCCAGCAAGTTTGACCATTATTGACCGTCTTTGACCGCCATTGATCATGGTTGATTTATTAGTTGACTGATAAATCAGTCATAAAAAAGTTGATGACTGGATCGCCTAGACGACGATTAATCAGCTTTAGCGACGGAGCCAGTGAGGGGCTGGATGGTACTTGGCCCCCCTAACTAGCCAACTAGCCCATCTTCTTTAGCTTGAAATATGTTGCTGATACATCAAATAAGAAAAAAAAAGTGAGTAAGCAAGATCTGCAAATAAGAAATGAACAATAAGAAATAAGATGTTCATGAATGGAAAGAGAAAGAGATCGTATTTCTACACATGAATCAATGCCACCCACGTGTATATAAATGTTACACATATATAGATAGTATTTCTTTTAAAAATAAATAGAGTAAATTAAATAATATACGCTAGTTTACTTTTCTTTTATGTCATTTAACTTATTACATATTTTTTGTTGCATGGTTGTTTACCATGTCGTAAATACCTTGTAATAAATGGCATGTTTTTAACAAAAGATTAAAACAAAAGTTAGATTAGTTGGCGAGTTTATCTCTTTATATCCAAACATTTTTCTTACTAAAAAGGGATGTGTCGTCTAGGGTAACTATGATACACCGACATTTTTATCTTTTTCAGTTGCGCAAAAGTGTGTGTAAACAATAAATAATGACTTGCTTTGTGAAAGCTCACTATGTTTTGCACTAACGTTCGCCCATCTCGTTCATTTTCTACATTAATCAAGTACTATATGTTATTACTGAAAAACAAGTAATTATGTATATTGAACGATTCAAAATTTAATCCAGGCTTAAAAAAAGAGTTGTGTGTTACTCTCAAAAAAAAATTAAGCCTCTTAATATAAATTTCTAGCTCCGTCCGTGATGAGCTTTGTACATCTTATTTTCCAACATTGTCACGCTATTACTCACAAGTAATGCTATTTTTTTAGATTATTGGTCATGACTAATGCTCACGTTATTACTCCAGCCACTGCTACTATTCACATTTGTTGTTACTTTTATCAAACAAATCCTACATGTCGTGACGCAATCGTAAAATATCTAATATTATTAGTTATTTCTTTTGATTTCGTGCATTACAGCATGATCATAAAAGAGCATCTTAAATTTTACACATTGTTATCACTGAGCTAAAGACATTTCGTGGTAAAAGCAAAAAAAAACAACAATAATGGTGATCAAACAAGAGTTCATTAAAATGGGTGTATATTCATTCGATTTGGAAGTGGAATGAATATGAATCGAAATTTGAGATAGGTTTGAAAGTAAATTAGAAGAAAAAAATATTAATTATTATTTTATATATTTTTTTTACATATTACTACTTTTATTTTAAAACTATTTTTTTTATAAAAAATAAACATTTTAATAGAAACACATTTATTACTGTTTTTTCATTCAAATTTTTAACAAATTGATAGTTTTATTTTTTAATATTTCAAATAAAAATAGTATAATAAACTTGATTAATTTTTTTTACATATTTTTAGTAATGTATAATTAAATGAAGATATTTCAAAAGAAAAAAACATAAATAATAATATTAGAACAAATAAAGTACTTAAATTGAATTTATTTATTTTTAATAAGAAATTACAATGATACATCGGTCAGCTTAAACATGAAGACTAAGGATCCGTTTAGTTTGTTGTGGATTTAGAAATAGATTTAATATTTGAATATTTGTTTTTGAATTTATGAATAATTGGAAAAGAGAAAAAAATCATATTAATAGGGACAAAAGTTATTTTGCATCTTTGTTTTCTGTTGGAATTCAATGGATAAATCCTCACATTTCATTTATTTTTGATCTAATAGTGAAAATTAACCTAAGATTTAAAAAAAATACGGAGGGGTCATTTTTGCCAAAATGTTCAGAAGTTGAAAAAATGGGCAGAGGTACCTAAGTTGTAAATATGACGGAGTAATGATTTATCACTAGTGATACTTCACTAGCGAAAATCAATGAAATATCTTTGTTGATAAAACAATGAAATATTACTAGAATATTACGCAGTAATTATGTTAATGAGATATCACTAGTGATGTTTCATTGTTTTATCTCTAGTGATATTTCATTGTTTTTATCAGTAACGAAATATCATTTGTGATAACCGATTTTCGTCATATTTACAATTTAGTCCTTCCGCCGCTTTTTTGCAAATTTTGAACATTTTGGCAAAAATAGTCCCTCCGTGTTTTTTTTAATCTTAGGCAATGGATGGCTAAGACTTGTCCTTTAGATTCCACCAAAAAACATGTTTCCAAAATAACGACTCTACTAATAGATTGTATATTTTTAGTGGAAAATTAAAATACTAAATTGTTTTTAATAATATATTTATATATAAGTGAGATAGAAGGACATATGTAGTGAGAGACCCATATAAAATGCGTAAACCCACATTTTAGCAGAGATTCGGAACGATGAAAGCATAGTTGGGTGTGTACCCAATCTATTTTCTTTTGAAATGTAACCAAACAACTGCTACATTTTAACCCCAGTCATATTCAAGCTCTCAACACCACTAAACAAACGGACCCTAAAACAAATATCTTATTGTTTGGATTATGAAAGCCGCGAATATCAGTAATAGTTACAATTTGCGAATTACACACGCGTCAGCGCAAACAGCAAATACCAAACAACAAATTTTGTACACCTGTAAGCCCAAACCCCTATGTATCAAACAGACCCTAAGTGGATCTAAAACCGGGAAATCTACAATGCAGGGAGCCAAGCACTCGGTTTTCAAAACCTTTTGCCATTTACTTCAGTTTGTTGGTTAATATTGGTTAATACTTAATACTTAATAGTAGATCTGTAGATGTAAATTGCATGAATCCCATGTTTAATTGAAAACTTTCAACTTCAAGCACTACAGCTAAGAGTAACATGCTTTCCAAAATTAACAGGTTTATAAAAATCATAAGAAAAATCAGAAATCATATGCCAAAGTAAAACATGATTAACAGAAACCTGTTTTGCCAAAATTAACAGGTTTCTAATAATTTGCAACTAAGGCCCTGAAAGCTGCTCGTCAGATCTAGCGGAGACCCAATAAAAGAAAATCAACAATGATTACAGCTAGAAACCCAATAAATTCAATGTTGAGTAAATCCTCTTTCTCATATTAAGAAATACAATCATTAAGAAATACAATCGTTTGTAGCTGATATTTCGGTGCCTCGTCATCAATAGACTTTCAACCCTGATCTTTTAACATCTTAATTGGCAAGTATCTAATGTAAGATTAGATTTGGGGTCTGTAATCACAATATCCAAACATATACATACATCAACCATTTGAAATTGTTTTTATCCATTTTTATCGTCTTACAGAAGAGCCAATATGTGATCATAAAACAGTACATGTAAACTTAATTATTATGTAAACATACCAATTTAACTCACAACCTTTATTGGTCCACACAGACGCTTAGCCAGTGAGGTTTTTGAACAGCTCCGGAAGATGAGCATTGGTGAGCTTTGTCCTTTTACTGATCTCAGTCTTCTTCTTCTTCTTCTGGCTTGGTTTATTATGAATATTACCATTCTGAGCCATTACCCTTCTTTTGGCAGTGTTTGTTGCAGGTTTCATCCCGCTCTTCTGCAAGTCACGCTCAATATCAAGCATGTCACGTGGCAATTCAATTGCCCTGAATAGTTGTTTCAGGTCATCGTCAACCTTAATGGGGACTCTAGGATCATTTGGGTAGGCTATATCCTCCTGAGAGTCGAAATTTGACAAAAGCCAGATCTGACGAGCAGCTTTCAGGGCCTGAGTTGCAAACATGATTTATAATTGCCATGACCACATTTAACTTGGGCAACCCAAAATAATAGAGAGGCTATATACGCATTTACGGTATGTAGAGAAAGAGACAGACCAATAGTTCCTACACAAGAATAATACAAACATATACATCTTTTGAATATACAAGTATCCATAAACATGTGTGGATGTGGTACATATACAAATATGATAAATCTATCTACGCATATACACGCATGTGTGTCTTCAAGTATGTATACGAAATCAGCAGCTTGACAAAGCCAAAGTAGCAACAAATAGTTAAATAACTCATTATTCTTTAAGCCACAACTTTCCAATATGGTTAAAAGTAAGATAGAAGCCAACTACAAACACCACATTCCAGTCCATGTCACTGAGGAATATTTTTTAACTTGCAAAAACTAAAAAGTCGAGCCTAATTTGGTCTTTACAAAAGACAAATATTAAACTTCATAGAATGAAGCAGTAAATAGACTTTCTAGAATGAGCAATTGCAAACTCATAAGCAAGTTGCATATGTGCTTAGAACACCACAAAGTGAAAATACTAGATGTAGGAAATACCTGTAAATCATCCATGACGGTTGGGTAGGCATCCTTAAGATCAGCAACTGCAATACCCTCTGGAAAAGTCCGTACCAAGTGCAGAAGTTCTTTCTGGTTCCTCACATTATGCTTGGACTGTTAATAGGAAAGCACCTTCGTTAAATGACACCACGTTGAAAGTCATTTTCTACAATGAGTACGAGGGAGAAGTGGCGTTGAACCCATGAACACAAACATGATACCACCTAAGTTATGGAGGTAAAGGTGGCAAATTCAACCCACTGACATATGCATGGTTGATTTAGGTTATGTTTTAGCTGTTAATAATAAAATTGAAACATTGTAGCTTAAAGGGAAATGGTCGGTCGAACTGCTCAAATCTACGGACTGTGTTTTATTAGCGCATGCAATCACCTACGTCTCTTTATTAGAAATTCGATTATCATTCTAAATATGTAACACGACAGTTTCTTATCTCATCTAACAAAATAATTGGAAAACATGAAAAACAAAACACTGTTTGCAGTTATTTACCCAGGACTACATGTGTGTTCTGACCCGTTACTCAACCAGAAAATATACAAGTCAATTTCTGTAACATGGTTAACAAATTATATAACATAGGTGCAAACAACCTTGAAGTGGCCACGCCAACCTCCTGAAAAGGGAGGGCTTTACCTGGTTTGAGTCTGTGTGGCAGCCTGGCAGGTGGGTTCAAACCCCGTGGATTATTCAGCAAATGTGTCGGAGAAACCATGGTTACCCAAAAAAAAATTATATAACATAGATAAGATCAGGATTACCTTATAAGAGAAGCGTTTTGCCTCATAATTTACTTTTGGGTTCTTCGCCAAACTCTCAAACACAGCCTTGTTGCCTCTGACATCTACATAGCATGCTTCATTTATTTGCTCAGCTGTGAAAGATTGCCTTGACTGTATATAACACATAACTAAATTAAAAAAATGATCATAAAAATGCTCACCCGTCATCCTAATATAATAATATTTGTCTCATCTAATTCTGGAAAACTATTGTTTCCTTATGGCCCAGAAAAAGGGCTCCCTGATTGACTTTTTGAAGTCAAATAAGTTAAATAAAATACACTATGACTAATAAACTAATTCTAAAAAGAGATATAGAAGAGGCATTGCTATGTCATATATCTCTAGAATCAAATGTAACGGATCAACGCATTTCCTGTTTTAAACTCGATTTTGTAAGAAGAAAAAAACAGTCTGTTAACACACAAACTTTCTTTAATTTGCTACTATAACAGATACAATTCAGATATTTGTAGTGCCGAACACAAACATTTGGTATTGATATTAAGAAAAAAGCTACAAAATAAATCTACTCAGCCCTTTAGAGTTTAGAGCATATTATTTGTTGATAAATATATATACATTCTTATTAAATTACTATATTTAGTTACACACTTACACAGCAGGAGTCTATATCAAGAGGACTACACAATCAAAGTGAAAGGAATATCAAAAGGGCAACTTAAAAATCGACAGTGGTAGAATTAAAAAAAAATGAGCAAGGGATCTGAATAATCAAGTGTAAAGGCTGTTTGAAGCCATTTAACTCTCAGAGGCACACTGAGAAGAATTGTTTTCATAGAAAAGAGTTTTATTACTGATTATACCCGAAAAGAAATGTTTGAAAGTATCTACACAGATCCAAAAGTGCAGATACATTGTCAAACCAAATTACTTAAAAATATGTGTCCTTGAGACCAACATAACTAGAAATATTTTTCCAACAAGCATGTGGTTAAACTGAAAGTCCACAAAGACCCAGTTCTTGCCTATTGGTTCTAGGTACAGTAGACTCTAGTCTGAGTCTGTTACACTCTTGTAGACAGTTAAGAACCTATATCGAGTGTTCTCTTCATTATAAAGGAATACCCGACAACTAAATTTTGAGAGACATGATGCTATATTAATGCATCTAGAATTGCAGTTTAATAGAATTGAAGAATCGAGAGCCAAATCCTCGCCCCTGCATCAACAGCTTGTAAAATGGGCACTAGCAACAGACCAGGGCACAAATAGAATCTTATGTCGGCCTCTCTACATCCTACATTTCCACTATGCACTGGGTATACAGTTATACCCAAGTTTCAGAAATATGGACACTACTTTTAAAGACACATCTCTAGGTCACAGTTTCAAGTACAGGTGTTAATCACTCCCAAGGGAAAAAAAAACAAAATTCCACTGAAAACTGCTCATTAAGTCATGATATACTCCTTAATTCGAGATATATCCTTAACTCTTTAACAGGTTTACAACGGCCACAGTTACTAGGTTTGGAAACTTAAAGCGGTTCCTACATGGCTACACAAATTCTTATGTCAAGAGATATAGTAATTGATCATATGAGGTACGTTTGAACCAATGAAGATAGGCTGATAAAAATAGCTGGCAAACTGAACTAGGTAGGAAGAAAACCATATGAAACAAATCATGAATCTAAGAGAGTATAATTTTACTGGAATAAGGGGATTACTGAGTTAATATGGACTTCTTAGCCACTACCCTGCAGCCCAAAAACGATTGCAACAAGTTATATTTCTCACGTCCCATATTTACCAGAAGGCTTCCTTCTTCGCCATCTATTAAACTAACTTTAACCAGCTGTGACCAAGTAATCCTACAAGTCTGATAAAAATATCTAGAAGATGAAATCAAACAATGACTATTAACATCCTTCTTGAAATGATCTTGATTAAAATATATATTTGCATGTTTCACTAAAGGTCAAACAACCTCAATGTAATATGTGTAGAGTAATTTGCTGCAAAACAAGCAAAGGGCTGAAATGTCTCCATATACTCGTAGTTTCAAGTCCCAAAAAGAAAATAAAGACATAGCTCGGGTGGGCGTACAATGTAATTATGTCAACTAGGATTGTAAGACCTAAAGCATGTTCAGACGTACACTGTAACGTTAAAGAGTGCATCTTTACTAACCAGTAAGAATTATCCTAGAAAAACATAATATCAAAATTTTGCTAATGACTTTTCTTTACTCCAAAGTATCTGATATGAAACAAGCAATTATAATCAAGTATCATCCAGCGTTTATTGCCTAACAAGATTTTTTATTTTCAATAGTCATGCAGGAAAAGAAATGCCTAGACATAACATAGTAAAACTAAAGACACAAAACTCGTCCTCCTTGAGCACAGCTTTTTTATAGAAGGCGCGTGCTGAAATGTCACAGGGAGCAACAAACGTGTTTCATGAAAGGTGGATCATTTAGGAAAACAACTCACCGCTTCAATGGTTTTATCTTGTTTTCTTCTAATTTAGAACAACAACCCTTTATTCAAGCCTACTTATTTGTAATAATATCTACATCCCGAATTACACAACCTGGCGTCCTGGCATAGATGTAAATCACCCAAATGACTTAAACTTTTAGCTAATTTCAGTTACATACATGGCAACGCCAAAAGCATCAGTTCAAGACATTCATGATAGACAAAGAAAACATCCTTATCACCATATCATGTAAACAGCAAACTTTCTATATATGTTCGGAACACTCGACAACATAGATTAACAAGCAAGATTAGTACCTCAAACAGTAGATCAATCACTCGTTTAATCTGAGCTCCAACAGGACTCTTTCTTATATTATTAATATGTTGCAGCCTCTCTGTATCATTTGAAAATTTAACCGCAGGAACAGTTGATTTCGTCAAAGTACTTGCAGGAACAGCTCTATGTGAAGAAGAAGACGGCGTTGGTGTCTTATTCGTTGTTCTAGAACCCGCAATGCTCTTTAGGGTCGAGGCACATTTCTCTTGTTGCCTGTTGAACCTATTTAAACTTTCTTGCAACGAACCCATTTGAGCAACCTTGATTACTTCTTAACCTAGAACATGAAAATAAAACAACTCAAATTACCGAATCCAACCTAAGAGCATATGCTTCCAAGCAATCACAAGCAAGCAGCTTTATTATAAAAAGATCGGGAAATAGTGTTTGGATTTGCTTACACTAAAAATTGCGATACGGTTTTCGGTCAAATATAATTTGATCAACGTCAAGTTTTCTGTTAGATACAAGGTGAAAAAATAAATTTAATATCGTCGTCTCAGATACACAGGTAAGAGGGTTTTAAGATTGCTAAATTTTTCTATTATAAAAAAAACTCTAAATGGCCGTCTACTGCTTAAACCGGGCTTTTCGCGATAGTTAAATTTTAATATCGACACTTATATCTGTTTTTAAAGGTTAAAAAGTAAGCAAATTTGACCAAAAGAAGAAACAATAAGCAATCAAAAACAGTCTCTATGCCTTTCAAAAAAAAAAAAAAAAAAAAATCAAAAACAGTCTCTAAAATATATATATATAATCACTTATTGTATGATTAAATCAATTGTATTCCAAATCATTAGTTTTTTTTTTGTTCTATTAATACAATAAGATCAAATCGATCTTAATCAAAAAATGAGATTGAATTAAATCATTTGTGAAATTGAAAAACTCCTAATGAATATGAAGATGATGTGTTTTTGGAATTATTTGTTAATTTGACGCTACCTAAGTAATTGATCGGATGATCACCGGAAAGAATTTGGTGCTCCGGCGATAAGTTACGGCGGCTGCGGTTGTGATGTGATGAAAGAAATTGGTGGGTGGGTTTTCTTCTTTCGTGTTTGGTTTCTTTTGGTAGAAATGAAAAAAGGTAATCGTGTCTAATGTTTTAAATAGTAAATACTAGGACAGTATTTGTCGAGACATCCATCGTTGCGGTTTTCATATTTAAGGTTCTTTGTTTTGCCCTTTACTTAGCAGAACAGCTTTCGACGTGACCTATTTACCTTAAAAAAAATGATTTATTTAATTTTTTAATATATTTTTTTTTCAAATAATTATTTAAATAAAATAAAAAATATTACAATAATATTTATATTTATATATTTTAAAAAAATAATTAAAAAAGACTTATTTAGAGATAGAGAGTTAAATATGTTAATTAAAACTAACTCAAAAAATAGTTAAATTAATATATGTTGTAAGGAATTAAATAAAGCTCGATATATTAAAATTTAGAAATTTATTATAAATTTATCTAATCAATACATAATTAAAACTAATTTAATTTAATCTAAAATATAAAAAAATACAAATAAAAGGGAACGAAGGAAGAGATCGAATTGGCAACTAGATCGTATGGTAGACCGATTTGGTGGAATCGATTTAGTTGACTCGGTCTTCGCAACGGGCCAACCGAGTTCGGCATCGATCGACCTACCACGATCGATACTCCGTTGCGAGGTGGTTTTATTTTTTCTTGTTTATTTTTTGAGATACGAGGAGGGTTATAGTGGATACTTTATATTTCCCGGATATAAGAGGATTAATCTTTACCTTTCATTCAATTTTGATGAAAGGTTTAAATTGATCTTTTTTTTATAATTAAAAAGGGACGGGGAGGCATTTTAGTCATTTCACATCTCATCCGCCCCACCTCCCAAATCCCTTAACCCCGCCTCCCATATCTGCATTTTTGTCTTCTCTCTTAAGACACACTAAAAACACACATGAATAATAAGATCTAAATCCATCATCACGAACATATAATCGATCAATCATTTATTTCGTAAATCGATTATATCCTTCTTGAGTTCATTAACATCATGTAAGTCATCCCAATCTGTTTTCTTTTAGAGAAATACTTAATCCACATAAAGTTTACAAATACAAATCCACACAATGATGTGTCATGAATATGATTGGTACTCTCTTTCATATTTTTTGCTTTTTCACATATGTGTATCCACTAATTAACTTACACATCATTATGTGGATTTATTTTTGTAAACTTTATGTGGATGTAGCATTCCTCTTTCTTTTATACATTTTTTTTAGCTTATTTGATATATATAAGCTTATGAATTTATCCTTATTTGAAGTTTATGCTAATATAAACTGTGTGGAATTTGTACGCCAAAATAATTATGATACGAATGGATGTACGTGTGAAATGTGCCATGTGAGAACTCGTATTTTTCCCCGTATTATTTTATTATTTTATTCGTGCTTTATGAATTTTCCAACATGTTACATTTTCTTGTATTCTTCATATTTAAATCCTTAGATCTTGAGAATTTTAATTAAATTATATTTTAATTATTTTTCTGATCATCAAAAGTATTTTATTTGGAATTATAAAATTTTTATTTTATTTTTTCATATTTATTTAAATCAAGATTTTTTATTTAAAAGCACTCGCGCGCGTTTTATAAAAGGTTTACCCGAATCGACGGAACGAGAACCGATGGCTAAATGTTTCGACTTTATAAATTCAAAATACTATGTGTCCATAAATATAATATTTCGTATTATAACTTGCACCGAGTCAGAACGATAAGCTTTTTAAGAAATTGAGTCGGGCTACAACTAGATGCATTTTTATTTTTGGGCTTAAGTTATTATTAAGAATCTAGCATTGGGCTAAAAGCCCACTTTCCTTCCCCTTTTCTTTTTATCTGTCGACCAACACAAACACACAACACAACAGCCATATTTTCTTTACCAAAAATACATCATCCCTTTCCCCGTTCTTTCTTTGTGCAACGAACACCATCAACAGCAGCTCCATCCGCCAATTTTTCTCCATAAAAAACATAATTAAACACTACCAAAATCATTAGCGGTAAACCCTTATCAATCCCCCATATCTATTTTTCACATGTATTGATTTTTAAGAAATCATAAAAATTTCGAAGTGATGATCTTGTATGTTTGATCATGGGATTAGACATGTATTATGTTTCTTATGAAATTAGGCATGCAATGTGTTATTTAAGGTTTAGGCATTGATATAATTGTGTTAGAACCCTAGTTCTGATTTTGGGTTTTAATCATAATTTGATTAAACCATTCATGTTATAGATTAATAGTGCCTTGATGAATTTTTGTTAATTTGATGAGGATTTTGATTGGTATAAGTAGGATTGAAGTTGTTTTGATTAGTATTTATAGTGCCTAAATTCGGACAGCATGTATATCAGTCCAAAACTCTCATATTTTTCATTATTATCTGCACTTTTTATAGCCTAAATGGATTCTTTAGGCCTTATACGTATTAGTGGCGAGTTGGATAGGCACACAACTCCTCCGGATGAGGAAGTTATGATCAAATTAAGATTTTAAAAGCAAAATTCGGATAGCAGGTTTGTGAGCCTAAAACTCACATATTTTTCCACTTTAGGCTGTGTGTTTATAGCTTAGATGGATTCATTGACCCTTTTACATGTTAGTAGCGAGTTGGATGGGCAATCAACTCCTCCGGATGAGTGAGTTATGGTCGATTTACGGTTGTGAACCCAATCTGACCTAACCGACTTGTATATCTATTTGCTACAGGTCATGGACCATATATTTACATTTTAAGACTTGATGAGTTAGTTTACATTATAATCTAACAAACGCCGCTGACCTCGAGTCGATAGCTATCACCAAATGGTTTTTATGGCTAAAACGGTAAACCCGAGTTTGAAAACCTAAATTCTGATTTTGTAACCTTCAAAGAATGTAATTTTCTCGTTAGTTGGTAGTAGCTATTTACTCGTGGTTGGTATGGGCCGAAACTAGAGTCTTAAGACTTTCCAATGGTGAAAATCTCAGGCCCTTAAACCTTATAGGTTAACGGGTTAGTTTGTCACAAGTTTGACTAGTGCAGTTTGACCATTAAGTGCTTACGGGGTGGCTGTTAGTGTTTTGGACTTTTAAAAAGTTCTGTAAACTCTTAGATCGAATGGTTGGACATTCTGGAAACCTAATGAGATACCCGTTCCAGTGGTGAAAATCCCATAGTTGTTGGACATATGGATTGGGAGCTACACCCTTTACTAAACAGCTATACCAGAACATGTGACTTTACGCCTACGGTTAAATAAATTGTTGGCGTTTTTAGGTGCAAATCACTTGGGTTACTTGATTTGAGACCTTGGGCTATTATGATATGCATTTTTATGCAGGTTGTGTGTCATGAAGGTCATGATCACACTTAAACTCGGTTGGTTGTGCAAGTTATATACATATTACATTTTTACAAAATATTTTGATACAATTGTTTTATATTTTTATAAAACGCATACTTAAGGGTCGTGATCACTCTTGTAGGTCGCGGGTATCCCTTGGAGTATTTCCCATTGCCATCTACAGCCCGGTTCTCATATCTGTCACACTTGTACTAAGGTACTCTTAGCACCATTGTATTGCTTTGATTTCTATTTGATTTAAATACTTTGATTATGAAATTGGGGTTTTTGTATCTAGACCATATTCTACTGATGTCAAGGTGGTATTATGATCATGATAGGTCTTGTGTACTTGTAGAGGCATTGCTAAGGGTGTGCAAGTGTTTAGGTGATGTTAGAAGTAAATTTTAGCGTCAAAATGAGGTTAAAAATGATAGCAGATTGCAACAGCCATTCATGAATTTTTCTGCAAATAAGACCTGCAACTTTCTTAATTTTTAGATATCCTTGTTTGTGTAGTACAATTGGT
Organism: Glebionis coronaria; assembly: GCA_025667525.1. NCBI lineage: Eukaryota > Viridiplantae > Streptophyta > Magnoliopsida > Asterales > Asteraceae > Glebionis > Glebionis coronaria. The sequence continues at coordinate 13,414 of JANFOE010000351.1, forward strand.
GAGTTGGGTGGTTTTTGGAAGTGTCCGGATGAGTAAAATGTGGTCTTTTTATCAAAACTAGTCAATACCGACATGTGCGCCAAATTTGTGTTTGGGGTCAAAGCATAAAAAGCCAAAGTGGGTATTTTTATGACTTATTACAGTAACATAGGTCAAATGTGTACATTTCCAATTGGTTTCAAGTTAAAATCTTTTACGGAATGTAAATGATGGTCAAAATGGTTTTATGTAAATTTTTGTCAAAAAAGTCAAATCTGAGTAGTCTGCACTAAAACTGCATTTCCCGTTGATTGGTAATAGCTTTGATAGTGTTTCTTAAAGATTTGAAAATGTAGTAATTTTATCTTTCCAGGGCCATAAAGTTTGAGTTTATACCTATTATAGAACTCTAGATATGATATAATCTTTACAGCATGTTTCTGAAAATTTAGTGCAACCAATTTGTTAACGTTAATTTTCGACTCAAATGTACAAGTGTTTGCTACTTATGGGTTTGATGAGCATTATTAATGTTTATAAACATGATCATACAGTGATTAAGTAGTGTTTTTAAGTCAAAATTGATTCGAGTTAATAGGTTGCAATGCCTTGCGAGTTATAAGATGGTTTATGTACTAATAGTAACAAAGCATTTTCTAAACGTTATTTTTGTATCTTATAAGTTTTCGCGCCCCGTCATCGTAGGTCTTGGATGACTTAAAGTTTCTTGATTTCTTGTTGTTACTACTCAGCCCACAAGTTCCATATTGATTCACCTCGTATCTAAGGTGAGTTCATAGCCCCTTTTACTACTTGTACATTGTTTCTAAACGCGGGGTGAGATTTTACATGGTGGAACACATCCATTTAAAAACTGTATGCTATCCAGAACTTGTATGTTATTCAAGCTTGTATGCTTTCCAACAGTTTTCATTGATATTATTGCTTATAGTTAATAGCCTTAGGTTTCCTCTCTTGATCATGAACCGTTAATTGTCCCGTATGCTTTGCGATAAGCGCGAATGTTGTGGGTGGATCCATCGGGATTGACAATCCCCGTCCCGATTACCTTGACGCACTTACATTTGTTTATACTTGAGTATTTAGGCTGAATACTCCTTAGAGGAACTTACTTTGAGTTAAGCTTCGGTTCATGAACTAAACAGCAATAATATTGGTTTCGGACTATGGTTAATGATCATAACGATTTTCTCTATTTACTTGTTTTACAAATGAATGCTTGTGTTCCACATCTTTACTGCTAAACCTATGAATATCACTCAACCTTATGTTGACGATTTTACATGTTTAATCTCAGGTATTAATACTTGGCTTTGCTTGGGTGGGAGCCCGCAGGATATTATCGCAGCTTGGAGATTTCTGTGTGTACTTCAACTTTGGTTTATCTAAAAACTGTCAGAAGTTTATCATGTATTCTTTGTAACTATAAGTTACAAAATCATAATTAAATTATAGATTTCCGCTTATAAAAATCTGGGACCTTTGTTTAAAAACTCTGATTCTTTATGATTTAATGTATAAATTTTTATTATGTCAATAATATTTCATTATTTCTTGTACCATGACGCGGCGCCCCCTTGCTGCCTAGTTGTTCCATACTTGATTTTGGGGGTCTCACATGCCACAAATGGATTTTCAATCTTGACATGTAGGTGAATGGTTAGAAATTTTGTAGTCCATATGCACATTGTTAAATGCGTACGGGTTGGTCTTTTTTTTTCTTTCCTTAACATCTTACACATACACAAAAGATATTAATATTGTTGAAGTTGTATAAGCATTCATTAAAGCTGTGAGATAAGCGTTAGGCGAAGTTGAAGGTTTAACTTATGTTATACAGATGTATCATATATGACACCTCCACTTATCATATATGATAGATATATCATATATGATCTATAGAGGTATTAAATATGATAATTTGCTTGTAAGTTAACTTAACACTATAAAAGATGATAATGTGATTGAAAACAAAATGCAAGCAAGTTTGACATCTCTTGATGGGTAATTAAAACTTAGTTATGTATATACTAGCAGTACACGCGAAATGCGGCGGCAAGTACCCAGTAATCATATTTTTGGCGAGCTTTATTTTCCAATTACATATTTTTTGCGATATCGACTTTGCGCATGACAAAAATTATATAGAATAACTTTATCGCAAACCAATTTATATCAATATTTGGACTTAAATGGTACAAAAATGTATTTATTTTTAAACATGTTTTTTTATTAAATAAATAGTTAAAAGATTATAATGACAAATTTTAATTCAATTTACGTAACCGACGTTCTATATTAAGTTGTACAACATGCATGTACATATGTATTATATTACTTGAGTATGTAGTATAAGTAGCTTGTACAATATGCATAAAAACATGTATTACTTAAATAATTAATAAGTGAGAGATATCAATCTCTTTTATACGTAATATAGATTATCATATATGATAATCTGGTTGAAATTCAAATTTTGTAATATATCATATATGATAATGTGCTTAAAAATAAAACCAAATCTTTTTATTTCTGTAGTGAAAGCTATTTTCAATACATTTTGAAGAACTCAATCATCTCAAGGCAAAGAAGTGTGTACATAACGGGGGTTAAATAGATTCCCGATCTAAAAATTAAGTTCATCATTAAAGTGACTTTTACTTGAAAACTTGTTTCATAATGATTAGGTCAATTTACAATGTTTCAAAATATTTGCTATATCAAGTTATCATCATGATGGAATACTAAATGTAATGAAAAATATAAGTAAAGAGTAAGGACAAAAACAACCTAAGGAACGACGCCAAAGATTTATAGTGGTTCGGCAACGAATCTCTTACTTCGTTCCTACTCCACTCCTCGAGTACACCTTACTCGAGATTTCCACTATATCTACAAGCTCCCTTCTTGGCGGAGAAAACCTTACAACGTTGCTTACAATGTTTTTCGACACTAAGCTAAATGTCGAGTTCTAATCCTAAGCTAGAACCAATCTTCGTCGCCCATCATCTTTTTTACACAAGGCTAGATGTCGAGTTTTAATCCTAAGTTAGAACCAATCTTCACTTACATCACTTTCTAGTTAAGTGAGAACTCAAACACAAATACAAATACATCACTTTGTAGTTTAGTGAGAACTAACACACAAGACACGTCCAAGTATACACTTATACTTTGGATCTACACAAGACTAATCCAAGTATTCACAAATACCGTGGATCTACTGTAAAACCCGCCTTAAAAGTCCATGAACATTATTTACGTACAATCACAGTTTTAAGATAAACGTTGCGTAACTATTTATTCAGATAAATAACAGTATAAATTCAAGTAATTCGCAAGTATTATTTATCCAGAAATTAACAATCCATATCAGAATATACCACGAAGATTAATAGATGAACACGTACGTAATGTTTTAATCACATAAATATTAAATTCACACAGCCTCAGCTTTAATTAAGAATATTACGTAGTTAAATATTCCGGTTATTTTAGAAGGATAAATATCAATAATTTTCAAGTATTACGAAGTAAGTATTATTCAGAAAATAATACATTCAGAGTTTAACACGGGAGATTTAGTCGCGAATACCGCGTCAAATAGTAAATAAAAAAATAAAAAAAAAATAAATAAAGAAGGGTGTTTAGTTTTATGGGCCGGTTGCAAAACAAGAAAAAAAAGGAGGAGGAGCATGGGCCGTAGCCCATTTGTTGTATAAATCTGTTTTAAAAAATGGGACGGGGAGTATAAATATTTAGACAACAGTAGTAACCCTAATCCAAAAATCAGCCGTCACCTCCTTTCCCTTGCCTTCTTCATGACCGACGAACCAGAAAGCAAGGAAGCAAGAAAAGAAAACATTCGTGGTTTGATTTATGTCGTGTGTTTCTAAATCCCTGACACACAAATCAAGGGAAACCGAGAGTCTTAGACTCTCGGTGTTGATCTTTTGCGGACCAGCCGTGACCCAAGACAGGGGCGGCTTGGTGTTGCTTTTGCTCAGCCGTGAACAACCCAAACAGGGGATATCAAAAAAAAAAAAAGAGATGCGTGCTGGTGTTTGTTTAATCTGACCGCAGCCAAGACACCCTATGCAGGGATGTTTATGTAAAACAGTAGGAAAGGGGAGGTCGGGTTGATGTTTAACCAAGACTAAAAGTCTCGATGGTGTCTTTGTTTGGCAAGCCGAGATCAAACAACCCAAAACCAGGCTGTTTAAATGTTAGGTGGGTGTTTGGGTTTAACTGAAATAAAGGGGGTGTTTGGGACTGCAAAGCAGTGGGAACCACTGCATTAGCAGTGGGAACCCTACATTAACGGTGGGAATATAGTTAGGGCAGTGGGTACCTTGGGCACAGCAAGGGGATACACATAACTAGCAGTGGGAAATTAAGACTAATAGTGGAAATTATTTAATTTTTTTTTAAAATCAGTTTATAAATAAGTTTTAAAAGTAAAGTCAAATGTATTGTTATTTTACTATTTAATTAGGAAGACTAAATTGATTTACTTCGTCATTTTAACTACTTAAAAGTCGGATTTAATTTATGATTTAAATTAATGATTTATTTCAAGGAAACAAATTTGGAAACCTATCTAATGTAGGAAACTTTCTATTATTAACAGGTTACTAAATATGGAAATATTATAACATCGGAATACGTGTCATACCGAAATTAATAATAGAATAGGAATACATTAACCAGAGATTTGAATACTCAGATTTATCAGTTTATATACATACAATATTTCAAGAATAAAATAAATCACGAAAACAGTTAAGATCAGTAAAATAAATAAACATCAGTCAACTTATTTACGCGTCCGTTAATTTATGTAGTAACCGTGAAGTCGGAGTAGATCTTCAGCTTTCAGTCTTATTTCATTACGGGACACGAGGTACGGATTTCCCGTCCTTTCAGTAAGGACTTCCTTTATATGCATGATTAGGATTTCCCATCTTCAGCCAAATGTTTTTCCCCAGTATATGTTTAAATTTATCAGTAATCATGTTAATAACTAAATAGGATTGCCTGAGCGTTATATACAAGCACGACCAGTTTATGTACTAGTTACGGAGGTACCGTAACCACGGCACTAGAGGCACCGGTGTCGTGACTCACATGCAGGAGAGTGATATCCTGCATCGTCCCACTCATGTTCAGTTTGGCCATTTTTATATGTATGTTTTAGTGGGGCGTATGGATGCATCCTAGGCTTATATGTGTTACAAGTTATCAGGGTGAATGTGGTGTGTGCTCTACATCCTTCACATTGGAGCTGATCCCTCCACCCAGCACAGTTATTTAGAGGTCACCCCTCTACAGCATGACGAGGTCACCCCTCCAGTTATTCATGCACGGTTGTTACAGCACGTGACCTATATAAGCTCTGGCAAATAAAATACAGTAAATGCATGTTTTCAGAATTAATAGTTATATTTCAGTATCAGTATATATGAACCAGGTTTCTCAGATTTTATGCAGAGTTCTACCACATGTTACATATCAGTCTTATAGCTTTATTGTTGTCTTCTTTTTCATTACATTCAGAAATTCCATCATGCGTTATATCCGTTCACTGAGCGTTATGCTCAGCCGTAGTTCTTTTCATGTTCTAACGGCAGGTACACCAGGACGCTTCTAGGATTCTAAGAGGATGCGCATTTGGATGGAAGCTATCCAGACTTCTTACTTTATGCATCTCTTACTTTATTATGCTTATTTGGACATTGATTAGTCCTTTCATTCAGTATTTTATTTTTCATGTTTTGGGCTTATGTTGGGAATTGCCGATGTTTGATTCCGGTATTTCCTTTATGGTCAGTTAATGTTTTAGGACATTTACCTTATGCTTTGATGACATGCCATAATTACACGTAACGGTCCACTTATCCAAGTGGGGTGTTACAATTATGGTATTAGAGCGCAAGGTTCGACCTGTAGGCTCTAAAACTTGACCTTTGACTAGTGGGTAGTCACCAGGAACTTCCCAGATTTTGGCGTTGTTATCTTTCATGTTTCTCATGGATTATTCAGTCAGTTTTCTTCATTTATCAGTCAGTTTTCTTAAGGTTTTGACTAAGTAAAAGGTTTGGTACATAACTAGCCATACTTAGTCACATGTGCTTTTTAGCGAGTTATCGTTTTGGTGAACTGACCATAGGCGTTCACCCTTGCCCGTTCGGATTTTTGTATAGATGAACTGATCATGGGCGCTTATCCTTACTCATGTCAGATTCATGTTTTCAGTCAAATATTACTTGGTGAACCAGCCATAAACGTTCATCATTTCTCGAGTCAAATTTCATGCTTTTCAGTCAAATGATGTTTTGTGAACTGAACCATAGATCTTCACCTTTTCACATACCATGACATTCTATAAATTTTGACAAGTATGGATTTGACTACAGCCATCCATATTTAAGACCAGATTATAAATTTCTATACATGACAGTTCTCAGAAAATTTTGGTTAGTATGGATCGAACCAGAATAACCCATACTTAGTCTCATGTTTTCTCCTTTGGATTCTGAGGATTGAACCATAGCTATCCACATCAGTTGATGCTAAACCTCAGTTGATTATTCTCCTATGTTAATTGTATCAGTCAAGTTTATACTTTCACGAGAATGTCGTTTTCATACTGACTAAGTTCAGGTCTCCTTATGAGGATTATGTTTTCAACAAGGTGATAGTGCTTTTCACTCTAAGATACAGAAGGATTATAGTAAAATACTACTTCATGATAAATCATGTTCTGGTCTTTAACAATCATGTCTTTATACTAAATGTTGATGAAACTCCGTTTAATCACACTTTTAACCTCTATACAACCAGCATTAAGTCTCCCGCAGAAATTTTCAGCCATCATATTAACTGTTTCAGTTCAGTTGCTAACCAGTTAAATCAAATTATTTTCCGTTGTTAATGTCAGACAAGCGACACCAGTATCGATCATCCCATAAAATTTCCACCAGCTCCATGTATAATATTTCACGTGTACTCTACGTACAGTGTCTCAGATTTGCTCCATGTGCAGTATTCACTTGGTACTTCATGTACAGTAGTCCAAGTGTACCCCAGGTACCCTATTCCATGGATTTTGCTAATCGATCCTCAATCATCTCAGGCGTTTCCACTTGTCGATATTCTACCAGGTGCTGATGCTGCTCGTGAGTTGAAGATTTTACCAGATGCTGATGCTGCTAACACTCTGAAGACCACACAGATGTTGATGCTGCTGATACTTTGGAAATCTTTCAAGACGCTGATGCCGCTCATACTATGAAGACTCTGCAGAACAAGGACGAAAAATATAAATTTGAATTCCTTACAAGAATAAATTTCAACCATCAGACACTACCACCCTATTCCATGTTTTTACTTCCTCAGTTAGATGTCACACTTCACTCAGCTAATTTTTCTATCAGAAGAGTGGGAACTGGTAACCAGCCGGCCACTCAGCAGAAATAATTTCATTAATCACGGTCATGATAACGACCGTCAGGAAACTGACAGACAAAGTAGTAGTGACAACCACCATGCTTATAATTAATCAGTCAGTAACCATCAGAACTCCGGAACGGACGTGACAGAAATACAAGAGGTCAGTAGTCTAACCGGTATGCCAATCCAAGCAGTTACCAAAAATTTTCAGCCTTGTTCAGGTTCATCCACTAAAACACATGTCAAGACGACAGTCAAGACACAGATCTCAGGTATCATTTCGGAAGACACATATCAGGACACCAGTCATGGTACACGTCATACGAATCTTTCCTTAAAATACGAGTCAGAACTCATAACTCCTGTATGTTTCTAAGCCAGGTCCTCAGTATTTCAGGGTACCCTTCAAAAAGGGGTTTACCAGTTCTATTATGCCACACATGAATCAGATCAGTACAGATTTAGTCACCACCACCAGTGTATCATTCAGGTTAAACATGCAGTATTTATTCTGTAAGGTTACAGACGAATACATTCAGTGAAAGTCGTCACGTTTACTTCACGTATTCATACGTCAGCTTTATCTTAAATCAATTACCGACGAGATCCGTATTACTAAATCCCAAATATAGTCATTTTATTTTCTGCCAGGAAATCAGTACAAGTTGTTATACTATACAACAAGTGAATTATTCTTACAAGCTACGAAGACCTTTCAGCTACTTGTTATTAATTCACTTCTGAATTTCCTTAAATTCATGATCAGTAGATTATTCCAGAGTTCCAGATATAATTTCAGAAAGTTTTCAAGAAATTCCTTCCTAACCACGAGACAGAAATTTAACATCGAGCTAGCCTCAAGAACAGAACCTGTTTTCAGAACTCTTGATCACAGGGCTTCAGCTAAGTTAAAAGAGTTACAGCAATTGCTGCAAGAGTTATCGGAACGAGGCGTTATTCGCCCTAGCGCACCACCATGAGGTGTACCGTTTCTGTCTATCAGGAAGACGGCCGGTAACATGAGATCATGTATCGACCACCAACATTTTGACAAGATCATCATTTAATCGATATTCATTTTGCGAATAACAGGTTTATCTGAGCTGCTATGGCTTTTATATATATTCTAGAACAATTCATGATCATGTCACCATCAGTGGTGAGCGAGACATATTAGTCACCCTAAGAAAATTTTGAATTATACTTCTGAGCTCCCTAATGCTCCGGCTATAGTATGAAATTTATGAATAATTTTCCTTATATGACTTCGCAGACAAAATCGTCAGTATGTGCTTTGATAACATTTTGATCTTCTGAATTCTAGAGAGGTACAAGATAATCATCTTCTCTCAGTTGTATAGATTCTCGGATAGAGAAAAGTTATGTACGCAGCTTTCTAGATATGAATCCCAGTAGAACAAAGTGACATTTCGGGACCACACTATTTCAGCAGAAAGGAATCTCGGACAATCCTACGAAGGTGAAGGCCATCACCAGATGGTCACGACCAACGCCGATGAACGAGGTACAAAATTTCTAGAATTCAGTTGGCTACGACCGCAGAAATCCCCGACAATTCTCACGATTAGCCTTCTATGACTAAGCTTACGTATAAAGAAGGGAACCTACACCGAATTATGTATACTTCTCCGTGAATATTCACTCAGGTTCCACCATAATGTACCAAAATTCCAGGAAGAATTTTGATAGACACAGTATAACACGTTGAGGCAGCTATGTTCATATCTAATGCCTGCCATTCCAGCAGGTTTAAGATAGAACACCGTCATGCTATCAAGTGATTACTACCAGTAGAAATTTTGGACCGAAGGAGACAAGACTCCATGGAGATTATTACCTGTTTACCACAGACTCAGAAAAAAATATGATACTATCTAAGTCATCGTCAATCATGTAATCAACCTGCGCGTTTTCTTCCATCCGCAGTTGTGGACCTGTAGAAAATTTATCAGTAAATTTTACGAATTCAAGGTATTCCACCGACAATCATATCTGACATAAGTCATGTTCACGATCATGGGTATGTTTACATTCACGTTTACTTTCACTTTCGTGTTTACGTCGCATTCACAATAAGATGCTATTTCAGTTCATGTTTTGTGTTATCTCATGATTTAAGCTCACGTTAGCATTCATAACATTGTGCACATTCAAGTTCGTGTGCCATTTCGTGATACACGTTTCACAGTTATTACTGAATACGGTTACAGAAAGCTTGAGAAATCAGACTCAAGTTTTAGCACAACTATTCCATAGCCAGGCAGACGTTTCACATCTCAACCCGTATCGTTTGACATTCCTTTCTCAGTCAGCATACGTTCATGATATGTCTAGTATCACGTTCACGGCATGTTCCATGCCAGCGTGCATCAGATGATCACGAACTACGTTCACAGTTGCTCACGTAGCACGTTCACAATTGTTCACGTAGTTCGTCCCCATACGTTTTCAGCATCTTGCTCAGAGATATAAATGTCATCATTTCGTGTTATCTGTACGTACCATTCTATGTACCCTGCATGTTATATTTTTCTTTCATTCGATCAGATTTAGAAATCCATCTCAGGTATGGAACTAGAAACTAGTTAGCAGCGTCAGGACAAAGTCGTAGGACCAAGATTTTTCATGATGCTTAGATCTTTGAAGGAATCGTTTCGAGCGGGAAGTCACTCGGAACGGAGGAGTCCATCCGGACCTCTCATTTTTTTTTCCTCTTTAATAAATCCAGTTAAGTCCTTTATTCATGTCACGCTCCATGTTCTCTTCAGTCATGTCATGGTTATACCTATCTGCAGCATTATGTCTTAATTAGAAGACGAATTATCCTTCAACTTATTTGTCTTTTTATTTACGTGCTCTTTCAGTTCTTATAGCTTCAATAGTTTATTACCTTTAATTCGAGGACGAATTTCGCCTTTTTAGAGGGGAAGAATTGTAAAACCCAGTACGGTCGTATCCTTAATTCGGGGACGAATTATTCTTTTTAGAGGGGAAGAATTGTAAAACCCGCCTTAAAAGTCCATGAACATTATTTACGTACAATCACAGTTTTAAGATAAACGTTGCGTAACTATTTATTCAGATAAATAACAGTATAAATTCAAGTAATTCGCAAGTATTATTTATCCAGAAATTAACAATCCATATCAGAATATACCACGAAGATTAATAGATGAACACGTACGTAATGTTTTAATCACATAAATATTAAATTCACACAGCCTCAGCTTTAATTAAGAATATTACGTAGTTAAATATTCCGGTTATTTTAGAAGGATAAATATCAATAATTTTCAAGTATTACGAAGTAAGTATTATTCAGAAAAAATACATTCAGAGTTTAACACGGGAGATTTAGTCGCGAATACCGCATCAAATAGTAAATAAAAAAATAAATAAATAAATAAATAAAGAAGGGTGTTTAGTTTTATGGGCCGGTTGCAAAACAAGAAAAAAAAAGGAGGAGGAGCATGGGCCGTAGCCCATTTGTTGTATAAATCTGTTTTAAAAAATGGGACGGGGAGTATAAATATTTAGACAACAGTAGTAACCCTAATCCAAAAATCAGCCGTCACCTCCTTTCCCTTGCCTTCTTCATGACCGACGAACCAGAAAGCAAGGAAGCAAGAAAAGAAAACATTCGTGGTTTGATTTATGTCGTGTGTTTCTAAATCCCTGACACACAAATTAAGGGAAACCGAGAGTCTTAGACTCTCGGTGTTGATCTTTTGCGGACCAGCCGTGACCCAAGACAGGGGCGGCTTGGTGTTGCTTTTGCTCAGCCGTGAACAACCCAAACAGGGGATATCAAAAAAAAAAAAGAGGTGCGTGCTGGTGTTTGTTTAATCTGACCGCAGCCAAGACACCCTATGCGGGGATGTTTATGTATAACAGTAGGAAAGGGGAGGTCGGGTTGATGTTTAACCAAGACTAAAAGTCTCGATGGTGTCTTTGTTTGGCAAGCCGAGATCAAACAACCCAAAACCAGGCTGTTTAAATGTTAGGTGGGTGTTTGGGTTTAACTGAAATAAAGGGGGTGTTTGGGACTGCAAAGCAGTGGGAACCACTGCATTAGCAGTGGGAACCCTACATTAACGGTGGGAATATAGTTAGGGCAGTGGGTACCTTGGGCACAGCAAGGGGATACACATAACTAGCAGTGGGAAATTAAGACTAATAGTGGAAATTATTTAATTTTTTTTTTAAATCAGTTTATAAATAAGTTTTAAAAGTAAAGTCAAATGTATTGTTATTTTACTATTTAATTAGGAAGACTAAATTGATTTACTTCGTCATTTTAACTACTTAAAAGTCGGATTTAATTTATGATTTAAATTAATGATTTATTTCAAGGAAACAAATTTGGAAACCTATCTAATGTAGGAAACTTTCTATTATTAACATGTTACTAAATATGGAAATATTATAACATCGGAATACGTGTCATACCGAAATTAATAATAGAATAGGAATACATTAACCAGAGATTTGAATACTCAGATTTATCAGTTTATATACATACAATATTTCAAGAATAAAATAAATCACGAAAACAGTTAAGATCAGTAAAATAAATAAACATCAGTCAACTTATTTACGCGTCCGTTAATTTATGTAGTAACCGTGAAGTCGGAGTAGATCTTCAGCTTTCAGTCTTATTTCATTACGGGACACGAGGTACGGATTTCCCGTCCTTTCAGTAAGGACTTCCTTTATATGCATGATTAGGATTTCCCATCTTCAGCCAAATGTTTTTCCCCAGTTATGTTTAAATTTATCAGTAATCATGTTAATAACTAAATAGGATTGCCTGAGCGTTATATACAAGCACGACCAGTTTATGTACTAGTTACGGAGGTACCGTAACCACGGCACTAGAGGCACCGGTGTCGTGACTCACATGCAGGAGAGTGATATCCTGCATCGTCCCACTCATGTTCAGTTTGGCCATTTTTATATGTATGTTTTAGTGGGGCGTATGGATGCATCCTAGGCTTATATGTGTTACAAGTTATCAGGGTGAATGTGGTGTGTGCTCTACATCCTTCACATTGGAGCTGATCCCTCCACCCAGCACAGTTATTTAGAGGTCACCCCTCTACAGCATGACGAGGTCACCCCTCCAGTTATTCATGCACAGTTGTTACAGCACGTGACCTATATAAGCTCTGGCAAATAAAATACAGTAAATGCATGTTTTCAGAATTAATAGTTATATTTCAGTATCAGTATATATGAACCAGGTTTCTCAGATTTTATGCAGAGTTCTACCACATGTTACATATCAGTCTTATAGCTTTATTGTTGTCTTCTTTTTCATTACATTCAGAAATTCCATCATGCGTTATATCCGTTCACTGAGCGTTATGCTCAGCCGTAGTTCTTTTCATGTTCTAACGGCAGGTACAACAGGACGCTTCTAGGATTCTAAGAGGATGCGCATTTGGATGGAAGCTATCCAGACTTCTTACTTTATGCATCTCTTACTTTATTCTGCTTATTTGGACATTGTTTAGTCCTTTCATTCAGTATTTTATTTTTCATGTTTTGGGCTTATGTTGGGAATTGCCGATGTTTGATTCCGGTATTTCCTTTATGGTCAGTTAATGTTTTAGGACATTTACCTTATGCTTTGATGACACGCCATAATTACACGTAACGGTCCACTTATCCAAGTGGGGTGTTACATCTACACAAGACAAATCCAAGTATACACATATACCTTAGATCTATACAAGATTAATCTAAATATACACAAATACCTTGGATATACACAAGACTCAAATAAACAATATGATGAACATGACTAGATCTAATAAAGGATGATCTTCATCAAGGATTCATCTTTTATCACATCACAAATGTGTGAATGATATTCTCTTTGGACATATAGAGAAGTGGATCAAATGGATAATCATAAGTATGCATACTTAACACATAAAGTTATCATTTACTAATGATTGGAATATAGAAAGAAGATTAGAAGCAGAAATCTGTCCAAAAAGGTTCATTGGAAAATGGATTAATGATCCACTATTTATAGGAGACAAGGTCCAACGGCTAGTCTGAGCGCGACTCGTTAAATAAGCATGCGGCTCATTATCACTAATGATCCGCAGACACCTATATTGATCTACAAGCTTTAGACTACGCTCTTTTTTGTCTTTTAGTGGGGGTTGGTGAAGTTTATACCCAAAAAGGATATTTTTAGACCATTTGGAATATGCCAAATTCAAATTTCCATTTTCCATTATAATAAAACATTTTCTTTAAAAGAAAGTTTATTATAAATATTTTGTCACATTTGTATAAAATGTGCATTTTAAGGTTAATCGCTTTTAATGATCACTAAACATGTATAAGATATATTTGTGTAAGAGTTAAATGATTATTACCTTAATGATAGTGTTTGTTAGTTATTCATCTTACGGTTATCTTTGACGATAAATGTTATTACACTTTGTCGTGATCAAAACTAAGAAAGATTAGTTATTACAAATAATGTTTTTAGGCATCGATTGCATCAACAATCTCCCCCTTTTTGATTACGACAAACCATAAACTCATTTATGTAAAAACAAAGGTCTTTAAATTATTAACGAGTTTATCACTGTCATTTCTCCCCCCTTTTGTCAAAGCAAAAAGGTAGCACAAGTCTTTGAAGAAGAAAGAACCGACTTTGCTAATAGCTATCCCTTGGTGCTTACTCCCCCTTGCTTGGGGCACCAAGTGATCGAGCTAAGGTGACAAGCTACATACAAGGGTTGGTAGAAAAAAAAAGAAATCCCCATGTAAAGGTAATAGTCATTACTTACTAAATAGCTTAAGAGGGATGAAGAAAAGAAATCTCAAATTAGAAAGCAAATATTTGCTAAGTATGTCCACGGAGAGTATTTTGATAAGATCAACTCACAATTGTTAGAATAAAGGTAGAAAAGATACATCCAACAATGTGAAGATATTATTTCAATGGTTAAAAGCTTATAATTATTAGAATCACCCAATAAAATTCAAGGTTTAACCAAAATCAACTCAACAATATGTATGATAAAGAAATAAGCAAAACAAGCAATTAACACACATAATTAATCATATTCAAGAAATATGAGAGCACATACACCAAAATATTCATATACGAAGAAATGAATACAAGACATGAAATAAAAAAATAAACAACATAAGTATAACAACCATTCTAGTAAAAGTAATCCTCCAAGATTGCTTAGGTTTTATTCTAGACTCAAACGATTAGAACATAAAATACGTTTTAACCGGTAAAATAAGACGAAGGTGCATCTTCTGGAGATTTTCTCACGAGAACAAATACTCGAAGAGGAGGTCGAGTGAGGAGAAATTCAAGAAAATTAACTTCTCAAAGATATGATCAAGTTCAATTTGTTGAAATATACAACAAGCACACAAGGATCATGATGCAAAACAAAATCATTAGATGGAGGAGGTCCATCATTATAGAAACAAAGTCGTGGAGGAGGAGAAGAATGTGGAGAAGAAAATGAGAGGTTACCATCATAATATTAGTGAGGCTAGGGTAAGAAGATGGGTCATTTAGTTGAGGTGTGCTGAAAGGTTTAGGTGGTGACAGAAGAGATTCTATTTCTCCGATAATTGGATTGATTGAGTAAGACACATTCCAATACTCAATTGGAGAGAAGTCAGAAGTCTTGAAAGGTTTGGGAGAAGAAGGTTTATAGAGATCCTTGTCCATTTTTATCCAAACGGGTTTCACCAAGATTTTTGGTTTCTTGGAAAGATTATAAGAAGAAGCTTTAGGTTTAGAAAGTTGTGACAAAGAGATGTAAAGGTTAAGTTCAGAAGAAGAAGACATGGTGAGGGGTGAGAAGAGAGATCCCAAAAGACGAGAATATAAACAAAGTAGAGAAGGCAAAGAATAGAAGAAATTCAAAAGATTTCAATAAATGTTTGGCTCAAAGAGGCAAACAAAGAATCTTGAAGAAAACTAGTCAAATGAAAAAGACCAAAAACAAACAAAAACATGGCTCACTGCCTGCGGTTCGTTAAATGGGTACGCGGCTCATTATTGATAATGATCCGCTGGGCTATTTAATGAACCGCCCATAGTAGACGCCAAAACATGATTTTCTGAAAGTTTGAAAAAGACAAGACTTTTTTCAAATTTTAGCAAATGTTAGATTTTTACCTCTATTAGCACTAGGTTAGACTAAGGTTGCATAAAGAGCAACATACTCACCAGAGTATCTTGACAAAGGGTGACAAAATATTTAAATAACATTTTGATCAAGTTTTAGTCAAGTTTTAGAGATGACAATAGATTTAGGTTCCACTTTAGATTTAAATTGAAGTTAATTAGTGTGTACACAAGCAAGTTATAACACATAAAACTAAATCCATTCAACACCTACATGAAAAACTCATGTAGAAAATAAGATACAAGACATGAAATATAACTAACTAAACAATAAATCTAGCTATTCTAATCTTGATTAATTCATCTTCTTGGCTTAAGTCTTAAAAGATATATTTAGAAAAATATTATCATTTCATCCCCTAGGAGGAGGAGGATTGGTAAACAAATTTAGTAAGAATTCTTGCAACCTTGCATGAAGTCCATACATTTCCATCCTAAGAGATTGGATGATGTGGTTGTTGTAAAGACAACATGGATAATTAGTACCATGTGCCTAAAAAGTAAAGAAATATGGATCACCTAAATGGTGATAAAGAGGATCACCCTCAAGAGGAGTGTTGGGAGGTGGAGGAGACATGATGTCCAAGGGTGATATGGGTGAAGGTTCAACAAATTCATTCTTAAATGGAATACTTTGGATTGGTTGAGGGTTCTCATCCAAGAGAGGACTTGGAGATAAAGGTGATGAGATAGCATTCAACCTTGATTGGAATAAAGATGAGGTAGAACCATGTGAATGGTTAGTACCATGGGTTGAAGAGATCTTGCATGATGCAAGAGGTGGTGAAGGTGACGAGGGAATGAGAATAGATATGGGAGTTGTGTCATTCCTTGGTGTAAGAAAAGTAGAAGAACCTAACTTAGGTATCTTGATCTTAATCTTAAGGCTTTTTATTATAGAGGAGTTTTCGGAGGCAGAAGAAGAGGATCTTGTGGACACCATTGTTGAGTGTTTAAGGTTTAGAAAGGTTTAGAAATGGTGAGGAAGAAGAAAAACAAGAATATTTAAAAAGAGAAGAAGGTGATCCAAAGTGATAATGTGATAAAAAAATTTGGTAAACAATAGAAATTGTCAAGCTTAATTAGGAAAAAGCTGATTATTTAGCAAAAGTTTTTATCTATCTTTACAAAGATTTAGAAGAAACAGTGTAAAGGAAAGATTTTGTTCAGAAACATAACCCGCGACTCAATAATTATACTTGTGGCTCAATATCAATATTGATCTGCCAGGTTTATTGATCCGCGAACAGAAAGGTCTAGAAAATGGAACTTCCATAATCTTTCAAAAGCTCATATTTTACACACTTATTGTTCAAGCCAAGATAGATGTTCAACCAAAATCTAAATAGATAACAAACACATAATTGCACACAAACATGTAATTATAAAGTTCTAACACATGTTACACAAAGTTAGGATTAAAATCTAAGCAATCTAAACAATTAAGTATTATTATAAACCAAATTGCATAAGAAAAAGAATGTATAAACCAAGATCAAGTTTTATCATGAGAACAAAGACTACCAACCAATTCTTCCATGTAGCTTCACTTTTTTTTCTTGCCAAACTTACTTAACATCTTTCCCATGGTTTTGAATGCTCCCCTCGATTCAACATGATGCTTGTGCAATTCCTCTCGGGTTTCAAGGTTAGAACGGTAAGCATGCTCAAGGTTAAACTCATGAGGAAGCTCACTAGATGAAGAGGAAGGATAACGAGGTGTTTGGGTTAAACCATCCATGTAAGTGCACAAGGATGGGGGAGCCACTCGGGGAACCTACGCCGGCACTAGTTCCACCTTCATCGTCATCATGAGAGGAAGAGGAATCCTGCCCAACGTCGTAGGATCATTCCTGATGAATGCTTCTTCGCCTACCACGGTCACTCATAGTCTTTCGTGGACGTTTCCATTGAATGGGATGCATCACACGATTGACATGAACATAAGTGGGAGGACGGAGTTGAGGGAAGTCACTATCAACCCTTTTGAAAAGGCGAGTGAGGAGCATGTCATAAGTAAGGTTTGTTTTTGCCTTATGGAGGATGTAATGGATTCGTCGAGCGATAAAGTATGCAAGATTGTACGGAATGGAATGAGCAATACAACACATCATATATGCAATGCGTGCGGAAACATGATCCCGGTTTCCACCGTGACAAAATGCATTCTCCCTAATAATGTCGGCCCAAGGGACCATACAAGGATTAAGGTCACTTACGAGTATCTCATAGGGAGACAACACACGTTTCTCCGAATGAATACTACGTACAACGGGTCCATTATGGGGTTGAGTAATGGTGGCAAGAATGAAGTCTAGATCTTCAACCGGAGTATCATATGGAGCATCATCGGTGCACGTAAGCAAAGAGTCAAGATTTCATTTTTCAATGAACCGACATTTCCCATCATATGCCACTCGAAGTATTCGACTAAACTCGGAAAGGGGGTCACGAATTCGTTAGCCTCAAATGCCAAAGCTAACAAACATTTCATTAGCATTGGTCAAAATGGAATAGGTGCTAAATAACTCTAGAATGAATTAAGGATAGATTGCCTCATTGATATTGAGTAGGCAAGCAAAGCCATTATTCCCAAACATCATTTGGGTGTATTCCATCCCCTCAATGTTCGTATAGATAACCCGGTCCTCATGAAAACAACGAAACTCAAGGGTATAAAGAGTGTTAGCAATGTGAGAGGATTCACAAGACTCGAAAACATTATGCATATAACGTTTAGTCTTTTGGTGGTCATTTTGATAATCCGAAGGCATTGTTTAGTACATATATTAAACAAAAATAATTCCACAATCACTCTATGTTACAAATGAATTAGTAATATTTAAAACCATAATATTGTGTTTAATCAGTTACTTGACTAACCAGAGGATGATTCCATATCATTCTTATGTTCATAATGTAACACATTTATTATTGACGAATTCATATGATTTATGCATATCAACCATGAATTTGAACATTAGTTTTCAAAATTCATTTTTAGGTAAGCATTAACAATGCAA
Source organism: Glebionis coronaria (assembly GCA_025667525.1). NCBI lineage: Eukaryota > Viridiplantae > Streptophyta > Magnoliopsida > Asterales > Asteraceae > Glebionis > Glebionis coronaria. The sequence continues at coordinate 32,098 of JANFOE010000351.1, forward strand.
TTGCCTATTTGTTCAAGGGTTTAAATCCATTTCTAAATTAAACCAAATTACTTTGTTTAAATTTCGAATTTGTTCTGTAAGTGGGTTTTATGAAATCTTAAGGAATATGAACCTAAAGGTATCATAACACTAAAACTATTAATACGCACATTCCTAATTTGGTTCTAATTCAATTTAATTATGAAAATCTTCAATGATGAAATTAAGAACCCTAGAACAAATTAGATGAAATTGAATGGAAATACTTACAATTAATTGATGATAGATGAAGGATGAATGAAACTCTTGTCTTGAAACCAATTAATTTGAGTGATTTTGGAGGTTTAAAAAAATGTTAATGGCGGTTTTGGAGTTCTCCCTGTCGCACCAGCAGTGAAGAAGAAATAGGGTATTTTTGAAAAAGTGTAAAATAATGAAATTTACAATATTTTATGCTTGGTGGGCCTGCGGCTCAATATTGATATTAGACCGCGAATACTTAAAACATATTTTAAGCCTTTTTAAAATCATTTGACCACTTCAATACTATGTTATAATGCCTTAATGAAGGATTACGAGTGGAATCGAGACCAAAAATGACCGAAACGAAGAAACAACTACTCGTGAACAAAGAGAGGAAAGAGAACCAAAGAGGAGCGAATCAAGACCATGTATCAATGCTCAAGAGTTGAATGACAATCTTCTAGTTGTTGAGACGAAGAGCTTGTGTCATATATAGTGGTTCATGACGTGCCTTTCCGGCGTAAGACGAAACGGTTTTTGGTAATGAACAATATCAAGCTCTTTTTGTTACATAGATTAATAACACTTAGAACTAATTGTCTTAAACTTTCACAAAATATGAGAAAAGATATAGATTCAATTTCTCTCCCTCGTGATCGGATTAATATCATTGTTAAGGATTACAATGACAATATCCTTGGAATATTTCAATTCCAAATGTGTAGTGTCCTAGTTACATCATATGATGTAATTTGGTATCTCAAAGGATTAATCAATCAACTTAGAGATGAGCTTAAATGCACACACTACACATGATATATGGCCTACTAACCGTATTGGGTTGCAAACCATAAAGATTATGCTTGATACATTAAGCTACGACTAACTCACATTACACCACCCATGTGAGTCAAGTATCCAAGACCATGAAGGTTTGAGAGGGTGAAGAAATAGAATCACATACCACAAACAAATTTCAAGGCAAGGATGCCAAGATTAAACACTGTTAGCTTCTAAATATCGAGTCAAACAAGAATGTTCAGTCATAGGTTTATTATGTATCGATTATTAGAATGTTGTAATAGGTAGTAGGTTAGTCGAATTATACGGGCTTGATGGCTAGCTTAAAAGGCCTCTTTCACGGTACTAAGCATTTATTCAAGCCCGACCCATCAAACAGTATAGCCCATTGTGTTACATGTAAGCTTGGCTATATATACCTCTCCTAGCATGTTAGGAGAGGGTTGGTTGTTCATTTTCTTAATCTAATATTCGCTTATTTCACACACTTCTCTCTACTTTCTCTCTTTAAACTTCATCTCTTTTCATCTATTTTCTTTAAATCTATCATGGTGAAGTGATAATATATGGGTACAACATTTGGTATCATTTATCATGGGGGTGGATTTGTGATTTGTTTGTGGTTACATAATATTTTTGTGGGTTTTAATCTATAAAACCACACAAGTTCTTGTTTTTTCTTTGATTTCCATACATAAACATCAATATTATCTTCATATATTTGGTGTTGTGTGGTTGGAACAAGAAAAATCCATATTTTCTCTTGGTTTTTAGCCGATCTATATAGTAATATTTTTTAAGGTTTAAAATTTTTTCGGCTTAAAAATAAAAAAAAGGTTGCGTTTTTATGGTCCCTATGATGCTATAAATCGAAGAAGTACAAGTCGTTTTGTCAGAAAACCTTGAAATCGTTGCCTTTTGAGAAATCGTTGCCTAGTTACTAATTTTAGAATTTTTGAAAACCCTAAATATTCCGAAATAGCAAAACCCTAGTTATTCCGAAATCAAGAAAGCTGCCTTATTCTGAAATCGTGTTCTCTGCTATATTCCGAAATTGTGAAAAAAAAAATATTCCGAGTTGGTAAATTTTTTTTATTCCGAATTGGTGAGAAAAATTTATTTCGAATTGGTGAGACAATTTTATTTTGAGTTGGTGAGAAAAGTTTATTCCGAATTGGTGATTTCTGAATTATTCCGAAATGGTAAAAAACATAAATATTCCGAAATCGTGATTTATGATTATTTCAAAATCGTAAACAAGATACATTCCGCAAAAGAGTGATGATCAAAATAGTGATCAAAGGGCGTGTGGAAGGACGAAAACATACCTTAGCCGCAAAGTGCATCCCTAGTCTTCTATGCACTAATGCAACAACCAAACTTGACCAAGCTGCATACATAGTCTTCTAAGGAATGGTGCTACATCCATCATTCTTGATATCAGCATCCCATGATGTTGGAGATCAAAAGGAGATGATTCTTCAACAAGTGTATGTAACTCATTCCATAATCAAATGAATGATTAGCCTTCATAAGTACATACACAAAAATAAGATACAAACTAGTAGATACATTTCAAAAGTAAATCTAAAATGCATAAAGGCTACTAATAAGATCATAATTAAGATAGTTTGATATAGCTTCAATTTTAAGGTCAATTTTTAAATAAAAATGATTTTGACCAAAAGGAGACAATAGAGCAACTAACCCTTCTAGGTGGTAGAGACAATGGATCGATCCAAGCTTTAAAGCACAATATACTTCAAAGATATTTGTGTGACCATCGCTCTGATACCAATTGTAGAAACTAGAAGGGGGGAGTGTTGAATAGTTTCCCAATCTAAAAATTAAGTTCATAATTAAAATGATTTTTACTAAAAAACTTATCCCATAATGATTAGGTCAATTTCTAATGTTTCAAAACATTTGCTATATTAAGTTATCATCATGATGGTATACTAAATGTAATGATAAGTATAAGTAAAGAGTAAGGAAAGAAACAACCTAAGGCACGACACCAAAGATTTATAGTGGTTCGACAATGAAGCTCTTTCTTCGTTCCTACTCCACTCCTCGAGTACACCTTACTCAAGATCTCCACAATATCCACAAGCTCCCTTATTGGCTGAGAAAACCTTACAACGTTGCTTACAATATTTTCCGACACTAAGCTAAATGTCGAGTTCTAATCCTAAGCTAGAACTAATCTTCGTCGCCCATCTTTTTTTCTGACACAAGGCTAGATGTCGAGTTCTAATCCTAAGCTAGAACCAATCTTCACTTATGTGACAATCCGTCAATTTATGGTCGATATTTTATTCTCAAGTATTATATAAAAACATTATTTTAATGTTATATTATGAACTCACTCATTTTTTGGAAGAAATATGGGTTTACATCTTAAAGTAGCATCGACTACGTCTAAACCGGAGGACTCTACGTTACGTGCTTACGTTTACATACACCGTTTTTGGTGACAGTCCGACATTTCAGGAAATAAATTCATTCTTGAATATTATGATGGAATTTTAAATTTGTGTTGGTTCATAAACTCAGAAATTTACGAGAAGAGATTAGGACTTACGTGCATAATTTAACGTCCTTTACGACTAAACCGGAAACCCTTGGTTTACGTATTTACGTTTTTGAACTCCATTTTTGATGAGACAATTTTTATTAGATTCGTTTTGTGCCGTTGATTCATAATTTATAAAAATGTTTTTCGTAAAACGACCCGATGGAACGTAAATCGAGGAAACTAGAATCAAGGAGTACCCGTAAATTAGTGGAGATGAGACAAGTGGGACACTTGTCCCACTCCCACTACTAGACGGCCAAAACAAGCCACCAACACACCTTGGTGGCAAGTTTATACATAAACTTGTAGGACACTTGTCCATATGGTTTGCCAAAACCATCTAACCAACTTACAAAACCATTTCCTTCCTCCACTCAACTACACATACATGCAAATCCAAGATAAAATTTCTCCTCTCTCTTGTTCCTCCTTTTTGTCCGTCCACTATAGCAACACCACACCACCACCATAAAAAATCTAGCCATAAATAAAGGCTATAATCAAGATATGTTGAAGCCTAGTTGAAAAGATGAAGATTGGAGGTGGTTATAACATGTGAAAAGGAGTTTCCATGGAGTTTAGGGGCCGATTTTCAAGAAGGTATTCATGCATATGAATATCTCAAGGAGTTCATTTTCCAAGTTAAAGATGTGGTGACAAGAACCAAGTCTTGTTCATCATAAACCTCATCATTTCATCACTTTGGTGGTATAGAGATTATTTCTTCCTATCATCTTGTTATTTTGAATATGTAATCTTGTATTTTATTCATTTATGTACATGCATATGATGATGAATGATGATCAAAAGTATTATGTGGGGATCTTGTGTTGATAAATTTGGTTAAAATGATTAAAAGCTACATGAAAGAATGTTAAAATCATGCTTAAACTAGTAGGCTGTATAAAACAGTAAAGAACCTTATGATAAATTGTTAAAATGGCTTAGATAAATTAATATACAGTAAGTTATGTGACTTGTATATATGTGAGAGTTGGACACTCAATGGAATCCATAAAATGAGTGAGATATGATAAAAACAATATTGAAGTTCAAATCTGAGTAATCGGTTTTGGACGGACAGTTAGAGAATTTAGGGATTGATTGAGCAGTAGCTATAGGAGTTAATTGTAGCACATATCATGTAGTTTGTGCTGCCCAAAAATGAGCTTTTATCTCCTTGTAGAACTCAAGATATGGTAAAAATGGTGAAAGTGAAAATCATAATCAGATTTATAAAATAAATGTATATATTATAAAATTAGCACTCAAGTAAATATAATATAAAATGTATACCTAAAACCCACTAACTTATATATTACATATAAATAAGTATGTACTTTAATAAATAAAAGTGACATTTTATAAAAATGGCAATTTGATAAGTTTTATAAGTTATAAAACTATAAACATAAGTTTTACGTCTTTTCGCCTAAAACCGAGAAATTAACGTTTTCGTCAATTTAAAAATTAGACGGTCGGACCCGTCTAATGTAAACTTTTTATAACTCATATACTGATGTATAAGTACATATGACAAGTAAAAACCGATAAAACCCGAGCTTTATAACTTATGGACATTAACGGGCCAAGATAGCCTTATTGGACTATTAACCCGACAAGTTTGGCTAAACACTAATGGACTTACTCATTGGGCTTAACCCACTTGGGCCCAACATGTGAGTATAGGCCTGATAATAAAAGTATAAATGGACTAATATAAATAGTTGAACTCTTAATGGGCTTTAATGGGCTTATTGGGCCTTAATATGGAATTGGATTAAAACTAGTATAACTAGTCAAAAATTTGATTAACACATAACACTATAATGTGTATGAAGAGATAAAATCCCACTTGATCATCATCATACTTATAATATCATCATATATATACATAGCCATTGTTTTTATAAAGTCATTGGACAAGAGTCTAAGACGAGTATTATTTGTCTAGGTTTCCGTGATTGAAGCATGAACCGTACATCCAAATCACCTATAACCGCCTTTCCCAATCAACGTAGGTTCATAGCCTCGCACTCTTTTAAATGTTTTATGAAATTTTTTATAAACCCGCGAGGGAGATAACATGTTAGTTTTAATAAAATAGGACACCAGGTGTCCCGATTGTTTGTTTATTGATTTGGACCCGAATGATTATATGACCCGATGAATGATTTTAGGACCCGATGTATGAAATAAAATGGATTATTATAGTTAGGTTATGTCACTAAAAGTCCCATTAGCGTGAATTATGAACTACCGGGATTTGGTAGACGCTTATGCATATAATAGTACGATTTGGGGAAGATCACCCCAGTTCGCGCCATGACGGTTGATCCCCGTCGTGCCACATTAATTGGTAAGCGAATTTATGTATGAGAAGATTTAGATAAGCGTGATTATTGTGACGACACGCTGTTTTAGATGGGCAAATGAGTTTCGGGTTAGCTATCCGTTGTTTGTTATAGTAAGGTAGCAATGTCATGCGGCTTATAATAATCCAATAACGAAAATACTACTATACGCATTGAATTACAATAAATTGCTTGACTAGCAATACGGGGTCTTATTATTGATATTATGTTCGTGTTTTGGTTTTACATAACCATATTCATATAACGGTTTTTATTTAACTCTATACAACGTTATAAAACGTATTGTATGATGTTTTTACGACATTGGTTCGTATAATGGTTTTGAAGGAAAAAGGCTATAGTATGATTTACAACAAAGATTTGTATAAAATGTTTTTGGCTTATTTTATACGACAGAGAATTGTACAAAATGATTTTCGGTAATAATTTGATATCGATGATATATTATAGGATTTCATTAAACTCTATGAATTCACTCGGCGTTTTCGCTGGCCTTTTCTTTTAGGATGTTTTATCTCAGGTACTTGAAGGTAATTCTCGGGAAGACGACAAGAATTTATGGCCCGCACTTAAATAACAATTTCCATTCAAAAGTTTTATAAAAATTGTATGAAATACTATGACTTGGGACCTATGTAACTTGATATTTATGAATGGAAAATGCTTTATTATTAAACGACGCGATTTTTAAGCTTTGTCTATGATTTGAGTAATGTGATATCCCGTAACACCAAATGACTCTTCCGCTAAATTAAAGTATGAATATTTGGTGGTGTTACAGTTTGGTACCAGAGCTCTCGTTATAAAATTAGCACTCAAGTAAATATAATATAAAATGTATACCTAAAACCCACTAACTTATATATTACATATAAATAAGTATGTACTTTAATAAATAAAAGGGACATTTTATAAAAATGGCAATTTGATAAGTTTTATAAGTTATAAAACTATAAACATAAGTTTTACGTCTTTTCGGCTAAAACCGAGAAATTAACGTTTTCGTCAATTTAAAACTTAGACGGTCGGACCCGTCTAATGTAAACTTTTTATAACTCATATACTGATGTATAAGTACATATGACAAGTAAAAACCGATAAAAACCCGAGCTTTATAACTTATAGACATTAACGGGCCAAGATAGCCTTATTGGACTATTAACCCGACAAGTTTTGCTAAACACTAATGGACTTACTCATTGGGCTTAACCCACTTGGGCCCAACATGTGAGTATAGGCCTGATAATAAAAGTATAAATAGACTAATATAAATAGTTGAACTCTTAATGGGCTTTAATGGGCTTATTAGGCCTTAATATGGAATTGATTGAAACTAGTATAACTAGTCAAAAATTTGATTAATACATAACACTATAATGTGTACGAAGAGATAAAATCCCACTTGATCATCATCATACTTATAATATCATCATATATATACATAGCCATTGTTTTTATAAAGTCATTGGACAAGAGTCTAAGACGAGTATTATTTGTCTAGGTTTCCGTGATTGAAGCATGTATCGTACATCCAAATCGCCGATAACCGCCTTTCCCAATCAACGTGAGTTCATAGCCTCGCATTCTTTTAAATGTTTTATGAAATGTTTTATAAACCCGCGAGGGAGATAACATGTTAATTTTAATAAAATAGGACACCAGTTGTCCCGATTGTTTGTTTATTGATTTGGACCCGAATGATTATAGGACCCGATGAATGATTTTATGACCCGATGTATGAAATAAAATAGATTGTTATAGTTAGGTTATGTCACTAAAAGTCACATTAGCATGAATTGTGAACTACCGGGATTTGGTAGACGGTTATGCATATAATAGTACTATTTGGGGAATATCACCCCAGTTCACGCCTTGACGGTTGATCCCCGTCGTGCCACATTGATTGGTAAGAGAATTTATGCATGAGAAGATTTATATAAGCGTGATTATTGTGACGACACGCTATTTTAGATGGGCAAATAAGTTTCGGGTTAGCTACCCTTTGTTTGTTCTAGTAAGGTAGCAATGTCATGCGGCTTATAATAATCCAATAACGAAAATACTACTATACGCATTGAATTACAATAAATTGCCTGACTAGCAATATGGGGTCTTATTATTGATATTATGTTCGTGTTTTGGTTTTACATAACCATATTCATATAACGGTTTTTATTTAACTCTATATAACGTTATAAAACGTATTGTATGATGTTTTTACGACATTGGTTCGTATAATGGTTTTGAAGGCAAAAGCCTATAGTATGATTTACAACAAAGATTTGTATAAAATATTTTTGGCTTATTTTATGGCCTACGACAGAGAATTGTACAAAATGATTTTCGGTAATAATTTTATACCAATGATATATTAATGGATTTCATTAAACTCTATGGATTCACTCGGCGTTTTCGCTGACCTTTTCTTTTAACATGTTTTATCTCAGGTACTTGAAGGTAATTCTCGGGAAGACGACAAGAATTTATGGCCCGCACTTAAATAACAATTTCCATTCAAATGTTTTATAAAAATTGTATGAAATACTATGACATGGGACCTATGTAACTTAATATTTATGAATGGAAAATGCTTTATTATTAAACGACGCGATTTTTAAGCGTTGTCTATGATTTGAGTAATGTGCTATCCCGTAACACCAAATGACTCTTCCGCTGAATTAAAGTATGAATATTTGGGGGTGTTACAACTTACATCACTTTCTAGTTAAGTGAGAACTCAAACACAAATACAAGTACATCACTTTGTAGTTTAGTGAGAACTAACACACAAGACACATCCAAGTATACACTTATACTTTGGATATACACAAGATTAATCCAAGTATTCACAAATACCTTGGATCCTCACAAGACAAATCCAAGTAACACATATACCTTGGATCTGCACAAGATTAATACAAGTATACATAAATACCTTAGATATACACAAGACTCAAAATATGATGAACATGACTAGATCTAAGTAAGGATGATCTTCATCAAGGCTTCATCTTTTATCACATCACAAATGTGTGAATGATCTTCTCTTTGGACATATAAAGAAGGGGATCAAAGGGATAATCATAATTAGACATACTTAACACATAAAGTGATCATTTGCTAATGATTGGAATATAGAAAGGAGATTAGAGGCAGAAATTTGTCCAAAAGGGTTGATTGGAAAATGGATAAATGATCCACTATTTATAGGAGACAAGGTCCAACGGCTAGTCCGAGCGTGACTCATTAAAGAGGCATGCGACTCATTATCACTAATGATCCATAGGCACCTATATTGATCCGCAGGCTCTAGACTACGCTTTTTTTTTGTCTTTTATGGGGGAATACCCAAAAAGGATATTCTTCGACTATTTGTAATATGCCAAATTTAAATTTCCATTTTCTATTTTAATAAAATATTTTCTTAAAAAGAAAGTTTATTAAAAATGTTTTGTCATATTTATATAAATGTGAGTTTTAAGGTTAATCACTTTTAATGATCACTAAACATGTATAAGATATGTTTTTGTAAGACTTAAATGATTATTACCTTAATAATATTGTTTATTAAATAATTCGTCTTACGGTTATCTTTGACGATAAATATTTTTACACTTTGTCGTGATAAAAAATAAGAAAGATTAGTTATTAAAAATAATGATTTTAGGCATCGGTTGCATTAATAAAGTGGACATCAGATTACTGATTAAAAATAACAATATCATGTGCATGAAAATGACAAAGATGAGCGCCAAGTTTGCAACAATAATGTTGATGACTGAGATCAAGATCCATTGTTTTAAACATTTGAATAGTTTATCTTTAGTAAATTTTTATTGTGATGTATTGGTTTAACTTTGTAATGCTACTCAATCATTATCATTTTTGTTGAATATGAAAATAACGAAACATTTGTACTTTAAGTTTAGATAATATAGTTGTTTTGTTAAAATTTTATAATATTCGTCGAGCATAATTTTTACTTTTTTAGTATCATATATGATAATACGTGTAACTCTTAAATTCTGCCATATATGATACGGTATTATCACATGTGATAATGTAGTATCATATGTGATACTCATTTTTTTTGACATATTAGACAAAGGGCTTGCAGGATTCATGATTAAAATGAGGAGTTTGATGGATTCATGATTAAAAACTTGTTCAGAAAATAAAAAAGAGTACTTTTTTATGAGTATCATATATGATAATGTATTATCATATATGATACTAAAAACAAAGTTTGAGAGATCAAACAAAAGGTCTGTTGACTTCGTGATTAAAACAAAGAGTCTGCTGAATCAATAAGTATAAACACTTGTTCAGAAATTAGAAAATAGTGTTTTTTATAAGCATACAGTTAATGATTAAACACTTGTTCAAAATAGAATGTAACCAATCATGGTTAAAACACTTAACCATAATAAAAAAGATACAAAAACAAAAGATCCTACTGAATTCATAACTAAAACTAGAACATTCTTATTACTGAAACTACTATTCTTCTTCTCCAACCAGTTCTTATTTATTTTCAGTCAAAACTACTTTTGTCTTGTAAAACATTCTCCTTGGCCTCGACGACGACTACATCTTATCAAATGTGTTCGCGTAGTCTGCATTCATAGAATATAGGAAACAACATATTAGACACAAATTTATCGAGAAATGAATTATATAAATAGGTAAAAAACTGCAAAAAGTCATGTACAATATCAAAGTCTGGTTTTTTCTTGTGGTTTGACAGAAACATCATATATGATACCTCATATATCATATATGATACCTCATATATCATATATGATATACTATCATATATCATATATCATCTAACTATCATATATGATAAATGAGATCATATATGACACATAAAACTTAATTCAACTTACATCAACAACTTAATTAAAATGCCTAATGATACACCTTATTCACACTAACATAAGCTTATGCATAACTCGCATAGATAAAACCTGATAATAAGCCACAAACATATTTTATTCAAGTTTTATGTTTTTAGAACAAGAAATTCAAACTAAAACCTTCAAATAGCCAATAGACCAATACTATGTGCCTGTCCTAAGAATATTTACATTTCGAGTGTGTTGAACTTAATTTTTTTGTGATCAATACTTGTTAGAAAAGAACCAAGTGTTTATATGGTTTATAAATTGGCAATTAAACAACATTGCTAACACTATTATACATCTACAATTTGCTTGGGTGGTTAAAACTTACATCTCTTATGCTTTTACTTCTGTTATCATGTAAGCTATTTCACTTTGGCTCAAAGTCAATCTTTATACTAAATTAAGCCAGTCAAAATTCATAGCTACAAATCACCAACTAGAATCATTCCAATGTTCACTAGTGTAATTGTGATATCATAACTTATATTTATTTGCATAAAGACAAAGGAATATAACATTATATACCTCTTTTACTTTCTCTTTGTACCAATCAAGCGTTTGTCTCTCATCCTGGACCACACACAAGTATGAAAACCTTGAAATAGTATCGATAGTAATAAACAAACTAACGAATCAAGTATATATGCGGTGTTGAGGTGATGTTTTGATCTATTAGAGATGAATCGAATGATAGATTAGAGAGAAAAAGTAGATATATAGAGAGATAAAGAATCACACGGATGTGTGTTACATAAATGAGGGTTTGTTAAAAAAAAGCTTATATAGTGCACGTACGAAAAGACAAGAATACCCCTACGATGTAAATTAGGGATTTAATATCATCCATTGGATGAGATAAAAAAGAAAGGTGGGGATGAGTCCCCCAATATCCAAGAAAAGTTTGGTATCCAAATAAACTTAAATCTTTGAGATACGTATTGATTATATGAGTTATTTGCTCAATTATATTTTTTTCTTTGTTTTCTGATAGTTGTGTGTATGATAAAAAAATTAATTAAATACTAAATAGTTTAAAAGCTGAATGAATCACAGATTTTAAATAGTTGGATTTTGAGATTTGAGTGTTAATTGTATTGAATTATTTAATTTAAATGATTAATATTATCATTTTAACCTTATTTTTTATATTTTTGATTAACTATTTCAACACTAATTAGATGAGTATGATACATTTGTTTTTAATTATTTTGCTAAAGAATGATTGAAATATTTAATGTCACACCGCCAAATATATTGCAGCAGAAAAGTAACTTGGGCATGTTACTTCATAGCATCACACACTCATAATATAAAGAACGACCTCTATATGAGTCGTTTGAAAATTGATCATTTGAGTAAAGTCAACAACAAGGTTTTAACAGTATAACATAAGTTCAGAATAGCAAATGAAATGTTTGAAAAATACTCAAATGATCTAAGTCTTATTAAAAAGGCTTCAAATTCATGCGACTCCAATAGAAATCCATATAAGTTAAGCACTTGAGAAAAACATTGCTAAAGCGTCAACATAAGGTTGGTGAGTTCATAGGTTTAGTTAGATAAAGTTATTGAACCACAAGATTTTTAGTAGTGTGTGACAATATAACAAATAATGTGTCATACAAAAAGGCGTTTACTACTATCTAAGCTCATGACACCGAAGCGTAACAATCAGAAAGTATATATAAGTGCACAGCAGATGTCTAACCCATAACATCCGTAAAAGTACCAAATGAAAATGCGTCTGAATAATACAGTATTCGATTAAACCCGACGGAGGTGTCAACCTCAATAGATCTATCCACGACATTCGTGCTCACTAACCGGTCATCCGTGTCAGTAATTAACGGTCCATGATTAAGGGTAAAGAGGCAATCAAGGGTTATAGCTACTTAGACCATTCCGTAAACGTAAGTTTAGTACTTGTGTTCAATTGTAAAACAGAGCAATGTTCTCACCCCAAAAATGCATAAAAACTATAAAAAGTTAGGCTATGAAACTCGCCTTATGCAATAGTAACGATAACCAAATAAGTTATAGGCACGGAAAAATGATGTACGCAAAATAATGCCAACTATATCGGCAACCTAAGTGAACAATGTATATTTAAGCTAAAGGCGCGCAATAGATAACAATTTTGACTTTTGGTTGATTATAATTACTTGCATTTAATTTATAGAGTAAAAATAAGCTTTTCATAGAACTTCAATTTATGGCCAAAAGGTTATTTTTATAGGTCAATAAGTCCTTGGTTATAAGCCCGTAAAATAATGATCGGCCGATATGAAAACTAGGCTGGGTCGACTATAAGTTTGCGTTTTCAGTTTCACAATTTGGACTTGTTTAATGGTTCAAATGCAGCCATGAAGTAAGGGTATCAGGCAGTAAATAAAACAAGCACAAAATGTGAAGCAATTAGTCATTTCAACTGTTAGATTTCACAATTCACTAGTACTAGTATGATATATCCAAATGAAGAAAAATCATGACTTAGCTTAGCATTCACACGAGCAAAAAGAAAAATGGGAAGACAAAAGTGCTTTTGGTGTTCTAGTCATGCGTTGTACACACATAATATGGTTTATATTTTTACTTGTGTTCACACAATTGCATGTTGCTTTTATGTTCTGACTTTCTAATTGATAAACATACGCATAAACTAGAGGGTAAAAGATGTCCTTAAATCATAGCCTTCTGTTCCTGGTTTCAGTCATATACACGTGAGACAACACTTACCATGTATACATTTATTTATTTGGTTATCCCTGTTTTTCAATTGTACATGCAGCAATTAACATTCACACATCGGAAACACACACACACACAACATCATAACTCATTTGCAAATTAAAACTCTAGTACTTGTTTTCTTGCTACTGACTGCACACCAGCTCCTTTTAATATTTTGTTATAGTGCAAAAGCTTTTCACATACATACACATTTATGGTAGGTATAGTTTCATCAGGTGCACACATATAAAGCACACTCTTCCAATTATAGATGAACATAATACAAAACTTTTTTGAGAGGAAATGCACATACTCAACACACACACACTATAAGCATACACATACATTTGAAAGAAAACCACACTCCATGATTAACATTAGCTTCTACTAAGTTCACACACACAAGACAAAGTAATTTTTCAGAAGTTAAGTTTTGTTTATTTGCTTCTAATCTGCTATTGATGATACACGCAAGGATACAAAATAGAACTTAACAGTTTCACATGCACTTCATCACACCCTACTGCTACTTATTGCACACACTAGAGACACACATAAAATCATAATACTCCTTCGAAAGTATATATCCAGGTTTAACATTCCAGTTACTGATTTCTCAAACGCATACTACACATACTTGAAGGGTACATATAACATGGTCATTTACACCTTGGTTTCAACAGCATTCACAAACTACAAACTATAAAAGTGGGCAAGGAGCATAATATACAACACATGCACACATACTTAACAACTTCTCCTGCTAATAGTTTTCACAGAGTTAAAGTACACACAAAAGTCATAGTTTGGTTTATTGTTAATTTTAATTTACACTTAAGTCGCATGGTTTTAGCTACATCGAAATGATTTGGGTTTGGTTTGTTTTTAGGTCGTTTTTTTCTTCTTCTCCCGTCTAGTCTTATACAGCCCAACTAATATTATACCAAACGTCTCCCACCCGAAATTCTATATTTTAAGGTCAAGTCTTCTTCGCGGTCCATGTTTCTAAGCAACAAGTTGTAAGGTATTAATTTGGTTATGTTTTAAAGCAAGTTGTGTGCATGAAATCATCAAACCTATTTACGCATACATTAAACATGGGCTTCATGCAGCCCTATGATGCATGTATATACTATGTATTGTTGGAATATTGTATAATGTGATGAGATATCGTGGGATTTTGTATAAATCTATTTTAATAGCTGATTTAAACTTTGGGAATAAGTTTATAGAATTGATTTTAAATAAATAGAATATATCATTTGTTTGTAAACATTGACAGAATATGTTTAAACAAATAAGATATATCGAAATATGTTTAATTCTTATGTGATATTCTGTCTTGGTGACCAAGACAAGCTTTCATTATAAATTAAACTCATTCTCATTCAGTTTTAGACAGAAAATACAGCTTCATAGCAACCAAATTCCAGTAGTCTCTTCGATCAAAGACATACAAGTTTCCGTGATCTTTTAGGCAGTTTTGTTAAGTCCGATAGTACAACTTACTGTTTCGGCTGTTGTACCCTGGAAAACAGACGGCGAATATGTTTTAAGGGAAGCGTGTCAAACACGCGCCTAGGCTCTTTGTTGTTTATCATGTTTAACATGTGGTTCCACTCGCGTGAGCATTCTTGCTCGCGGTCTAGTAAGTTTTTTTTTATCATTTTATTGGTTTCTTTAATTATCGTTATAATTATATCCATCTGCTATTTATTTTCTGTTACTTTAATTATATTGTTTTGATTTTATAAATAAAAGTGTACATGTTTTCCTACAGTCTTAAAACAGATTTTGCGTAACAAAATTAAAACACTTTTTGTTAAAATCAGATTAATTAACAAATTTTTATAAACTGTTTTTTAATCGAAACCAAGATTGTGTTTCTTTGGAAAATCAGTTTCAACTAAACATAATTGTATATAACAGATCTATATACGATATTTAATATAGTTCATTTAATCAGTTTATGTTAAAACCATGATGAGTTCCATACCAATCTGGTCTATTATTTTTATTACCGATGTTATTGTTTAAATCTAGGTTTATAGAAACCAGGATTGAGTTTCTTTGAATCGGATTTGGTACAAGCTTATATAAACCAAGCCGACTTTATTAGACACCAAGTTGTGTTACCATGTTAACAGATTACTAATGGTCACAATTGTGACCTTAGTAAATATTGTAAATGTAATTGGTGAGCCAATTTATGACATGACTGCAAATCATGGTGAATTTAGATTCATTTAAACAAGTGGATTTTTTAGACCAATCTCGTGTTGTTACATGATGAGATTATTAGAAAGTATTTATTTAAACCAAGTGGAGTTCTTTTTAAAATAAATCTCATAAAATGCAAGTTCTTATTTTATTAGATTGTTAGAGTGTGTTCAATGAAATCAAGAGAAATTTCTTTAAAACAAGATATTTATAATTGTACAAGTTATTATTTATCAGATTAAATACACCTTTTTACTAGATTAGTGAAGTGTTTGTTTGACTTGTCTATTTTATTTAAACTGGTCGAGTTTAATAATAAAATATTCGAGATTGGTAAAGTTTAAAAGTACATCTATAGAAACCACGTTGAGTTTCTTTAAAAGAGTAGATCTACTAAAGCCTTGTTGAGTTTCATTGTAGAAATTGATCATGTGAAATTGATCTATTAAGATCTTCAGGATGAAGATTGACAACATATGTGGTTTTGTTAAAAAGATTATGTGATAGGAGACATTCTTTAATTGTTTAGTCGATAGACTTTCTTTAAAGTGGTTTTGTATAACGGATCTTACAAAACATTAGTGGTTTAAACCCAAAAGTTGATTTAATTTGGTTTTGGATAAAAAACACTATGTGATTTAGAACGTTGTTAATAGTAACAAAAATTAGTTCCAAACTAACTACGGGACTTCATATAAATAATTATTTAGAATGTCACGAGTGACATCTAAAGATCTGCTCCCATACTTGTTAAAAGGGAGATCGATACTCGAGTTATGTGTACGGTAGATGCTTTAAAGCATTCAGAAACCTTTTATGCCATAACTATGTGTTAAATGGCTAGAATGACATGAAAATTGAGGTCATGGAGAATCTGACTTTTGATAATGGTGGATTAACACTTGAGCATCATGTCATACATATGTTGATAAGGGTTTGATTAACTCTTTTAATGTAGTGAAGACCGGAGAGATCTATTGTTTTTACAACTCTCATACTGCTAATATCATGGGAAAGAGATGTGATGCTAAAAATCACATCTGGAAAAGAGTTTAAGTTATCAACGCGTAGTACATGACGAAGATTCTTAAGAATCATGTGTTCGGATGGTTGCTCAATAAATTTGGCTTTCTTCTTGTGTTTAAATCAAATAAATCTGAATTTACGTTTTTGTAAATATGTTTAAGTTGAATGTAATTTTGTAATGGTTCTTTTAGTGAAATAAGTATGATTCAGCTTATTTTATTCTTTAACTGTATGGCATGGCTGACTCGGGCAAGTTATTGTTAACTCATTGTGTTCTTTAATTAAATTAAATTAGATACCCATGTTTTGTATTTACACGGATTACAAAATAAAACTTGTGTTGAAGCCAAATTGACAAGGTTGTCGTTTCATTCGGCTGGATGGAAAATAACCGAACACCTTGATATGATTCACATATATTTTATGTGATTTGACATTGATACCTACTAAGGTAGAAAATAGTGAGTACTTCATCATATTCGGGAATGGTGGTACAAAACACTATTATTTGTACTTACTTGAGAGTAAGGATGACAAGATTGTTCTATACAAATAAGTTGAGAATTGACTTATTATGTAAAACAAGGTGGTTCTACGTAATATCAGAGGTGAATATGTGTTTCCATTTCTAAATTTATGTGCTAAACTTGAAATAAGACACAAATGTATAACTCTTGATACTCCAACAACAAGATTTGTTGCGTGGAAAGAATTGTGTATTGGAAGATATGGTTAATGCCACGTTCTTAACCACTGGTTTAAGCTATGACATGTGGGCGAAAGAGATTATTTCAGCTACGTATCTTTTAGATAAGATCCATTGTAAAGAAAATAAGATAGTTCTTATAAACTTTGTATGGAAAGAAAACTATCTTATAAGTATGTACAAATGTTAGCCCTATATTTTATATAGCCGAACAAGAATGTAATAGGTCATCTTAGTCGTTAAAAGGTCTTGTATTGTAATAGGTTAGTCGGGAAAACCGGGCTTGGACTTTAAGCTAATATTGTCTAAGTTAGGGGCGTAAGCCCAAGACTAAGCCAAGCCCGGCCTAAGTCACAAACCCACGGCCCATGGAAAGCCCATTGGTTCGTGGGTATATAACCCTCTTTCACATGTGAAAGAGGGTGTTGGTTCATTTCACAAAACACATAGTTTTAGTGTAAACCTTCCACTTCTCTCTCTACTTTATCTTTCTACCTTTCTACTATTTCTCTCTCTAAGAATCTTGTGTTATGGATTGATTGGGTTTAACATTTGGTATCAAGAGCCTATAGTGGATAGGTGATTGAAGATTCGTGTGTGGTGTTCTTGATTTTTCGTGGCTTCTTTGATCCATATCTCACGTCCCATTTTTTCTTTTTGTGTTTTTATGGTCTTTTCTTGATACGAATCATCTACATACTAGTAGTAGTGATTTGGGTATCTTGGTTTTGGCTAAAACACAAATTTTTTGGATCAAAAGTTGCGAAATTTCTTGTTTCTCTTCATTCCGAAATACAAGCAACTGTTACCATCGGAAAGTACAAGTGAAAAGTGGGCTTCCATCGCAATAACCATCACCATCGGAAAGGGTTTTGGTTCTAAATTGCGATACGTGGATTTCATTACTTATTCCGATCTGGATATTCCGATCGTGCATTGCGATCTGGGATTCCGACGGGTTTAAGTTTTTTAAGTCGTTACTCTGTCCAATTTGTCTCAGCCACATTCCGATCTAACATTGCGACAGCATATTGCGATCTGAGCATTCGACAGCCACATTCCGACAGAGCATTCCGATCTGGACATTGCGACAGTGCATTGCGATAGAACATTCCGATCTGAACATTCCGATTAGACATTCCGATTTGACATTCCGATCTGAGCATTCCGATAAGTATTCTGATGGACATTCCGATGGGAATTTTGTTTGAGAAATTTTTAGACTTAGCCACTATCTAGACTAGTTTTGGAACGTAGTTTACACGAAGATAAAAAAAAAAAAAGAGTTTTTTGGCGGGAAAACCATAGAAAAGTTTATTTTTTCCTAGACCATTTTAGGCCATTTAAACTTCAATTTCAAATTTTGGCGATGCAAAAAAATTTTCGACCAAAAATTCAAATTTTCGGACCAAAATTCAAATTTTTAGGCCAATTTTAGGTTTTATTTTTGTCAAAAATTTTCACTTTTCAAATTTTTTCCCTACTAGTTTTTGGCTATTTCTAACTCGATTTCAAAATTTGGTGATTCAAAAATTTTTCGGCTTACCGTTTTGTCGGACTGAGGAATTTATTGTCGGACTGAGAAAAAAAAATCAGATTTTTCTGAATTTCAACCAACATCAAATCACAACACATCCACTAAGATCCGTCATCCATACACATCATATCCTCTTCGAGACATCCGTTCAATGGACATCTTCGTGGATTCAACACCAACAACGTCCATGACTGAGATGAATAAAGAGAAGATGCAGAATCCAGAGGTTCAGACAAATACTGAGACTCCAATCAGTAAACCTTCTAACAAGGATTCTACAACCAAAACCGTTCATGCAATCAAATACAAGATGTCGAAAGCAAAAGAAAGATGCATGGAACACATAAAGTTGCTTCAGTTACACCTTCAGGTTCTTTCAAGAGAAGACCTAAAAGGCACTCGTCTTGAAATTGGATTCAAACGGGTATCTTTCTACTATTTGGTCAAGATGTTGAGACATTCATTAGAATGATGCTACTTAATGTGGTCCATCTTCAACAAGAACTTGACAGAGACGATTTTCACGAGATTATATCCATGGAGGTCCTTTTAGCTCTCAACAATCAGTTCCAGCAATTCATTGACTCAAGTGGCTTATCCAAAAACGATCGAGAGTTCACAAGCACATACTTTACCAAATATACTCTCGTAGATCTTCAAGCATTCAAAGAGACACTTCTTCAACATATGAGTAATATAAAGAAGTCAATTGCTGAAAGAACACGCCATCAAAGGCACTTTCAAAGAAGGATGAATCAAAGACTGATGCAGACGAAAGAGAGCACTGTCGATATAGATCAAGCATTGGATGCTTCTTCGGTTGATACAGAGAGCAGCAGGCCAGAATCAGAAACTCATCATACCAGCACAAGCTCAGGGAAAGATACAGAAGTCGTTGTTACAGCTATCAGCCCCACATGTGACAATGAGCCAATGGCTGAGGTACCATTAAATACTGATTCTAAGATTCACGAGCTTGAAATTCTGTTAGCTCAGAAGACTAAAGATTTTGAGGATGCCAAACTCGATTTTTCAAAGAAAAATAACAAATTTGAGGCTTACTTTGAAAAACTTGAAAAAGCAAATGTTGTTCTTGAACAAAAATTGGATCGTAAGATTCAAGATTTTAATGTGGAAAAAGAACATTTTGTGAAACAAATAAATTTGTTAGAATCAAAGTTGGCTTCTCAAAATCAAAGTCCTCCGCCTGCTTCATTAACTGAATTATCTGTGCAACCTATCGACATTGTGGATAGTAATGACGCGAATGCAGAAAATGACATATTTGACAATATGAATATTAAGTTAGAACAACGTGTCGCTCAATTACTTCTACAAAATGAGCAATTAAAAGCTCATATTCAGGAAAAGGTTTTTGCACTTACAGCTGCGAAAAATGAATTAAGGAAGTTGAAAGGAAATAGTGTGGATACTAAGGTTGTAAAACAGTCCGTCTTGGGGAAACCTCCTTCTCAACCAATCAGACCTTGCTCAGTTGCTAGACAACCGAATGCATTTAAGTCCGAACGACCTAAAACGTCGAACCCGAGGTTTGCCTCCCAAGCTGACATGCGTAGCAATTTGTCAAAACCAATCACTCCACAATCTAGATCCTCCTTAAGACAGAATGTATCTGCTAAACCTGATCACATGAATGCTTCAATAAACTCTAGATCTAGCTCCAAGAACATGCCTAGGCGTAGTTCAAATGACACGGGTCACAAAAGCTATCTAGAGAATGCTAAAAACAATACACAAGCAAGAGATAGGACCAAACCACAACCTAGGAGAGTTGTTCACACATCTAGGAATTCTAGACCCTTCTATGATGTGCACAATTCTGCAAACCCTAGGAACTCTACAGCCTTCTCAGATGCTAAGCACTTTGTTTGCACGAAATGTAACAAATGTGTGTTTAATGCCATTCATGATGATTGTATCACTAAAGTCCTGAACAAGGTGAACCAAAAAGCTAGAGCACCTCAGAGACGGAACCCTAAAGGAAATAGGTTTTCTCCAACTAAGTCTTCCGCTGTGCATGAGAAACCTATGTCTCCTAGACCTTGTCTTAGGTGAATACCAACGGGTAGAACCTTCAAAACAATAGGTCTTAGGTGGGTTCCTACTGGAAAGATATTTCCCTCTAGCTCGACAAAGGTTCAAGGTGAACCCCCACATGGTTCTCATCAAGATATCGCTAACCCACATGCAAGCATACAAACTACTGATGAAAGTGTAGGTAATAAAGTAAAGGTTCAACAAGAACACAAAGGTTTTCCTTATTCATACCGTTCAACAAAAGACACTCTCAGAGTTTGGTTGTTGAAGAAGCAGATATCAGAGAAATACGTGTCTCAAGGGTTTCACAAGTAAGATTCAAGATGACTTACAGTCACATATCAGACTGTAACTCGAACGTCAAAGAAAGGGAACTTTATCTCTTCAGTGATAAGTTACCCTCAAAACGAGAAATTAATATTTCTCGGACACGAGCTTACAATAAAACTATTCGAAAGTTTTACGCTCGTGTATATGACTTCTAGGCGCATCACAGCTTAGAACTCGGACCTCAACTAAGGAAAGTTTATCTCGGACGATAACTTATCCTTCTCAACGAGAAATTTATATTTCTCGGTCATGAGCTTCTCATAAAAACATTCAAAGTTTTTAAGTTCATGAAAAACGATTTCTAAGTAAATGTCAGCTTAGAACTCGAACTTCAATTTAAGGAAAGTTTATCACGGATGATAACTTATCCTTCATAACGGGAAATTTATTTTTCTCGGTCATGAGCTAGTCACAAAACAATCAAAGTTTTTAGCTCATGAAAAACGGACCCGAAAGGGGAGTGTACGTTTCAGTGCGCTTTCCCTAATCAATAGAAGAGAAGTCTTCTATCCTGATTATTTTAAAACCGTTGAACACAATTTTTCAAGAATTTCTCAAAAGGTTTTTCTAAATCTTTCAAAATTGTGTGTTCAACACTCCCTTCCTCATAAGTGGTTTTTATATCTCAAAATTGTCATATGTTATTTTGATCAATTTTTGAGGGGGAGCGTTTTAAAATCAAGCCTTTTAATGTTGTTGGGTACATCTCTAAAATTGTCATATTTTATGTATCCAACACATTCCGAAAATGATATGAAATTGTCAAATGTAATATATTATATCGGTAAAGGCATCTCAACTCCGTACCTCAACATATTTTGTGGTGTCGTTTTTCTAAAATTTTGTCAAATTTTGTCTCAAGACACATATATTGTTGAGGGGGAGCGACCCGACAAAAATATGTTCCATGATTCATGCGTGCACACATGTTTCTCTCCCGTCGATTTTCCGAAAATGTCATATTTTAATCAATTGGTATCTCTAATATTATATTTTTATATTAGAGATAGGGGGAGAAAATGTGATTAAAATGTAATATATCGCAACAAGTGATCTTAAAGACTCAAGTGCAACTCTTTCCTTCACATGCCAAACTATTTCGTATATCGATGCATGTGTGTAGGGGGAGCTTTTCGAAAAGATAAAACTTTCAAAGTGTTAAAAGTTTTGATTTTTATCAAGCACTTTGAATGGTTTTCAATGGTTTTATGGTTACGATCTTTACCCAAAACAACCTACTATCCACGACGGAACGATGGAGTCAAAAGGTGGTTTAGGATAGGAAACTAAGTCCTATGATCCAACCAGAACCGGAGGGATCTACCCAAGGACATTCCATAGCTAGAAATAGTTGTCCTTAGGAAAGATGGAGTGGAATGAAGCTGAATGCGGACCAAGTACTTAAGTTAGCACTAGAACAATCACAACAAGGTGCTAATGATGACGTATTGGTAAGCATTGAAGGAGTTGAATATTCTATGCAACTTAGGCAGAAACCGGGTCAATACATCTATTGAAGACAAGTCATCATGGACCCAGTGATGCAATGCACAACCCTTCCCAGCCATTCGAGTTTCTCTCAAAAGAAACTTGTCTCATTGTCACGGAGATCAACACGTATCTATTGACTTTCTCACTCCGAGTCAGTTAATATTGAAAAGGTGGCAGTCTGCTCCAGCCTCCGATTACCAAAATGCACTTATTGAGTCTAGAGCCAAACGAGATCAATTTATCATCTCATTAGGACACAATCGAGTCCTACGCATTATCCTTGTGATATTGCCAGAACATCTGAGTGATACGATTCACAATGAAGATGGAAATCCTGCTTGAGCCAGCATCAAACAAGCTCATGGTAGGTAACTTGTGCGATTCTACACGAATCAAACTTGTGAGAACTGGAAAGCAACTAAGTTTGGATTCTTAATTGATTCAAACTTGATTCCAGGTTTCTTCGCAAAATCCATGTGATCTTGCCAGAACATTCAGAGTGACACTCATTAGTGTTCACAGTGACGAATGGAAATCCTTCCAGTGTCAACATCAAACAGCACTGCGGTAGGTAACTCGCAAGATTCTCTATGAATCAAGCTTGTGACAAACTGGAAAGCAACAATGGTGCGATTCTTTTAGAATCAAACTTGTTCCAGGAAATCTGAATTGACGACTTTAATCAGACGAATAATTTATCCTTATGATTCACTCTTTACCTTCGCAGTCTGCTTTGAGACGGTCGAGTAAAGAGAACTGGCTACTACCGCCGGGAAACCCTGTCAAGGAGGTTCTTAATCGAATCTACCTGATCACAGGTATGGTATTTAATACCGTTTAACGGTCTTCACCGACCGGAGGTAAAACGCTACCGAGTTAGGGTGAAATGTTCAAAGTCATTTCATCCGTGTCTATATATGTTGCTGCATATCAAGAAGGTGGCGTAGCTGTGCAACCGATGTCGATTCAGAAGTCACAAGAGCACAAGATGGCGATAATCAAGATACATAAGAATGTAAGAATGTAATAGGTCATCTTAGTCACAAGGAGTACAGATGAAGATCTCAAGCACTCAAAGTCAAATGACAAAGGCTCAAGATAAAGATCACGAAAGCATGAAGGAACAAAGCTGTTACAAACAAGATCAAGACCAAGATACAAGACCGAAGCAGGAAGATCTCCTCTACAAGAATGTATTCACTCAATCATCTTATGCTTTTTAAGCTTTTTAAGATGACCGATACATTGGGGGAGATTGTTAGCCCTATATTTTATATAGCCGAACAAGAATGTAATAGGTCATCTTAGTCGTTAAAAGGTCTTGTATTGTAATAGGTTAGTCGGGAAAACCGGGCTTGGACTTTAAGCTAATATTGTCTAAGTTAGGGGCGTAAGCCCAAGACTAAGCCAAGCCCGGCCTAAGTCACAAACCCACGGCCCATGGAAAGCACATTGGTTCGTGGGTATATAACCCTCTTTCACATGTGAAAGAGGGTGTTGGTTCATTTCACAAAACACATAGTTTTAGTGTAAACCTTCCACTTCTCTCTCTACTTTCTCTTTCTACCTTTCTACTATTTCTCTCTCTAAGAATCTTGTGTTATGGATTGATTGGGTTTAACAACAAATGTGGGAGGACATCTAGCTAAGATATCCATAAGAAATTTAAGGTTTAAGAGATTTGACCTAAATCCACGAATCGTGTGTTCACAGGATATGCCATGAATAGCAGTGTTTATCGTTTCATTGCATAGGAATCGAAAATACACACAAGGATGAAACTAAATAATGATTTCTTTGTTGGAAATATATTTCCTTGTTTACGAAGGAAATTGGAAGATCATCTAAAATAGATGACAAGGTTGTCCAAGGTCAAAGACAACGAGATGATATTCATCTCCACGATGAGAGATAAGATTGACCCAATGAGAGGTGGAACCTATGAGAAACAAAATGAGATGAATCGATATATGGTTGGACTAAGTTTTGTGTCTTTTGTAGTAGGAAATGAGCCTACTTTTTATTGAGAAGCCTTAACTTCTTTGAAAAGGTATCAGTGGAAATAAGCCATTAAAAGTGAATAGATTCTATTTTACAAAAGTAAACTTACATGATCGTGGATTTAACTCAAGTTCGTAAACCACTAGGCTGTAAGTGAATCTTTAAAAAGAAGATGAAAGTCGATGGCATCACCATTGACATGTGCAAAGCAAGATTGGTAATCAAAGAATTTAGAAAACAAGAAGGTCTAACTTCCTTTGATACTTATTCACATATTACGCGAATAACATCGATTAGGATTGATAGGTGTGTAAACACCCATCCTTTTACCACTTAATTCTGGCTAAAACAAGACCAAAACACGTATTTAATATCATTTGTTTGGAATTATGCGTGGTTTTTGTGTTTATTGTGTTTTCAGAGCTAACCGGATGAATATTAAAGAAAACATGGGATTGCACGGGTCTTATCAAGGAAAAAGACTAAAGACGAAGTCTATTGTCCAAGAGATGCAAAAGATTTGAGGTCAATCGGCCTATTTGAAGATTTATCGAAGAAAAGGACCAAATATGGAAGATTTACATATGTCGAAGAAACTCAAGTCTATTTAACAAAGAAATTAAAAGACGAGTTGAATTTAATCGACGACAAATCCCGAATCAGAATCGAAAACGTCAACTTTTCTGAAAAGACGAGAAGACAAGAAGAAAGGGAGAAAGCCCACTCACCAACCAACCACTAGGACTATATATAGTTTCTTCCTTCACATTTTTAGGGAGTTAGCTTTCATTTTTCTTTTCCCAGTTTCTTTGGTTCGTACCATCACCAACACCATTAGGGTGTTTGGTGATTTTTAATTTTCTTTCAATCTTGTAAGTGTTTAATCATTACTCTTGTTTTCTTTTACTCTAATCTTTCAATACAATCTTTCTATTTATCTTGTTCATCTCCTTTTCTATTAAAAGTTCTTAAGTTCTTGGTTGATTAATTTTAATCTTTTATACGTGGTTGATTTAGTGTTTTTATTGTTGGGATTCGTTACTTTTGATGGTTAGATGATTTGTGTTTAATTTGGTAAAACCTTTTTGCGTATTCAGCTTGATTTTGGATTTAAACCGCGTCTCATGTTCTTGCGCATCTGCTACTGTTCTTACCCCTGAAATATTCCAAATAGACGATTTACTGCTTCCCTTATTCGGAATATTGGATATTCCGAATAGGGCTATTTACTCTTCTCTTATTCGGAATAAAATTTATTCCGAGTAGTCTTCTTGATTTTTCCTTTATTCAGAATATTTGCACATTCCGCATAGCAAGATTTTCCATTTCCTTACTCGGAATATTTTATATATTCCGAATAGAACATATATTCCGAATAGAACATATATTCCGAATAGGGTCTGCTTTCCGAATAGCCAGATTTTCCGCATACGATTTTATTCCGAGTATGCATTTATTCAGTATAGGTTTTATATTCCGAATTGCCCCCTTTTTCCGCATAGTCTTATTTTCCGAATTGGACATTATTCCGAATTGAGCATCATTCCGCATAGGACTATTTTTCCGAGTGGGATATTTTTCAGTAAGGGTATTTTTCCAGATTTAATTCAAGTATTACTTTTTAATTGTTGATTGTTTTAAGTTTATATCATTATCATTTTATTCATTTCCCTGTTTAGTAGATTAGAAAACTAAACCCACTTTTTGTCACCAAGAACAAATCATTCCACTTTAAACCAAGATCAATTCGAGAGGATTCCGAGAATCGAACTTTTCAGCATAGAAAATTTCTAGTATCAAATGGCGCCGCTGCCGGCTCTTCTTATTAAGATCAAATGTTTTTTGTGAGAACTTGGATTTTGGGATCCGTTCCCCGTGAACGTTACTTTTTCACAAAAATTTTCAAAAAATCCTAAACAATATAAAATTTTCAAAAATACAAAAAAAAATTAATTAAAAAACAACAAAAACCAAAAATATTTTTGCTTTGTTTTTCTTTGTTCGTTCTTTTGCAGGTGTATGCGCACTCGTTCCACGTCATATCAAGAGCCCGAGCCTCTCGATCACTTAGACATGGCCGGTGTACCACCTCCAAACAATAATAACAACAACAACCCACCTTTCAACAACATGAACAATAACAACAACAATGAGCCCCTTCCGGATAATCGCCCGATGATCGAACTGCTGCAAGCTCATGTCGACGGCAACAATGACCCGATTGTCATACCCCCAATTGCCGCCAACAACTTTGAGCTAAAATCAGGCTTTATCCAGATGGTCTCCGCTCAACCATTCTTGGGACGTACCATTGATGATCCACATGACCACATCAAGAGATTCTTGCAACTCACTAACACGATCAAGTTCAATGGTGTTCCACAAGAGGTTATCAGGTTACAACTTTTTCCCTTTTCTTTAGAGGGACAAGCCCGACATTGGCTTGCTAAGGAACCGCCACAGAGTATTCTCTCGTGGACGGATTTGGAAACAAAGTTTATCAATTACTTTTTCCCACCCTCTCGTACTACCGCTTTGTAGAATGAAATCATAAACTTTGAACAAAAGTACGATGAATCGTTCAGTGAATCTTGGGATCGTTTTAAAGATCTTTTAAGAAAATGCCCACAACATGGTTTTACCAAAGTACATCAAATTAATACTTTTTACAATGGTTTAAGCATGAGTGACCAAGATTCACTGAACAGTGCCTCGAGAGGTAATCTATTGGCTAAGACCTCCAATGCTGCTTGGGACATCATTGAGAATAAATCTCGTGTGCAAACCAAGAGTGTTCGGACCAATGTCGCTAGTGCTAGCACTAGTGACAGCGACAAGCGATTAGACAAAATCACTACGCTTCTTGAATCGCTTGTCACCCACACCGTGAGCAACAACACCAACAACAACGCTAAAAATGCTCAAGTTAGTGCTGTCAGCCAACCTTGTGAGATATGCGGTGGTCCTCACTCTTACACCACTTGTACCGCCACCCAAGATTACCCTGCTGAGAATGTGAATGCAGCATATGGCACCTATCCTCAACCTGCTTATCAAGCTAGACCTCAAGGTGACCGTAATTTGCTTAGCTACCGCTCCAACCACTATCTTTCACCACCTGGTTTTCCACCAAACAACCCAAACCAACAACAAAACCTCAATCGCCCTCCTCAACAACAACAACAACCTCGTACACCATACATCCCACCTCACAAGCAGCAACAACCACCTCAACGAAACAACCAAGTCTACCAACAACCTGCTTACCAACCACCCGCATACAATGCTCTTCCCAACCAACCCACCGCTCTTCACCAAGAAGTGGAAACTTATATGAGGACTAACGATGTGATAGTGGGAAATCTTTAGAAAGAAGTGCTCAACCTGAAAGCGGACTTGGTCAAGCAAGGAAACGATTTGAGAGCCGATATGAGAAATACGTTGGATAGCCAAACTAATGATCTGAGGAACATGATGGCTAGTTTCTTCCAAGGTAATCAACCCTCTTCTTCGGGTACTCTTCCGAGTAACACCGTTGCAAACCCAAGAGGGGAGATGAAAGCAATCACCACTCGAAGTGGCAAAGGTACCAAGGAACCCGAGCTTCCTATACCTCCACCGGTGGTTGTGACTAAGGAAAACGAGTCACCTGCTCCTATTCCTCATCCTTCTCCTTCCCCAATTTCTCCACCTCTTCCTTCTACCCCACCTCCACCCAAGGATGTGAGTGATCCTATTCTTCCAAAGCCTTCCTCTTCTTCCAATATACCTTATCCATCTAGGTTGAGGAAAGAGAAGCAAAAGAGCAAGGACGATATTCAGGTTTCGAACTTTCTTAAAATGTTTAAACAACTGAATTTCAATATCTTCTTCGCTGAGGCTCTCGCTCACATGCCTAAATATGCAAAAATGTTTAAAGATCTTCTGAGCGACAAGGAAAAGCTCCTCGATATTGCCAACACCCAACTTAATGAGAATTGCTCTGCAGTGCTCTTAAGGAAATTGCCAACCAAGCTTGGTGATCCGGGTCGTTTCTTAATTCCTTGCAATTTCCCGGGAGTAGAGAATTGCATGGCCCTAGCCGATCTAGGTGCCAGTATTAATCTCATGCCTCTAAGTGTTTGGAAGCAATTATCTCTCCCAGAGCTAGTCCCCACCAAAATGACTTTGGAATTGGCTAACCGTACGGTTGCTTATCCAGTGGGGATAGCCGAAGACGTCATTGTAGGAGTCGACAAATTCACCTTTCTTGCTGATTTTGTTGTCGTCGACTACGAGATGGACCCCCGTGTGCCATTAATTGTTGGTCGTCCATTCTTGAGGACCGGTCGCACTCTCATAGATGTTGAAGCCGGTGAGCTTATCATGAGAGTGGGTGACGATAAAGTAGTCTTCAACATGGGAAAGTTGTCTAAACAGCCTTATTCATATGAGAGTGTTAATTGTATTGACGTTCTTGATGAGGCTTGTGAAGAACACTTTAATGATGATTGCAAAAGTATTCCCACCTCTCTTCCCAATGTTGAGACCGTGTCCTCTATTGATTCATCATTGTCTCTATTTGGAGATAGTGATTTATTTTGGAACAATCTTGAAGATACCATGGGAGATGTGAATTTAGCTACTAATGATTCTCCCACCGATGGGGATGCAGACATGAATTTCTTTGACAATCTTCTCACCGAAGACAATCCTTCGCTTCCATCTCCACGGTCATTGCTATCGATACTCCGACTTCGAATACACCTCCCGTCGAAAATCCTCCGGATTTAGAACTTAAGGAGTTGCCGCCCCATCTCGAGTATGTATTTCTTGAAGAAGAGAAGAAGTCACCAGTCATCATTGCTAAGGACCTAAAGGAAGAAGAAAAAGCCCGACTTATCACCGTGTTGAAGAATCATAAGAAGGCTATCGCTTGGAAAATCTCCGACATTCGCGGAATTGATCCTCACTTCTGCACACACAAAATTCTCATGGAGGACGACTTTAAGCCCACAATTCAAAGCCAACGAAGGGTGAATCCAAAAATCCATGAAGTCATCAAAACAGAGGTTATCAAACTTCTTGATGCGGGTATGATTTACCCTATTTCGGATTCACCATGTGTTAGTCCAATCCATTGTGTGCCCAAGAAGGGCGAAATAACCGTTGTTCCAAATGAACATAACGAGTTGATTTCCACTCGTCTCGTTACTGGGTGGAGAGTTTGTATAGACTACCGCAAACTCAATGATGCCACGAGAAAGGATCATTTCCCTCTACCTTTTATGGACCAAATGCTTGAACGATTAGCGGGTAATGAATATTACTGCTTTCTTGATGGTTTCTCGGGTTATTTCTAAATACCCATCGATCCCCAAGATCAAGAGAAGACAACATTCACTTGTCCCTATGGCACTTTTGCTTACAAAAGAATGCCTTTTGGCTTATGCAATGCCCCTGGGACTTTCCAAAGGTGCATGTTAGCGATCTTCCATGACATGGTTGAACAAACCATGGAAGTCTTCATGGATGATTTCTCGGTCTTCGGGGATTCCTTCTCTTCTTGCCTTGCCAATTTGGAACGTATGCTTAAGCGGTGTGAAGACACTCGCCTTGTTCTAAATTGGGAAAAATGCCATTTTATGGTAAAAGAAGGCATCGTGCTGGGACATAAGATTTCTAAAGCCGGTCTTGAAGTAGACCGTGCTAAAGTCGATGTTATCGCCAAGTTGCCTCCACCTTCAACCGTGAAGGGTGTGAGAAGTTTTCTGGGTCATGCGGGCTTCTACCGTCGATTCATCAAAGATTTTTCTCAAATCGCTCGCCCGATGACTCACCTCTTGGAAAAAGATATTCCTTTTATCTTTTCCAAAGAGTGTCTTGAAGCCTTCAACTCGCTTAAGGATAAGCTAACTAAGGCACCCGTCTTGGTTACCCATAATTGGGAGCTTCCCTTTGAGTTGATGTGCGATGCTAGTGATTTTGCTATTGGAGCGGTTCTGGGACAAAGAGTGAACAAACACTTCCAACCAATACATTACGCTAGCAAGACAATGACGGGGGCACAATTGCATTATACGACAACCGAAAAAGAGCTTTTAGCTGTTGTCTATGCATTTGAAAAATTCCGCCCCTATCTTGTCCTTTCTACAACAATCGTGTATACCGATCATTCCGCGCTGAAGTACTTGTTGACAAAGCAAGATTCCAAACCAAGACTTCTTCGTTGGGTTTTGCTGCTCCAGGAATTTAAAATTGAAATTCGCGATAAAAAAGGAGCTGAAAACCTAGCCGCGGATCATCTCAGCAGACTTGAGGATCCTTACCAAGGGGATCATCCGAACAAAGAAATCAATGATTCTTTTCCCTTGGAGACCTTATTGTCTATAAATTCGAATTCTGATGAAACCCCGTGGTTTGCGGATTTTGCAAACTATTTAGCGGGTGGAATTTTCAAGGAAGGGTTGACGTCTCAACAAAAGAAAAAGTTCTTCACCGACATTAAGACTTACTTTTGGGTCGACCCTTACCTATTCAAACAATGTGCCGACCTGATTATCCGCCGATGTGTTGATGGACCGGCAGCTTCTGAAATCCTTGATGCTTGCCACAAAGGACCCACTGGTGGTCACTTTGGTCCCAACTACACCGCCAAAAAAGTGTTTGATTCGGGATTTTATTGGCCCTCCATTTATCGTGACGCTCACGATATGGTTAAAAAATGTGATGCTTGCGAAAAACAAGGCAAGATCACACATAAAGACGAGATGCCTCAGAATTTCATTCAAGAGTGTGAAATCTTTGATGTTTGGGGTATCGACTTTATGGGGCCATTCCTTTCTTCTAAAGGAAACAAATACATCTTTGTAGCCGTTGACTACGTTTCAAAGTGGGTTGAAGCCAAAGCTTTACCCACTAATGACGCAAGGGTGGTTTGTAACTTTTTGAAAGCTCTATTCGCTAGATTCGGTGTGCCTCGTGCCATTATTAGTGATCGTGGGACTCATTTTTGCAATGACCAATTCGCAAGAGTCATGGCTAAGTACGGTGTAAATCATCGTCTTTCCACAGCCTACCACCCACAAACTAATGGCCAGGCTGAAATATCCAACCGAGGACTTAAGCGAATTCTTGAAAGGACTGTGGGAGAGCATCGTGCCTCATGGGCTGATAAACTTGATGATGCTTTGTGGGCTTTCCGTACTGCTTACAAGACCCCGATCGGCTGTACGCCTTATCGTCTTGTGTACGGGAAAGCGTGCCACCTCCCCATTGAGTTGGAGTACAAGGCTTATTGGGCCTTGAAGTGGGCTAATTTTGATATCAACAAAGCCGGTGACCTACGTAAGATCCAACTCAATGAGCTCAAGGAACTCCGTAATGAGGCTTATGAAAATTCTTTGATCTATAAGGAAAGAACTAAGCTCATTCACGACTCCAAGATCAAAAACCGAGAGTTCCATGTTGGAGACAAAGTCTTACTTTTCAACTCTCGGTTGAAAATCTTTTCGGGCAAGCTCAAATCTCGTTGGTCCGGCCCATTCACCATCGCCCAAATTTTTCCATATGGTACTCTCGAGCTCGCTAAACCTGATGGACCAAATTTTAAGGTGAATGGCCAACGAGTGAAGTTGTACTTTGGTGAGGACACCTCTCAGGAGGTGATTCCATCCCTCACCACGTTCCCCATGAACTAATTTTGGGTCGAGTCAGGCTCGTGACTCGGTTATAAAAAACAAGCGCTCCTCGGGAGGCAGCCCGAGTATCTATCCTTTTATGTTTTAACCCCCTAAGTGTAGGGGAGCCTCTATAGGTTGTTTGTCTTTGTGTGGTGATGTGATTACAGGGATTAGTGCACTCTTGGAATCTCTGAAGAACCGTGCTCCCGTGTTATCCGAAATCCGGTTCTATCTCTCAACTATCGTGATTCAGTTTTCTTCATACTCACATTTGAAATTGATCACTTTAGTCGTCTCTTCCTTAACTCGAGTTAAACAACGTGCACAATGTCATAAGTGTAGGGGAGACTTTTCCCACATGCTTAAACATTGAGGACAATGTTTATCTTAAGTGTAGGGGGGACTTCTATCGAAGTTTTAAGTGGACTTTTCCATGAAAATGCCTTCATTTAACCGGAAAATCATATTTTTCAACATTTTTCAAATTTTTTTTATTAACTTTGGCCATTTTGTCGTAATTTTTAAATTTTTATCGTTGCTTTCATATGTATGTATCCCGCAATAAAGTCAAAATTATTAATAAAGTGGTGTAGCTAGTTTAGAAGTCTTTGACATATTAGGCCCGTTGCGTTTATTTTGACTCAACCCGAATAGACTTATCCAAGTTTATTCTAGCTAGTATCCTTAACCATGTAGACCTTAATTGGTTTATTAGGCTAAGTATCCACGAGTCTCATTACTTGAGATTTTAAATTGTGGAGGACGAGAAATGATAGAGTCAATTATAAGTCGGTATTCTTGCGCAAGCTCACTTGGTGTAATTATTTGCCTATTCTCCCATCACTTGC
Source organism: Glebionis coronaria (assembly GCA_025667525.1). Lineage (NCBI taxonomy): Eukaryota > Viridiplantae > Streptophyta > Magnoliopsida > Asterales > Asteraceae > Glebionis > Glebionis coronaria. The sequence continues at coordinate 65,589 of JANFOE010000351.1, forward strand.
TAATAACTTATCTGCAATAAGTAAGGTCGTACGATTTGAAAAGTTACTTAGCTTCTAGCCCAAGATCGTTTAAAAGTTGCTCGGTAATGATAAGAGTTCATAGCCAAGGCATAACTTATGAAGCGGGGCGCGAAGATTGGCGAGTCCGAAAAGGCCCTAACAAGGCATGAGGATTTAATTTTATTGCTGAAGATCCGAAGTGATGTGAAAAGCATTATTCCCAAAATCAATATGAAGGATCAAGACTCACGACGAAAAGCAATCAACTCCCATAAAGATCATGGAGAAGTCTATCCGAAAAGACCCTAACAAGGTATGAGGATAAATAGATCCAAGTCCGAAAAGGAGGCGGATCGTTGTATCTCAAAATCCGAATTAGAGATTGAAGAAATAATCATGAAGTCATGGTCAACAAAGTTGGAGTACCCCTCAAAAGTCTCCAGGTGAAGAAACTCTATTATGATGAGAAGACCATTATCTCAAGAACGTCTCTCGAAGATATGAAGTATGAAGTACATGCCAAATATCGGCCCGAGAAAGGTCTCAAATCGTGAACCGAGTTATGCCAAGATATGAACTTTTTGATATCCCGAGAAGCAGTTTTAAGAGATTTTGTCCTTTAGCTAACTATTGATCAAATCGTCCCACTTTGCTTTCAGCCTAAATAAACTATCGAAATAAGTCCAAAAATGCATCTTCATGATCATTCTAAGACAAAAATAAAATATAAGAGATACACCTAGGAAAAAGGCAGTTTAAGCATATAATTAAGCCATGTGTGTAAGTGTTCGATTTGCTAACTTATAATAACAATGATCTCGTTTTTAAGCTTAGTTTGGGGAACGTGAAACTTGAGGGTGATAAATCTTCGCAGCACCAAAGCCCTAATGTAAGTCCTTGATCTCTTGGCAAGTTATTTCCATATAGCTATTTTCAAGTGTAAATGGTTTTCTATCCTTTTGTTTACTTTACAGTTTTAGTTCTTGTTTAGTATTATTTTAATAAGGCCAAGGTTGATTGATTATGAGAAAAGTGTAAAAATATCGCTTTATCACTAAGCATTGCATGAGGGCATGGCAATGGTTAAGTGTAGGGGATTTGATAGGTGTGTAAACACCCATCCTTTTACCACTTAATTCTGGCTAAAACAAGACCAAAACACGTATTTAATATCATTTGTTTGGAATTATGCGTGGTTTTTGTGTTTATTGTGTTTTCAGAGCTAACCGGATGAATATTAAAGAAAACATGGGATTTCACGGGTCTTATCAAGGAAAAAGACTAAAGACGAAGTCTATTGTCCAAGAGATGCAAAAGATTTGAGGTCAATGGGCCTATTTGAAGATTTATCGAAGAAAAGGACCAAATATGGAAGATTTACATATGTCGAAGAAACTCAAGTCTATTTAACAAAGAAATTAAAAGACGAGTTGAATTTAATCGACGACAAATCCCGAATCAGAATCGAAAACGTCAACTTTTCTGAAAAGACGAGAAGACAAGAAGAAAGGGAGAAAGCCCACTCACCAACCAACCACTAGGACTATATATAGTTTCTTCCTTCACATTTTTAGGGAGTTAGCTTTCATTTTTCTTTTCCCAGTTTCTTTGGTTCGTACCATCACCAACACCATTAGGGTGTTTGGTAATTTTTAATTTTCTTTCAATCTTGTAAGTGTTTAATCATTACTCTTGTTTTCTTTTACTCTAATCTTTCAATACAATCTTTCTATTCATCTTGTTCATCTCCTTTTCTATTAAAAGTTCTTAAGTTCTTGGTTGATTAATTTTAATCTTTTATACGTGGTTGATTTAGTGTTTTTATTGTTGGGATTCGTTACTTTTGATGGTTAGATGATTTGTGTTTAATTTGGTAAAACCTTTTTGCGTATTCAGCTTGATTTTGGATTTAAACCGCGTCTCATGTTCTTGCGCATCTGCTACTGTTCTTACCCCTGAAATATTCCGAATAGACGATTTACTGCTTCCCTTATTCGGAATATTGGATATTCCGAATAGGGCTATTTACTCTTCTCTTATTCGGAATAAAATTTATTCCGAGTAGTCTTCTTGATTTTTCCTTTATTCAGAATATTTGCACATTCCGCATAGCAAGATTTTCCATTTCCTTACTCGGAATATTTTATATATTCCGAATAGAACATATATTCCGAATAGAACATATATTCCGAATAGGGTCTGCTTTCCGAATAGCCAGATTTTCCGCATACGATTTTATTCCGAGTAAGCATTTATTCAGTATAGGTTTTATATTCCGAATTGCCCCCTTTTTCCGCATAGTCTTATTTTCCGAATTGGACATTATTCCGAATTGAGCATCATTCCGCATAGGACTATTTTTCCGAGTGGGATATTTTTCAGTAAGGGTATTTTTCCAGATTTAATTCAAGTATTACTTTTTAATTGTTGATTGTTTTAAGTTTATATCATTATCATTTTATTCATTTCCCTGTTTAGTAGATTAGAAAACTAAACCCACTTTTTGTCACCAAGAACAAATCATTCCACTTTAAACCAAGATCAATTCGAGAGGATTCCGAGAATCGAACTTTTCAGCATAGAAAATCTCTAGTATCAAGGATGATACTTTCTTGTCGCATTAAGAAATTTTGGAATTTCCTTATGTGAATGTGAAAATGATATTTCTAAACAGGGATTTAGAAAAGGAACTATACATGAACCAACATAAGAGTTTCATGGTTCCTAGACTAAAAATGTGTAGGCTTATTAAGTCATTATATGGCTTAAGGAAAGCTCCCAAGCAATGACATCAAACTTTTTGACCATATCATGTTAGAATGTGGATTCAAAATTGATGTATGTACGTGTGATCAATAGTAAATATGTACTCTCGTGTTTATACATGAATAGTATACTTATCACTAGAAATGATAACAAGATGAATAAATCCACTAATGATCTGTTGGAGTCAATATTTGAAATGAATTTCATTAGTTGTTGGGTTTGTTGAACCCATATGGATTTGTTTTGAAGTCAAACATTAAGAAAAACAGTATTATTGAGAGGTTTAATGTGAGGGATACTGGCCTAGCTAGAGTCCAATGACATCTTTTTAAATCTATTTAAAATAGAGGTAAAATTGTTTCCCATTTTAAATACTCAAAGAATATTGGGTATCTTATGTGTCTAATGACGTGTGTATGATCTGATTTAGAACTTATAATCAGGCAAGCATATATATTAGTATTTCAAGTGGGGACCATTTGAATAAGTATTACTTGAGTACTATGATACTAATAATATTGCATTATAGAATATATCCTACTACTATCAAGTGATAGAGTAATGCAAATACGGATTCTTACATATACGAATCTAGATCCACTATAGCAGATGTATTTATACTAAGTGGAAAGCTATGTGTTAAAAATATTGAAAATATTTCAAAGAGACAATTATAGCTAAATCTATGATGAAATATGAATTTATTATTTGAGACAAATTTATAGAATATGCAGGAAAGTTTACGCTAATTCGTAAAGGACATACCAAGATGGCGTATACCGGTAACGGCCATGTTTATAAAGTGTGATAGTCAATAGAATTTGATAGAGCTCATATCACAAATGTAAAACGGTAAGTCGAGACATATCCATTATAGATTGTGATTGTTGCGACAACTACTCTCAACTAGAGTTATCACGATTGACTACGTAACGTCAAAGAATAACATCGCGGATCCACTTACGAAAGGCTTAATCAGAGAGTTAGTTAGTGATTCGTCTAAAGGAATGAGACTAAAGCCCTAGAGGAATGAGTTTCTATGAAGGAAAACCTAACCCAGTTGACTGGAGATCCCAAGATCTGGGTTCAATAGGACAACCTAATCATAGAAATGTGGGGGGGAAGTCACGTCAATGTGAGGGAGTTACTTAATACAGTAACTTTCCTAGTCCATTCCTAAAATAATGTGACTTTTTGAGAGGTTAAACATATGGCTTAATGATTCAGGATGAAATCATAAAAGCAAAATGATTCAAGATGAAATCATAAAACGTATTTTTTAATGATTCAAGATGAAATCACCTATGTAAGAGAGAAGTGGGGTCGTTTTGAAGAAATTGTGGGGGGAGCAATTTCTAAGAGCTCTTGCAGAACCAGGAGAGTGTTCATGACCATAACGAACACGTCTATAAGGACTTAACAAGGTCCGGAGAGTCTTGTGTGAGTGTGTATTGTCGTCTACGTAAACATATATTGAGTTCAAGGACATTGCATCTACTCAGATCTAGGAGACTAAGTGCATATCACAAGGGAAGGTTCAAAGGATAACACCTACCTATCCTATGCAGGACTTAACCGCATAAATTTCGCAGAAACTTTTGTGTGTTTTCGACCGATCTCAATTCATGTGGGGGATTGTTGGAATATTATATAATGTGAATGAGATCTCGTGGGATTTTGTATTAATCTATTTTAATAGCTGATTTAAACTTTCGGAATAAGTTTACAGAATAGGTTTTAAATAAATAGAATATATCATTTATTTTGTAAACATTGACAGAATATGTTTAAACAAATAAGATATATCGAAATATGTTTAATTCTAATGTGATATTCTGTCTTGGTGACCAAGACAAGCTTTCACTATAAATTAAACTCATTCTCATTCAATTTTAGACAGAAAAATACAGCTTCATAGCAACCAAATTCCAGTAGTCTCTTCGATCAGAGACATACAAGTTTCCGTGATCTTTCAGGCAGTTTTGTTAAGTCTGATAGTACAACTTACTGTTTCGGCTGTTGTACCTTGGGAAACAGACGACGAATATGTTTTAAGGGAAGCGTGTCAAACACGCGCCTCGGCTCTTTGTTGTTTATCATGTTTAACATGTGGTTCCACTCGTGTGAGCATTCTTGCTCGAGGTATAGTAAGTTTTTTTTTTATCATTTTATTGGTTTCTTTAATTATCGTTATAATGATATCTATCTGTTATTTATTTTCTGTTAGTTTAATTATATTGTTTTGATTTTATAAATAAAAGTGTACATGTTTCCCTACATGTATGCCTCAAGGCCTTTGAGTACACCCATACGTGATCCCAACCCAACATGTTTACATGATCGATTTAGTTTATAAAAGTTATTTTAGCAAGTAATCATATTAACCAAGATTAGAAAGAAGTATAGCTAGGTGAAGTTTAAGAGAATCCTTACAAAGGTCCTAGTGAAAGAAAATGACGAGGAAGACTAAATCACAAGACTAAAATCACCAAAACTATAAGACTCTTAATCACCCTAGCCTTCAAAGGCTCAATCAAACAAGCTATAACCGAAACTCGTTCTTCCTTGCACTTTCCTCAAGTCTAGCGAAACCCTAATTCATTTTTTTGTGATCTTTAAAGTTATGATTTGAGTGGTATTGGAGTGGTGTTGTTGCTTCTGATGTTATTTCATACCAAGAGAGATAGCAGAGAACTTGTTTTTGGATTGTATGAAAAAAGATTGTGTTGGGTGGTATATCATGTAGTAATTTTAGGGTGTTTGACTAGTGCTTTCTAAAAACCCTAGCTTAGGTGCCAACAAAATGGTAAAGGTGGGATGTGTGTTGGCTGGTAGCAAGTTAGCATGTTGTGAAAGATGGGGACTTGATGGATAACATGTGACTTTTGGTACATAAGTCTTATTTTTATTGTAGGGAGGTATCCGAATTTTGAATAACAATGGGGCCAAATGCTCATTTGGTTTATAGTTTCATTTGTACTAAAAAGAGTATAGTTTTAGGATTTAATTAGGATGATACTTTGGTAGTTGGAATGTATAAAGAAATATGAAGGTAAAAGTGTGAGTATAATGATGTAAGTGTAATATTTATAGTGGTACTTGTATGACTTATTAATTTAATTTGTTGATGTGTGGTACAAGTGACGGTCGAGATAAAACTTCTACTAAGCCAATTAATGTTAATAATTCAAAGAGTATACGGAAAGTTGATGCTCACGACATTTCATAATAGTGAGATAACTTCTCAGTTGATAATACATAAAGTTCATAACGTAAATTAAATTATAACGAGGGGAAACACATTAGGAAAATTGACGGATTGTCACATTTAATTTTACATTAAACATACGAACATAATTTGCAATCATGGTTGTGGTGATTATTCCAATCTTCTTTTTAGATTATTATAGTGGCAATTGTATTTATGTATAACCAAATAAAATGCATAAATGAATTATGCAAAAGAGAATAGAAGTTTTATATTGTTACTCAAGACAATATAAAAAATTTATATGTTGTGCATCACTCTTATTAAAAACTTAAAAAAAATTAAAAAAATAAATAAATGCACACTAAGGCAGACAAACAATCAAATAAATGACAGTCAATAAGTAAAACTGAATATCTAGCAATGAGTAATGCACCCTAAGGCTCTGTTTGGTTCATCATAATCCGAGGTAATAGGATGTAACTGTAATTCAGTTACATTACATATTGTGTTTTGTTCGCATAAGTAAAAGAATTGTAATTCATATTACATTACGTAAGTTATTTGGTTTGTGTTGTAATTGTAATTCATACATTACAATTACATCCATTGAGAGAATTCATATTACATAGGAAGTTGGATGAAATGTTTAAATTACGCTGTAATTCAGTATTTTTATACTTTAAAACACAATACTTATAAATAATGATAATAATAATAATAATAACAATTATTATTATTATTAAAAGTTATTATTAATTTTTTTATTATTAAAATTATTATTATTATTTATTGATAAGATAATTATAATTATATTAATAAAATATTTTGTATCATAGCCTTAATAAAATAATTATTATTATTAATAATATAAAATTAATAATATAAAAAATATTAATAAAATAATTATCAGAATATAATATTAAATAAGAAAATAATTATTTATTAGTATAATAATTATTAATAACTAATTATAAATAAAATATTATTAACTATAAAAATAATAAAATTAATATTATATTAAATTATTAAAATAAAATTATTAAAAGAATATTAATTAAAAATTTATTAAAAAAATAATTATCATAAAAAATTAAAAAATAACTAATTAAATTATTATCATTAAAATTGTTACTATTAACAAAAATGATATTTTTATATTATTAATATATTAATATAATAATTATTAACAGAATATTTAATATTAAAAGTATTAAATATTATCTTTATTGTTGTAACTTAATTATTATTCAAAAATAATAAAAAAATATACATTGTTATTATTATTTTTGTTATATTATTTATATATTATTATTAGTTATTAATTATTAATTATTAATATTATTAAATATTATAATAATAGTTTATTTAATTATTGTTATTATCATTTAATTATTTAATTATTCAGTTAATTATAATTATTTTTATTATTATTTATTATATTTGTTATTTTCTTATTATTATTATATATTTTTATTTTTATTATTATTATTTTATTATTATTTATTGTTTTACTATTATTATTTATTATTTTTTATAAATATTATTATTTTAAGTTTTTAAAAAAATTGAATTATATTACGTTGGTAACCAACCAAACAAATTGATAGAATATATCAATTATAATTATAATATATTACAATTACAACACATTACATCCATTTCAATTACAATGTATTCAAATTACAGTTCTTTTCACCAGTTATAATTTCTTCCAAAAAAATTATGAACCAAACGTCCCCTAAGTAAATATATGCTTTTATCTCTCGTTGATTGTCAACGACAATTTACTTTTCTTGCATTTAGGTTAATATTAGTTTAATACAAACTCTCCCAAACCTTAAATATTTTACTTGCATTCATTAAACATAAAAATAATATCTTTCCTTAACCTTTTATCTCAAAATGTCATAAACTATGAACCTACCTTTCTAGTCCCCAAGAAACGATCAATCCATTAGACATACCTATATTGCATTACAACATGTAAGTGCACTACCTAAGAGGTTGTAAAACTTCTATGTTACAGTTGTCGTATCAATATACGATCCTTACTAACTAGCATTTTAAAACTTAGTTTGATTAGAAGTGTTGAGTGATTTTTTAATTTGAATAATTTAAGCATTTTTGAGTTAGTTCGGCTCATAACCGATCTTGACCCAGTTAAGATGTGTTTTTTTAGTAGTAAAATCACAATGGATATTGGTTTCAGAATGAGTTAAAATAAGAACGGGTTTATAACTATATGCTAATTTTTTTATTTTAATTGTTGGAAATAAAATTCATGCAAGAAATGGGTAAAATACTCTTGTGTCTAGCTAAATAAATAGTCTTATGTTAGTGGAGTAGAATTGTATATGCACCTATGTTATGTATAAATTAAGAAACTTATATATATAAATTTTATTTAGTTTTAACAATATCTATGCTCAAATTATCAAACTTTTATTATTTGTCTTTATAACTCATAAACATTTTTTATCATTATAAATAAAACCCGTTGCTACGCACGTGTGTTTGTCTAACGGTTAGTAATGAGGTTTGAATCAAATACTTAAAAATCATACAACTCAACCAAAATCTACTATATTAGCAAATCATTATCATTCCGTTATTCTTATACCAAACATACCTTCAATATTGGATAATTAGTTAAAAAAAAGCTTGGGTGTTATATAGAACAATTTTATTTGGTTTTTGCTCGCTTAAACACCCATCGTGTATATAGAACAATTTTATTTGGTTTTTTCTCGTTTAAACAAAAAGTTATATAACTTATATAAAAACTTATTTAAAATGAGGAAATTTAGATTTTTACTCTTTTGAATAGTAAACTTTTACTTGTTTAAATAGAAAAAGTTAATTTACATAAAAGAGTTATATAAGTTTTATATACGTTTTACATAAATTATATATAAAAAATGAAAATTTTGGTTTTTATTTGCTTAAATAGAATATTTATAAAATTTATGTAAATAAATATTTATTTGTGTTAAATGAGTCGACTCAAAACCAATATTATGAATTTATGTCAACTAAATATGTATAGATTGTAAAATCCGCTTTAAAAATCTTAAGATCATTTAATGCACGAAATTATGGTTAAATTTAAATTTTAATAATTAATTAATATACGACATGTATCACAAATATTTAATATGAACAATATGTATATTAATTAATTATCGTATGTATTACGTATGTAAACACGATTATAAATGCACGGTAAGTATTCACGAATAATACTTAAATTATATAAGTTATAAAATACGAACATTTAACGAACACACACGCTAATATTTTAAGTCACGAAAAATAAATGGATTGTTCTATGTGTGTGTGTGGTCCGGCGTCCAAACAAGCAAGAAAAGGGCCAAAACGCACAACCCATTAACTAAATCTTTATTTACATAAAATAAGGATTTATCAAAACATAAATCACAGAAGATTAAAACCCTAAAACATCCTTCCTCCTTCTTTTTCTTTTCTTGGTTGCGGCTCACATCCAACACCACAAGGAAGATTGTTTGATTTTTGTTTTGATACGGTAACGTGTTCGTGATCATCCTCTTTTATCACACGCATTTTGTACCACTCGAATCCTTCTTGTTTTTATTTAATTCATGTATGAACATTAAAAATAATGCAAGAACATGTAAAGAAATCATAGATCTAGCAATAATAAAAAAAAATAAGGGTTTGGGGGTGGTGTTTGTCTCGATCGCAACCCAACCGAGACCATTAAGGTCTCGGTGGTGTCGCGTGAACCACCAGCCGCAAGCTAAGGCTGGCGGTGGTGGTGTTGTGGTTGGAAGCCGCAAGGATCAAGAACCCACAGTGGGGAACTTGGCCTAGCGGTGGGAACCGAGACCCATGGTGGGGGCTCGGTGGGTACTAGACGCAAGCAGGGGGACCCCAATAGTGGTTGGGGGTTCGTTTGGTTCGGGCACAACAGCGAGCCGAGAGCCATTGGCTCTCGGTTAGTTGTTTGTGGCTCGGACGAGTCACGATAGCGAGGCCGCAGCCCTCGGGCTGTGGTGCTCGGTTGTCGGGTCTCGGGTTGGGGCTCGGGAACTTATTATTTTTCAGAAACACGTAATTAAACCGACATGTAAAATAGTTTATGTTATGTTTTAAATTAATTAATTGTATTAATTAATTTTGGGTTTAATTAAAATAAACTTAGGTTATGTTTATTTAAATAAAGTTATGATATAACATGTATGTACATTTATTTAAAAAACTTATGATATAATAATTAATAATTTAATTATGTTGGGTCGAAATTATAAAGTATTATGAGTTGATGTGTCAAAACTAAAAGACAAGGACTAAATCTGACAAGTGAAGATTCTACAAGCCGGTGGACAAACTTGTAGAAGATATATTGCAAGAAGATAAAAGATTAGTGAATATATTATTTAGTGAATATATTATTTAGTGAATATCTTATTTACTAAATATCTTATTTACTAAATATCTTATTTAGTTTCCTTGTAACAAGGGTTTATGTGTAGTATATAAACACATACCCTGTGTAGGTTTTATATAACTCATATTCACAATGTAACCTACAAGCAATTCGTGTGTACTAGGCGTGGGATTCAATGTATACACGCCTAGTGATTATTTGTTTTAATCTTTAATACAAGTAATCGTTGGGAGAATTTCATCTTGTCCACAACACCTTGTTTATGTGTTTCGTTCAATTCCGCATATATTTATTATATGAACGAGATGCATATCCTAGTAAGCTTAATCGATCCATGAATTAATGGTTTCCACAATTGGTATCAGAGCGGGTGGCTCTCGATGCTAGGATCAACGAGGTGTTCGTTCTTAGTGAAAAAGAAGAAAATCCCGTATAGGGTTTTTATGCAGTTTGTGTGCGCAGCAGTAGTACGAAGGGCATAACTTTTTATTGAACCGTTGGATCGCCACGAAATACTTTGTGTGTGTTCTACACACATATATCTAGATATCCACCGGAGGGATTGTCGAGATCTATCCCCAAGAAAAAGTTATTAACCGTCGAAGTCAGCAGTGATCATATGCTGTTTTCTGTGAACAGTAATGGTAAAAACGCGATTTCTCCTTCGTTAACCGTTGGATCATCGTGAAATTGTTGCTGTAGGTTCTTAACACTTGTGTCTAAGATTTCACCGAAGGGATCTTCGATCTGAGCTCTCATGAAGAAGATATTCGATGTCGAAGTGCGCTGCAGAATATGATCTTTACATAAAATCATGATTTAGGGTTTATAAAACCCTAGATCGATTAGGCGCTGATGTGTTATTTTGACGCTGATAGATGTTAGTGTCAGTGGATGTTGTTGACGCTGACAAGGCATGGATGAGACGCTGATGGCCAGGCGTTGATAGGTTTAAAGATGGCGCTGACAAGTTATATGTAGGCGCTGACCGAAATTCATGTGTTGTCCGAGGTATGGTTTTTCAAACGCTGACAAGTGTTGTCCGATATTGGACAACACACACTGATAAGATCTTGGACAGTGAAGGATATTGGACGACAAAGGATTCGCTGTTGTTTGGTATTTTGGTTACGTTTTTTCACACAAAACGAGGTATTTACACACGAAGGTACATGGGATCTTCGTTTCTATACAGAATATCAAATTGATATTTATGGCTCGGATATTTTTTATAAAGTCGTATATGATTAAAGAGAAGAGTTCTTATGGTAAGTTTGATGTTGGAGTTAGTTTTCACAAATTTGTTTTTCTTATTTAGGTGAGCAATACACCTTGTCTCTGTACTAAATATATTGTTACAGCGTACGACTGGCTCATAGTCGTGAAGGTTACCAGTTCCCATGTAACAAAAACTGTGGTGAGCAATACACCTTGTCATTGGACTAAATATATTGTTATAACATACGATTGGCTCATAGTCGTGAAGGTTACCAGTACCCATGTAATAAAAACTGATGGGTGAGCAATACACCTTTATCATTGGATCTAAATATATTGTTATAGCTAACAACTGGCTTATAGTTGTGCGGTTTTTGTTGGTTTCAGTTCCCGTTCTTACCAATAAACTAAGCTCCCTTTTGCAGTGAAAGAGTTGCATTTTTCTCTAGTCGTTTCGACAACTAGGGGAAGAGTTTATCAACTAGTGAGCAATTGGGTGAAAGAAATACAAAGTTTGGGTTATTCTGCTTCTACATCAAAATTATTGTACTTATTTTTCTTCAAGATCATTACATAGAGCTACTTTTGGAGAATTTTCAAGATTGCATACTTTCACATATTCCCTATTGATGTGTCAAAAAGGGGAAGAATATGTGCTATACTTAAGGGGAAGCAATTTGAAGATCGTGTACCATATACAAAAGGTTTTGACATCATCAACTAGGGGAAGATTGTTGGGTCGAAATTATAAAGTATTATGAGTTGATGTGTCAAAACTAAAAGACAAGGACTAAATCTGACAAGTGAAGATTCTACAAGCCGGTGGACAAACTTGTAGAAGATATATTGCAAGAAGATAAAAGATTTAGTGAATATATTATTTAGTGAATATCTTATTTACTAAATATCTTATTTAGTTTCCTTGTAACAATGGTTTATGTGTAGTATATATAAACACATACCCTGTGTAGGTTTTATATAACTCATATTCACAATGTAACCTACAAGCAATTCGTGTGTACTAGGCGTGGGATTTAATGTATATACGCCTAGTGATTATTTGTTTTAATCTTTAATACAAGTAATCGTTGGGAGAATTTCATCTTGTCCACAACACCTTGTTTATGTGTTTCGTTCAATTCCGCATATATTTATTATATGAACGAGATGCATATCCTAGTAAGCTTAATCGATCCATGAATTAATGGTTTACACAAATTATTCATGAACATATATTTAATTAATTAAAACTTAGGTTAATTAATTAATATCTTTTATGGTAAAGTTTAATAACACGGAACATGTAATATTATTAATTAATATTAACTTATAATAACATGACATGACATTCTTAATTTATAATAGTAAGATAAGCTAAGTATTAATTAATTATTAAATTTTATAGTATAATTATACATGATATAAAATAAGCATACGATTAATTACGGAAACATGTTAATTATGAAATTATACTAATTATGACAACATGCTAAATATGGTAACATGATATTTATGGTAATACATTAAATATGATAACATGCTATTTATAGAAACATGCTAAATATGAAAACTTTTCTATTTTTGGAAACTTACTAATTATAGAAACTTTCTATTTTTAGAAACTTACTATTTAAGGAAACTTACTATTTTTTGAAAGTTACTATATATGGAAACCTGCTATTTTTAGAAAGTTACTATATATAGAAACCTGCTATTTTTAGAAAGTTACTCATTATGTTATAACAAGTATTATAACACTTAAAACATGAAACACATGAATCTAAAACACATGAAACTATAATAAACACATGATTTAAACATGAAATAATAAGACAAGACAAGAACAAGTATAATAAGTATGAACGCGTCAAGTAAACTAATTAACAAGTATGTACAAGTAAGATCGACTCTTATTCATGTCCCTTCATTATGTAGCTATTGTGAAGTCAGAGTGATCTTCTACGTTCGGTTTCGTTTTCATTTACTGGACATAAGGTACGGATATTCCATCCTTCAATAAGGACATTCTTTCCTATACTTAGGATTTCCCCGTTTGCAGCCATCTGTTTTTCCCCAGTAGTTTAAGTGTCTTAAACACATCAGTATATGTTATGATTATTATAGATTGCCTGAGCTATATACATGCATGCCAGTTTCACATAGTTATGGGAGTTCTATAACCATAGCACTGGAGGCACCGGTGTTATGACTATTCTGCGGTGAGAGTGATTGCTCACAGCGTCCCTTTACAATATTTGGCCTTTGTAATTATTATCATGTGGGGCGAATGGGTGCATCCTAGGACAAGTAGTATGATTTTATGGTAACTGCAGTGTGTGCCTTGCATTTGTTACAGGAGCTGATCCCTCAACTCATTTTATATATTAAATTAGAGGCAACCCCTCTAATTGCATGTAGATGTCACCCCTCTAAGTATTCATGCACGTTGATATAACATGACCTATATGAGCTTCGGACATATTTAAAATACAGATTTTTCAAGAGAAACTAAACATAAGTCTTTTTAGAAATATGAACCAGTCTTATGAACTTAAACCAGGTTTTCCAGGAATACATTTATTCCGCTGCTATTCATTTCATTTAATTACATTGCTTATGTTTATGCTTTACATTCTATGTTATATATTCGCACGGTGAGCGTATTGCTCAGCCGTATTTCTCTTTCCATGTCCCAGTACGGCAGATACTAAAGGGCAAAGCTAGGATCTCAAGAGTACGTGCATGGAATGAGGCGCCAGTCATCTTTCATTCTTTAATGCATTTACATATTTTTGCTTTGCTGGACATTGTTTAGTCATTTTCCGTTACTTTCTACTTATGCATTTTCGTGTGCGGAGCTTATGTGGATCTGATGTTTGTTTTCGGATTCTTTTATGGTCATTTAATGTTTAGACATTTACTTTGTATATTTTGATGACACGCCATAATTATCCTGTGATATTTTATTTATAAAAATGGGGTGTTACATAGATATTTTAAATTACAAAGTTTTTAGTTTTTAAGAGATTAAATTTCTTAAAATTTAAAATTCTGACATTTAAATTCACGAACCAAACGAATCCTAAAGTATATTCTGTAAATGGCGACTTTTATAAATGGAAGGTATTTTGTGTAAATTAGGTTGACTAGTCAAATCCGGATAAAAAGTCATCTGCAAAGAAAAGAACAGAGTAGCGTAGAGAAGGTTTGGGTTGAGGAGGACGACCATGGGAGACCAGAAGGTGAAGAACGAGGCGATGGAAATCATGGCTTTATTCCAAGTTTTGTCTCGTTTAGTCGTCTTTGATCTCGATTACACTCTTTGGCCTTTCTATTGGTATTTTTTATTTTTTAGATGTTTGAATAGCAACTTAGAGAAGATGAATTTCAAGAATCAAGACCAAGTTTTTTTTATTTATATAAAGAGGGTGTTTGTTTCGGCTTATATATGGGCTTATGAGCTTATTTGATTCCAGTTTATATACGTAAGCCCTAATTTTTGGCTTATATGGAGCCTTATGGGCTTATATGAGTTTATTAGTAGTAATAAACTTATATAAGCCCACAAGTTTCAAAATAAGATGGAAAATTGTGGCTTACGTTATATAAAGCCGAAATCAAATAAGCTCATAAGCCCACATATAAGCCGAAACAAACACCCCTCAACTTCTTGTCTACAAGAGAAGAGGGGGAATCCGAAGTCTTTAAGAAACAAAAAGTAGTAACACTTAAATAAAATCTCGAAAATTGAAGTGGGAAAACGTTATTTTCGCCTCTTATGTTAAAAAAGAAACAAACACATGAGAGGAAAAAGAATAACCAAACACATAAGAGGAAAGAAATAAACACTCTTTCTGCTGATATAAGAGCAAAAAACAACGGCTTTTTATAAAAATGTTGGCTCGCCTGCGTTGATAAGACAAACATAATCTTAGTTGATTTTTTTTCACATGTTTGTGTTGCTTTGAGGAGGTTTAGCTGATATATGAAATGCGATGTATTTTATATTGGCCAGTAATTGTCAGTTTATTAAGCTTATCTAAGTCACTTGCCTGGAAACTAAACAAAGAATTGCCCCCTTTTGTTAAACCTATAAAACATAAGGAGTAATATTTGATAGTAAAATGGCATTGTACATCGTAGAACTAGAATCTAATCACTTGCTAAATATGTGAATCTTTGCAAAAATATAATGTGGACTACTGACTATATGAATTGAAAGATTTTAGTCACCTTTGAATAGATAGTGAAGTTGATTCACTTTGCAAAAAAATAAGTCCTCTGGTTTCATGTCTATATGTAGCTCGTTCAGTATTTTTGTTTGCGAAACAAGTGTCAATGATTATTTTGGGGATGTATCCTTCGCCATCATCTAGTTTTCATGTTTGAGACATCTCTGTTTGGCTACGATACCCTCATACTGTAAGTAGTTTTTTTTGGTATCATACAAATATATTTAATGATAAACATATTAGTAGCATAAGAAGTGACCCAGTTGTGATGCTTTAAAAGGCAGGCTTTGATAATCACGCATGATATTGTAAACTGCATGTGTATATTGTTTGGAGAAATCCTTGAACTTTTATTGCTGTATCTTAAGATATGACCTTCTCCAGTGCCGTAGTCCACTGATGGGATATTTTGATTAGTTAGAAATTAGGACACAGGTTTATTTTCTTTTGTTTTAATTGTCAGTGAATGTCGATCCAAGCGTGAGACGCCATCCATGTATCCTCATGCTAAAGGCATCTTACATGCACTAAAGGACAAAGGAGTTGACATGGCTATCGCCTCCAGATCACCAACCAAAGACATAGCAGAGACTTTCATTGAGAAGTTGGGTATAAAGCCATTATTTGTAGCTCAGGTTTGTGAATTTTTTATTCGTTTAACATAAATTTCTGATCTTTACGTGCCTTGTAAGGTCGTAGTGATACAACATGATAACTGAGAACTATCAAGTCTTATCAGATAGAAAAGTACCATAACCGTCTAACAATGTGTAAGGTAATAAAGTGTGCATCTATTTTGCCAAAGAATAACATCGCGGATCCACTTACGAAAGGCTTAATCAAAGAGTTAGTTAGTGATTCGTCTAAAGGAATGAGACTAAAGCCCTAGAGGAATGAGTTTCTATGAAGGAAAACCTAACCCAGTTGACTGGAGATCCCAAGATCTGGGTTCAATAGGAGAACCTAATCATAGAAATGTGGGGGGAAGTCACGTTAATGTAAGGGAGTTACTTAATACAGTAACTTTCCTAGTCCATTCCTAAAATAATGTGACTTTTTGAGAGGTTAAACATATGGCTTAATTATTCAGGATGAAATCATAAAAGCAAAATGATTCAAGATGAAATCATAAAACATATTTTTTAATGATTCAAGATGAAATCACCTATGTAAGCGAGAAGTGGGGTCGTTTTGAAGAAATGGTGGGGGCGCAATTTCTAAGAGCTTTTGCAGAACCAGGAGAGTGTTCATGACCATAACGAACACGTCTATGAGGACTTAACAAGGTCCGGAGAGTCTTGTGTGAGTGTGTATTGTCGTCTATGTAAACATATATTGAGTTCAAGGACATTGCATCTACTCAGATCTAAGAGACTAAGTGCATCTCACAAGGGAAGGTTCAAAGGGTAACACCTACCTATCCTATGCAGGACTTAACCGCAGAAATTTCGCAGAAACTTTTGTGTGTTTTCGACCGATCTCCATTCATATGGGGGATTGTTGGAATATTATATAATGTGAATGAGATCTCGTGGGATTTTGTATAAATCTATTTTAATAGCTGATTTAAACTTTCGGAATAAGTTTACAGAATAGGTTTTAAATAAATAGAATATATCATTTATTTGTAAACATTGACAGAATATGTTTAAACAAATAAGATATATCGAAATATGTTTAATTGTTATGTGATATTCTGTCTTGGTGACCAAGAGAAGCTTTCACTATAAATTAAACTCATTCTCATTCAATTTTAGACAGAAAATACAGCTTCATAGCAACCAAATTCCAGTAGTCTCTTCGATCAGAGACATACAAGTTTCCGTGATCTTTCAGGCAGTTTTGTTAAGTCCGACAGTACAACTTACTGTTTCGGCTGTTGTACCTTGGGAAACAGACGACGAATATGTTTTAAGGGAAGCGTGTCAAACACGCGCCTCAGCTCTTTGTTGTTTATCATGTTTAACACGTGGTTCCACTCGCGTGAGCATTCTTGCTCGAGGTATAGTAAGTTTTTTTTATTTTATCATTTTATTGGTTTCTTTAATTATCGTTATAATGATATATATCTGTTATTTATTTTCTGTTAGTTTAATTATATTGTTTTGATTTTATAAATAAAAGTGTACATGTTTCCCTACATGTATGCCTCAAGGCCTTTGAGTACACCCATACGTGATCCCAACCCAACATGTTTACATGATCGATTTAGTTTATAAAAGTTATTTTAGCAAGTAATCATATTAACCAAGATTAGAAAGAAGTATAGCTAGGTGAAGTTTAAGAGAATCCTTACAAAGGTCCTAGTGAAAGAAAATGACGAGGAAGACTAAATCACAAGACTAAAATCACCAAAACTATAAGACTCTTAATCACCCTAGCCTTCAAAGGCTCAATCAAACAAGCTATAACCGAAACTCGTTCTTCCTTGCACTTTCCTCAAGTCTAGCGAAACCCTAATTCATTTTTTTTGTGATCTTTAAAGTTATGATTTGAGTGGTATTGGAGTGGTGTTGTTGCTTCTGATGTTATTTTATACCAAGAGAGATAGCAGAGAACTTGTTTTTGGATTGTATGAAAAAAGATTGTGTTGGGTGGTATATCATGTAGTAATTTTAGGGAGTTTGACTAGTGCTTTCTAAAAACCCTAGCTTAGGTGCCAACAAAATGGTAAAGGTGGGATGTGTGTTGGCTGGTAGCAAGTTAGCATGTTGTGAAAGATGGGGACTTGATGGATAACATGTGACTTTTGGTACATAAGTCTTATTTTTATTGTAGGGAGGTATTCGAATTTTGAATAACAATGGGGCCAAATGCTCATTTGGTTTATAGTTTCATTTGTATTAAAAAGAGTATAGTTTTAGGATTTAATTAGGATGATACTTTGGTAGTTGGAATGTATATAGAAATATGAAGGTAAAAGTGTGAGTATAATGATGTAAGTGTAATATTTATAGTGGTACTTGTATGACTTATTAATTTAATTTGTTGATGTGTGGTACAAGTGACGGTCGAGATAAAACTTCTACTAAGCCAATTAATGTTAATAATTCAAAGAGTATACAGAAAGTTGATGCTCACGACATTTCATAATAGTGAGATAACTTCTCAGTTGATAATACATAAAGTTCATAACGTAAATTAAATTATAACGAGGGGAAACACATTAGGAAAATTGACGGATTGTCACATTTAATTTTACATTAAACATACGAACATAATTTGCAATCATGGTTGTGGTGATTATTCCAATATTCTTTTTAAATTATTATAGTGGCAATTGTATTTATGTATAACCAAATAAAATGCATAAATGAATTATGCAAAAGAGAATAGAAGTTTTATATTGTTACTCAAGACAATATAAAAAGTTTATATGTTGTGCATCACTCTTATTAAAAACTTAAAAAAAAATTAAAAAAATAAATAAATGCACACTAAGGCAGACAAAACAATCAAATAAATGACAGTTAATAAGTAAAACTGAATATCTAGCAATGAGTAATGCACCCTAAGGCTCTGTTTGGTTCGTCGTAATCCGAGGTAATAGGATGTAACTGTAATTCAATAACATTACATATTGTGTTTTGTTCGCATAAGTAAAAGAATTGTAATTCATATTACATTACGTAAGTTATTTGGTTTGTGTTGTAATTGTAATTCAGACATTACAATTACATCCATTGAGAGAATTCAGATTACATAGGAAGTTGGATGGAATGTTTAAATTACGCTGTAATTCAGTATTTTTATACTTTAAAACACAGTACTTTAAAGTATTGGGATTTGGTTATGTGGTGGTTGTTTCACCACGTACACGTTTCGATCTAAGTGTCGGCATGGTAAGGGTTCGGATTTTGTACCACCTCCTGATTATGGTGATGGTATTGTTCACTTTGTTCTTTATGACCTCCCTAAGCCTCCCGTTCCATCATGTACTTTGAATCTTGTTAGTGGTGGTGTTGAAGTTCGTGACTCACTTTGTGGTTTTGATTTGGGGGCTCCTGATAGCTTATTTTCTAAAGGGTTGTGTACTGTTAAATCTATCCCTCCAAAGTGTCGTTTGGGTTTTTCTCGCGCTTTGAAAGGGGCCATTGACAGGGTGGTTAACAAGCCTGATGACATATCTTCTTGGGTTCGTTTGCTTGTTTTGCCTCTTTGTCTGCTTAAAACCTTTCGTCCGAGAAGTAATCTGGAGTGTAGGTCCGTTATCAAGAGACAAAAGCAAGAGGAGTATATTATTAATGCTATTCGTTCTTGGGAGACGTTTGATGGTAGTTTACAGCTTCTTAGAGAGTGTTTGGCTGAACCTTCCCCCGCTTTGTCTGATGTTCTTAGTGAGGATAGTGGGTTGGTTGAGCAGAATATTAAGCAGTGTAGACAGAAGATTTCTGATGGACATTATTCTGCTGCTGTTAGAGTTCTTTCCTCATCTGGTGTGGCTCCTTATAATGATATTACTCTTGAAGACCTAAAAAATAAACATCCTTTTGTTCATGCTCCTTCTTTGCCAGATATTTCTCTTAACCATCATCCCCTGGTTGCTTCTCGATCTAGGATTCTTGACATGATCAAGAGTTTTCCCCGTGGTACGTCTTGTGGACGGGATGGGTTGCGGGCCCAACACCTTTTAGATTGTTTGAGTGGTTCCGCGGTTGCTATTTCTGATGATTTAGTTTCTTCTATCACCCAAGTAGTGAACCTTTTTCTTGATGGGCGGTGTCCCAAGGTGTTGGGTGAGTTTATCGCCAGTGCTCCCCTCACTCCGTTGGTTAAGCCGGGTGGTGGGATTCGTCCCATTGCTGTTGGTACTATTTGGAGACGGCTTGTCTCCAAGGTTTGTGCTTATGAGGTTGGTCCTTCTTTGGATGGGTATTTTGGTGATTTGCAGTTTGGGGTGGGAGTGTCGGGAGGGAGTGAGGCTATTCTTCATGCTGTGAATCGTTTTCTTGAGAGATATGGTGATGATGTCGGTTTGTCGATGTTACTTGTGGACTTTAAAAATGCCTTCAATTTGGTTGATCGAGAGGTTATGTTGCAAGAGGTTCGTCTTCGTTGTCCCTTTATCTCGTCTTGGGTGGAGTTTTGTTACTCTAGTCCGGCAAGGTTGTATTACGGGGAACATGTATTAAGGTCATGTCAGGGGGTACAACAGGGTGACCCTCTTGGTCCGTTACTCTTTGCTCTTGTACTTCAACCATTGATATGTAAGATTCGGGACTCCTTCTCTACAGGCCTGGTATTTGGATGATGGCACTATTATTGGGGATACTTTGGTTTTGGGGAAAGTTTTGGAGTGCATCATGGAGGAGGGTCCAGTGCATGGACTGCATCTGAATATTGATAAGACTGAAGTTTTTTGGCCGACCGAGGATCCTCGCAACAAGTTTATTGGTGTGTTCCCAGATAATATTGCTCGACCTACGAGTGGTGTTAAGTTACTTGGGGGGCCTGCGAGTGTAGATCTTGATTTTTGTAATAAGCTTGTGTTGAAGCGTGCGGTTAAGACTATTGAGCTTATGGATGCTGTGGCCAAAATTAATGACCCCCAATGTGAGTTGCTGCTTCTTCGTTCATGTGCCGGTATTTCCAAGTTATATTTTGCTATGCGTACTTGTTCACCTTGTGCTTTCAAGTCTGCCCAAAGTTCTTTTGACTTGGCACTCCGTTCTTCTTTGGAGCGTATCGTTGTTGCTTCTGGACCGGGATTTGGTGATTGGCAGTGGAGACTTGCTATGTTGCCCTTTTCCTTTGGAGGGTTGGGTGTTTATTCTGCGGGTGACGTATTGCATTATGCTTTTCTTGCTTCTCGGTTACAGTCAGCTGATTTACAGTCTAAGTTACTTCAACACACTGATATTAGATCTTATGGACTCCAGTTTGATGATGCCTTACGTGTGTTTAACTCGGTTATGGAGATTGATTTTCTAAGTAATCCGTGTGAGATCGCTGCCCCCAAACTCATGAAGAAAATGGCAGATATATATTTTGCTCGGGTTATTAATAATGCTGAATCCACTTTCGCTTTATCTGCTCGTCAGTTGGCTTTATGGGCATCTCAGAGGGAGGATCATACGTCTGACTGGCTTAGAACGGCTCCTATCCCCGGATTAGGTCAGACTATGAATGGGAGGTCTTATCGATGTGTTTTGTGCTATCGCTTAGGTATTCCCTTGTTCTCTGTTTTGAAGCCCTCTTCAGCTTGTTCAAGGGTTTTTGATGGGGATATATTTGGGGATCATGCCGTATCGTGTGCTGGCATCGTTGGGATTAAGCATCGTCACAATTTGGTTCGTGATACTCTTGCTGACATATGTTACCGTTCAGGGATATCTGTCAGAAAGGAAGTTAATATTGGATTAGATGGTGGACCTGATAATGTCCTACGTCCGGCAGATATTTTGTTTTATTCCTGGGATGGAGGTAAAGATGTGTGTGTTGATCTGACTGGTTCTTCTCCTTTGACTCGTACGGGGATGAATGACTTTGTACCTGGCCGAGCTGTGATTGATGCTACACAACGTAAACGATGCAATTATTTGGCTAAGTGTGCAGCTCTCGGATATGGGTTTCTTCCTTTCTCCTTTTCTTCTTTAGGGGAGTTACAGGAAGATGCAGTTGCGTTGCTGAAGCGGATTCAGAGATTTTCAAAGGCTCAAGACATTGGAGCGCGCACTGCTGTACATATTTTTCATAGAATAGGTTTTACCATTGCTAAAGGGGTGGGAGCGCAGATAGTATCTCGACTCCCATCCAATTTGTTGTAAATCCCTTTTTGTTTCTAATAAAAGTGATGGTTTATAAAAAAAAATAATAATAATAACAATTATTATTATTATTAAAAGTTATTATTAAAATTTTTTTATTATTAAAATTATTATTATTATTTATTGATAAAATAATTATAATTATATTAATTAAATATTTTGTATCATAGCCTTAATAAAATAATAATTATTATTAATAATATAAAATTAATAATGTAAAAAATATTAATAAAATAATTATCAAAATATAATATTAAATAAGAAAATACTTATTTATTAGTATAATAATTATAAATAAAATATTATTAATTAGAAAAATAATAAAAATAATATTATATTAAAAATTATTAAAATAAAATTATTAAAAGAATATTAATTAAAAATTTATTAATAAAATAATTATCATAAAAAAACTAAAAAATAACTAATTAAATTATTATCATTAAAATTGTTACTATTAACAAAAATGATATTTTTATATTATTAATATATTAATATAATAATTATTAACAGAATATTTAATATAAAAAGTATTAAATATTATCTTTATTGTTATAACTTAATTATTATTCAAAAATAATAAAAAATATACATAAATATTATTGTTATTATTATTTTTGTTATATTATTTATATATTAATATTAGTTATTAATTATTAATTATTAATATTATTAAATATTATAATAATAGTTTATTTAATTATTGTTATTATCATTTAAGTATTTAATTATTCAGTTAATTATAATTATTTTTATTATTATTTATTATATATGTTATTTTATTATTATTATTATATATTTTTATTTTTATTATTATTATTTTATTATTATTTATTATTTTACTATTATTATTTATTATTTTTTATAAATATTATTATTTTAAGTTTTTAAAAAAATCGAATTACATTACGTTGGTAACCAACCAAACAAATTGATAGAATATATCAATTATAATTACAATACATTACAATTACAATACATTACATCCATTTCAATTACAATGTATTCAAATTACAATTCTTTTCACCAATTATAATTTCATCCAAAAAAAATTATGAACCAAACGTCCCCTAAGTAAATATATGCTTTTATCTCTCGTTGATTGTCAACGACAATTTACTTTTCTTGCATTTAGGTTAATATTAGCTTAATACAAACTCTCCCAAACCTTAAATATTTTACTTGCATTCATTAAACATAAAAATAATATCTTTCCTTAACCTTTTATCTCAAAATGTCATAAACTATGGACCTACCTTTCTAGTCCCCAAGAAACGATCAATCCATCAGACATACCTATATTGCATTACAACATGTAAGTGCACTACCTAAGAGGTTGTAAAACTTCTATGTTACAGTTGTCGTATCAATATACGATCCTTACTAACTAGCATTTTAAAACTTAAGTTTGATTAGAAGTGTTGAGTGATTTGTTTAATTTGAATAATTTAAGCATTTTTGAGTTAGTTCGGCTCATAACCGATCTTGACCCAGTTAAGATGTGTTTTGTTTGAGTAGTAAAATCACAACGGGTATTGGTTTCAGAATGAGTTAAAATAAGAACGGGTTTATAACTATATGCTAATTTTTTTATTTTAATTGTTGGAAATAAAAATCATGCAAGAAATAGGTAAAATACTCTTGTGTCTAGCTAAATAAATAGTCTTGTGTTAGTGGAGTAGAATTATATATGCACTTATGTTATGTACTAGACGAGCACCCGCGCATAGCAGCGGAAATTCCTAGTGTAATATATTTAATGATACGTGATATTGTGATAAGTGATTCATGTAACGTTTGTAATAGAACGTGAAAGTATCAAACTGTAATTGTAAGCGGACGTAAAACGCGATAAATTTTTAAAATGTATAAAAAACATATAAAAATAATGAGTGAAACTGAATATGAAACATTATATAAGTTATGAGATAAAATCTAACAACGCGCACCTAAATTTTCTTTGTAAACCCAAATGTGTGTGTTTTCATCCACAGATCGAGTATGTTAAAAGCATCATAACTCTTAAAAAGAATATGTTTAGCTATATTAATGGTTTCAAGTACATAATCGACAACATCGACAACAAACAAATTCATATTAGTGAGGATCATATTAATACCAATAGGCAAAGTAAGAAACAAGACTAACACATGTTTTAGTAGGTAATGTTTTATCCCATAGAAAAAGCAAACAACGAGATCGATTATGCTCTTTTAATTGTGTTCCGTACCCACTTGCTTTTATAGATGGACTAACCGTTTTTCGTGTTACCTTTTTTTTAAAGATCCATGACAAACTTATAAAATGCAAAAACTTATATTGCACACGGTTATAATTATTATCACCCGAGGAAAGTTCAATTATGTTAAGTTATCAAACATCTAATTAAAGTTTAGAAATTTTGTTAAAACGAAAATATATTTGGCAAATCTAATCAAAGTTTAGAAATTTTGTTAAAAGGAAAATATATTTGGCAAATATTGTTAAAACTGACCACGTAATTGTACACATAAATATTCCCAGTTTAAACTGTTTAAATAGTTTTTTTAGATTAATGATAACAAGTGTGTTCATTTCGTACCTGTGTGGATGAGTGAATACTACTATGATTCTCTTTATCTATGGTTATAATAGATATATGTAGAGGTGTCCTCAAGGACGAAGTAGTAACCCTAATTCTCACTTTCCATATAAAATAAATATATTAATCGTGTGTTTTTATTTGCCATAATGTACTGTCATTTCAATTGATAAAACTACCGTATATAAAATACCAAAAGTCTTAGCCATGTGTTTGAATACTTTCTGTAGTTATTGATACTGCTTTTATAACATTGATTTAGTTATATTCATGTGTAAAGTAAACTCCAGTTGTTATAGTCCTGGTGCATTAGATATAGGATTGTTTTTAGCACCTACAGAAAGGATTACGCAAGGTTTTGGAAAGCAAAAATTTGAGACTGCAATAAATTTAAATTTTGACTATCGTCTTAGGTATAAGTTTTGACTACCGTCATGGGTTTCAAGTGTGACTATCGTCGCATAACCTTGTTTAAACTATAAACAAAGTTCTCTTCACCAACAAGCGTTGAATTCAGCGGTCCAACAGCCCATCCACTATTGACCATGCGGACCGGATCACCATTGAACCGAGTGCCAACAATACGCTTGTCAAATTCTGGAAGTCCATTTGCTTTTATGTCTTTCCTTCTTTTCCTCTACTTGTCTCGTTCTTTCCTTCTTTTCCTCTCCTTGTCTCGCTCTTTCCTTAGCCATTGCGCTATTGTTATGTGTAACCATAAACAAATTTTGTATTGAATGGTTTATTCCCGTTGACTTTCCAGGTCAAACCTATTATTTTCTATGCATTTTTATATAATCTTGACATCAATGTTTTCCTACATATAAACCAGTTGCATCCACAATTCAATATCAGCCTACTTGGCCTAATAATCAAAAAGTCGGTGCAAGTGGTAAACTGCCACCCAGGCACCCTATAGTTACGAGACATAAATGTCGCGCCTGACAATTGTATGATGGTAACTATAAACTGGATCTTAGTACTATATTTTTAGGAATACACAAGAAAAGAAAATAACAATATACTTAATTTGTACGTGTGTATCAATGTGACAGAAAACAGAGGGCAAACTCACCATTAGAGAAAGATTGCTCATCTTTTTAACATCAATTATAGTCGATGCATACTGCAGCGTCCCTTGAGCAACATAGACCTAAAACGAATTACTTAGCTTCACATAAATGCATAAATGAATGAAAGCTTACAATGTGTAAAGTTCAGTTCTCGAGACCATAAAAAATATGTGTAACATATATGATAGTAGCACCACGCACATCAATTCCTTTTGTAGAAATATCAGACGATCGACTCTAGCAGGAACATCTGGATCAACTGTAATTTCATCCCAAAAAAATCTACACACATAAGTTGGTAGCACAAGATTAAGTTAACAAGTATCAAACCTTCCTTAGGCTGAATATGGTCAAAGAAATGCACACGGCAATAACAACTTGGATTTACTAATAAAATCCACAGATCAATGAAAAAAATTCCTTTCAAACTTGATTAACAATTATAAATTTATTAGAAACAAACTCAAAGAATACC
Organism: Glebionis coronaria; assembly: GCA_025667525.1. Lineage (NCBI taxonomy): Eukaryota > Viridiplantae > Streptophyta > Magnoliopsida > Asterales > Asteraceae > Glebionis > Glebionis coronaria. The sequence continues at coordinate 92,341 of JANFOE010000351.1, forward strand.
TCAAAGCATATAAAAAGATTTTTGTTGACTACTGGTCTTGGTGGTGTAGTCAGGCGGGCGGTGGTGTGGTCAGGCGGTCGGTGGTGTGGTCAGGCGTTCGGCGGTGTCATCAGGCGTTCGGTGGTGTGGTCGAGCGAAGGTTGGAGTTTTTTTGTTGTGCGTGTGTGTTTTTTTAAGTAAAATTGAGGTGTTTATATTCTCTACTTGTATGGTCTCCAGTTATATAATTTCTGAAATTAAGGTGATTTGACCAAATCGTATATATTCTCACAGAAATTAAGCACCTCTTTCAATTGTAATAAGTGATATGCTAAAGATAAAAATATGAGCTGGCCAATATTTTACAAAAATTGAATTGAATTGAAACCTAGTACATAGTTAACTGTTGGAAATACGTTTTCCCTATAAAGTCTCGGTCACATCTTAGTTAGCATAGATCACGAGTTATAGACTATTTAGAACTTTGTTTCTTGGAGCGACCTCCCTTAGGGGGAGATTGTTAGAAATACGTTTTTACGTATTTATGAAGGATCGGTCGCTCCAACGATAATTATGTAATGGGCTCGTGATCCATTTACTTTATGTATAGTCCATATAGCCCACATGTAGGGTGGGCTATATATATCCCCTCCTAGCATGTTAGGAGGGGTTGTTGGTTATCATTTTTCACTTAATCATTTCTATCTTAACTTTCTCTCTCTACCTTTCCCCTTTTCTCTCCTTTCTCTCTCTACTCCATCATCTCCTTCCTTCATTTCTTTATGTTTATCATCTAAATCAACCAACCTAATCCATCAAATCCATTACATAGAATAGGCCATTAATTACGTAGACATTCAATTGGTATCAAGAGCCAAGGTTTGATTGGTTTATTCTAGCTCTTATTTTCTTTTTGATTTTGGTGGGTTTTGATTTAATCATGCTTAAATCATAAAAAGTTTGTATTTTTTATAAAAAGTTTGTGTTTTTATGTGTTAAATCATATCATATCTTCAAATTTACTTACTTTTTAGATAAAAAATCACAAATTTTTATATATAAAAATCGAAAATTTCTTTATCAAATCTTAAAAAGTTTGTGTTTTTTATAAAAAGTTGGTTTTTTTTTTATAAAAGTTTGTGTTTTTTCTTTTTAATTTTGTATTGTTTTTTGACTAAATCCTTCTATTTTGATTGCCTTTTTTGTTTGAATCAATTTTTTATTTTTTTTATTTTTTTTATTTTTTTTAATCAATTTTACCAGTTATTACTTTAATCAGTTATTACTTTAATCGTATTATTTTTTTTTATCAGTTATTACTTTAATCAGTTTCTATTTTTTATAAACAGTTTTTTATAGTTTTTAATCAATATTTTTTTTATATAATCAGTATTTTTCTTTATTTTTTAATCTATTGGGTCTCAGTTCTTGTCCAATACCAGTCCTACTGTCCTTCATTATCTCGTTATCAAGGTTTTTGGGTCTCGAGTTTCAGTCAGTCAGTCAGTCTGTTATTGTCCAGTTCCGGGTGAAGTATTTTTCGAGTGAGCCAAAAGTTCCAAATCAACAACATCCGAATCAACAACATCCGAATCAACAACATCCGAATCAACAACATCCGAATCAACAACATCCGAATCAACAACATCCGAATCAACAACATCCGAATCAACAACATCCGAATCAACAACATCCGAATCAACAACATCCGAATCAACAACATCCGAATCAAGAACATCCGAATCAACAACATCCGAATCAACAACATCCGAATCAACAACATCCGAATCAACAACATCCGAATCAAGAACATCCGAATCAAGAACATCCGAATCAAGAACATCCGAATCAAGAACATCCGAATGAACAAAACATCCGAATGATCAAAACTTCCGAATGAATGACACTTCCGAATGAAGACCATTCAAACATAACGGGAACATTTGTTTTGACTCGACACCAATTTAAAACCAACACTCGAAAAACTCACCCTCGAAAACCCTCTCAACAGCCCCCACCCTCGACTCATTTACTCACCCTCTCAAATCTCGACTCATCTGCCAAAGACTCGACTAACAACAAAAGATTTAGACTCATCCCAATCACGACCCAAGACTCATCTCATCTCATCTTGACCCACCCTCACCAGCACACCCTCGACCATTCCCTCATTCCCTCTCGACTCAGACAAACACCCTCGACACACACTCCTCACTCTCACATTACCTCACTCATTCCCTCACAATCAACACTCAAGACTCTCATTCCCTCATTCCCTCTCGACTCATTCCCTCGGACTCATCTTCACATCATTCAAAACCATTTTTTTTTACTCACAAACCATTTTTTAAAAACAATATCAAACAGACACCAAACACCCCCCTTCATTTTCACACCTCTCGAAACCCTAACCCCAACCCAGTTCACTTCATCTCGACCCACCCACACCAACAACACCCGACAGCAGGACACTATAGAAGAGAGAGAGACTCAACAACACACAAACAACACAGTAAGAATACCTACCCGAGACCCTCTTTTATTAGGATCTTGAAGATTCATGGCAATCGGCGGATATATCATTTAAAGATCAAAAACAGCTTATTTTGTTGAGATTGGAGAGAGATATTGGGTGATCTGTGTTTGAAAAACAAAGTAGTTAGAGTGGTTTTTGTTATCTGTGATTGAGAGAGAGTTGTGAGATTAGAGAAACTGATAGTTTTTCTTGTGAGGAGAGAGAGAGAAAACAAGAACGAAGGGGACAGTTTGAGGCTGTGAGTTTTGTGATTTAGTCAAAGAAGGAGAAGAGAGATAAATATATGGGGCGGATAAAACAAGGAATGGAGTGGGGCGGTGGCAATTCTCTGATTGGGCCACGTGTGTATTAGACGGAGAAAACAAGAGTCGCATATCTCTCCACATTTATCACTTTCATCAGTTATTTCCACTTTTAAAAAAAAAAAACTTATATTTTCGAACAGTTTTTTAATTTAAGTTATTTTTATTATTATTTTTTTATTTTTTTTATTTTGAAATTTTTTTTTTTTTTTGGATATTAACTTTTATTTTCTTCAAATTATTTTTATTTTGGGTAAGTGTCATTCAAATTTACTTTACAACTTTATACCTTTTATTTAAATTGTTTTTATTTTCTTTTTATTTTGACTAAATTTTGGGTTATTAACTTCTAGTCGGGACTAAGTATTGTGACAAAAGTGACATGACAACGTGATAAAGTGAATATGTTTATTTTGCCAACGACTTTCTGATCGGGTATTTGTAAGTGAAATCGGATTTTTCATCGATAAGTAATCCTTCCTTTATTTTTCATTAAATTTCCATGGATTCGTTCAATTCGACACTTAAAGCGGGAGACTTGCATCGAATGCAAGTCAAAGCTAGAGAAAGTGGTGTAAATTCCTTTCAAATGCTTCAGTGTCATCTAGTCACTCTTTCACGGATTCAAGGAGGGAGCGAATTTGTGACAATCTTTGGACAAGATCGTCATATATTCATCGACTCAATGTTCACCACTTTGACCGAACTCGCCGAGCAACTCAACCGTGACAACTTTAATCAATCTGCATCATTACTTGCTTATAAGGCTCTTGTGACACAACTCACGCCTTTCCTCCAATTCAATATCATCAAGTCTGAAAGCTCAGTGATTTGCCAATCGTTTCTTCGAGATACACATACCGAGCTTCGAGTTTTTCGTGATACAATATTGAAACTCATGACCTCGGTCACGTCTTCGATTTATGAAAGATCTCGACTTCAGCAAGGGTATGATAATGGAGTGCAAGACTTTTCGATGCAAGAGAAAACTGGTCATACGGTTGAAAACTTGGAGCCTAACGATGCCAAGAGCACAGAATCAGGAGGACAACATGATGCCAGTGGCACGTCAGGGAATGTTCACGAGATTTCTCTTGATGACACCTTACCCATTTATGACGCAGAGCCTGCAAACATGGTACAATGTAATGTTGTTTATGATGTATATGTTGATGATATGCCGCATATTGAGAATTCTGAACCTAATTATGACAAACATGGGATGGAAACGAGTGATAGCAATACCACTTCTGATTCATCCGATGTAAGTCATAATGGGGGAGAGATTATTCAGAATGCTAAACTTCATGATAATTATCCTATAACTGCTTCATTGACTGCTTCTGATTCCAAGATTAAAGAGCTCGAAACGATCGTAGCTCGGCAATCAAAAGATCTTGAGGATGCCAAACTTGAATTTTCTAAGAAAACGGATAAATTTGAAACATACTTTGAAAAACTTGAAAAGTCAAACGTTGTTCTTGAAAGAAAATTGGATCAAACTGTTCTAGATTCTAAAGCTGAAAAGGATAATCTTTTGAAACAAATTCAACTGCTTGAATCTAAGTTGGCATTCCAAGATAACGTGCTCAAAGAAAATGAAACATTAAAGGCTCAAGTACAGGAAAAGGTTTTTGCTATAGCTGCGTTGAAAAACGAGTTAAGGAAAACTAGAGGACCTAGTGTGGACACTAAGCTTGAAAAACCATCAATCTTGGGGAAACCGCCTACAATTCAGTTCGTCAGACAACCGAGTGTCAGACAACCTACTGCATTTAGATCCGAGCGACCACAATCCTCGAGACCACGGTTTGCCTCCCAAGTTGATTTGGTTCATCTTATTAGACCAGTCACTCCAGCAACTAGGCCCAATGTGATCACTCCAGCTTTAGCAAGACCAAATCATATGATTGCCTCTAGTTTTCCTAAAAATACCAAGACCACGTCTAGAACTAGTTCAAATGACGTTTGCCATGAGTCTGATCTTAGGGAAGCTAAGCAAAAGACACATGTAAGAGATAGGAATTTCAAACCTAGTCAGATGTCTTCTAGTTTACCCAACACTGCTAACCGTAGCATGTCCAATCCTAGGAGCATCAATCAATCATCTAGGGATTCTAGATCTTACTCGGACATTAAATATGCTACTTGTAAAACATGTAGAAATTGTGTCTTTACGGCGAATCATGATTCCTGTATCAAAAAATTGCTTAATGAGGTGAACTCCCGTGCTAGACTTAAATCCCAGTGGGTTGCTAAAATCAAACCCGTTGGCAAAAAGTGGCACCCCACTGGTAGAACTTTCACTCTTGTAGGAAACGAGTGCCCTTTAACTAGGATAGTCTCCGATTCTACTAAGACTACTAGGGAGGAAATTGCAAAGGATGATACATCACTTAAGCCTGAACTTAAGATTTTCTATAAAAGGAAACGTTTGCCAACTAAGACAAGTGAATCATCCCTTCAGGCCACCTCTGACATAAGAACAGAAAACCGTGAACCCCTAAGTGCTTCTAAAATTGATATCGCTAACCCACGTCAAAGCATGCAAATTCCTAATGAGATTGCAGGTACCAAAGTTGATGTTCCAAAAGAACGAAGCGGTCCAATCGTCGTGTACCGTTCAACTAAGGACACTCTTAGAGTTTGGTTGCTGAAGAAGCAGATATCAGAGAAACAAATGTCTCAGGGGATTCATGGTTAAGCTGCAAACAGGACTTACAGTCACATAACAGACTGTAACTCGATCTCAAAAGACAGGAAAGTTCATCCCGATGATGACTTATCCTAAAAACGAGAAATTCATTTTTCTCGGGCATGAGCTTATGTTAAAAACATTCCACGTTTTTAAGCTCATGCACTAGGACTTATAGTCACATCACAGACTATAACTCGCTCTTCAAAGAAAGGAAAGTTTATCGCCGATGGTAAACTTATCCTAACAACGGGAAATTCATTTTTCTCGGGCATGAGCTTATATAAAAAACATTCCAAGTTTTTTAGCTCATGCATAATGGCTCCTCGTTAAATGACAGACGACGACCCGGACTTCAGAGACAGGGAAGTTTATCTACGCAACGATAACTTACCCTCTTAACAAGAAATTAATTTTTCTTGGACACGAGCTTACCCTAAAACCATTCAAAGGTTTTAAGCTCGTGTAAATGGTTTATCATTAAATATCAGATGGTAACCCGTTCTTCAAGTAAAGGAAAGTTTATCGCCGATGATAAACATATCCTAACAACGAGAAATTAAGTTTTCTCGGGCATGAGCTTATATCAAAAAACATTCGAAGTTTTTAAGCTCATGCACAATGACTTACAGTTAAATGTCAGACTGTAACTCGAACTTAAAATAAAGGAAAGATTATCTTTTATGATAACTTATCCTCTTAACGAGAAATTCACCTTTCTCGGTCATGAGCTTGTATTAAAACATTCGAAGTTTTAAGCTCAGAAAGGAAAGTGTATCTTTTAAATAAGAGAACTTTTCCTCGTAACGAGAAATTAACCTTTCTCGGTCATGAGCTTTCCGTTAAAAAAGTCAAAGTTTTCAAGCTCATGAACACGACTTCTAAGTAAATGTCAGCTTAGGACTCGTTCTTTAGATAAAAGGAAAGTTTATCGCCGATGATAAACTTATCCTTAACAACGGGAAGTTTACAACTTCTCGGACTTGAGCTCGTTTTATAAGATATTCAACATCTTAAGCTCAAGTAATTGGTTTTCAAAACTTTGAACACAATTTTTCGAGAATTTCTCAAAAGGTTTTTCTAAATCTTTCAAACTTGTGTGTTCAAAAATGTTTTGATAAAAAGAGCATGTCTTCTGGAATCGATAATATTTACGAACCTAGAAATGTCATTCAATAATGACACGGGGTTGTAAATAAAGTTCTATCAGAAGTTTAAAACATTCAAAACATGCTCCAAATGGTTTGCTATTATTTCAGATAGCAACCCGCTTTTCATAATCAAGTCAAGCATTTCACCGGAAAGCTTTGACTCAACAACGGGAATTAATTTTCTCGGGGACGTGACGAGGTGACCAACATTCGTGAACAAGAACCATGTGAATCTTTCATATGATGTTCTCCATCATTCAGGTCCAACCTCGTAAATTGCTAATCTTGTGAATTCATTATTATATATGATCTTTGCACGTAATAAATACCTTACACTTGTGTTTAAAAGGTATTTAATTTACGTTTTAGCACACCCTCATTAATTTGAGGGGGAGCTTGTGTAATTCATGAAGATAATTGGACTTGCATTTTTCTTCCCAAATTTTCTTAAAATGCTATTAAATCAATTGATATTAAAAACATCGATTGGGTTAATATTTTTAATATGGGGGAGAAAATGTGATTTAATATGGGATATGATCAATCATAAATGGTTTGACTTAACGTGATAGCTCATCCCGACATGTGCAAAATGTTTTCGGATATCGTAGCATATGTTAAGGGGGAGCAAAATGGATTTGCACTTCAAAATGGATTTCATGGTGACATACACTTACCCAAAACATCTCTATTCACGACGGTGAAGATTGTGGTGACATAAGGATGGTAGGATAGGTTAAAGTCCAATGATTTCTCTAGACCGGAAGAATCTTCCTAAGGACATTCCATAGCTAGAAATAGTAGTCCTTAGGAAAGATGGAGAAAGATTGTGAACGTAGCTGAATGCCGACCAAGTACTTAAATTAGCACTGGAACAATCACAACAAGGTGCTAATGATGACGTATTGGTAAGCATTGAAGGGGTTGAAGAATGAAAAAGAATTGTAAAGATAAAGGGTGTAAAGAAAGAAGCCCTCCTTACAACTTTAGGCAGAAACCGGGTCAATACATATGCTATTGAGATCATTTTTGTTAATGATTCTCGATATTGAAGAAAGACATCATGGACCCAGTGATGCAATGCACAACCCTTCCCAGCTAACTCAAATATCTCTCAAAAGGTATTTGTTTTAATCACACGGAGATCAACACATTATCTATTGGTTTATTCACTCCGAATAGACTGGTATTGAAAAGGTGGCACTCCTCTCCAGCCTCCGATCACTAAAAATCCAAAATGCACGATCGAGTCTAGAGCCATTTGAGATCATCAAATATCTCATTAGGACACGCTTTCATATTTCCTTGCTTCTTCACACACTGTGAAAAGTAAGAAAGATCTTAAGAGTCCTACGCAAAATCTTCATGATCTTGCCTGAACATCCGAGTAATACAGAAGTATTTACAATGAAGATGGAAATCCTTCTTGAGCGAATATCAAAAAGCTCATGGTAGGTGACTTGTGCGATTCTTTATGAATCAAACTTGTGATAACTGGAAAGCAACAGTGGTTTAATTCTTAATTGAACTTAAACTCGTTCCAGACCTCTTCGCATTATCATATGATCTTGCCAGAACACTCAGAGTGACTCTTTATTGATCACAGTGACGAGTGGAAATCCTTCTAGTGTTAACATCAAACAACACTTGGTAGGTAACTTGCAAGATTCTATATGAATCAAGCTAGTGACAACTGGAAAGCAACGATGGTGCGGTTCTTAATTGAACTTCACTTGTTCCAGGAACATGAATTGACGGCTTCAAATCATGCGGATAATATTATCCAAATGATTCACTCTTTATGTTCGCAGTCTGCTTTGGACGGTCGAGTAAAGAGAACGGGTTTACCCGCGAAATCTTGTCAAGGAGGTTCTTTATTGAAACCACCTGCCACAAGTACGATATTTAATATCGTCCAACGGTCTTCACCGACCGGAGGTAAAATGCTACCGAATTAGAATGAAATGTTCAAGGCCATTTCATCCGTGTATATTGTTTTGTTGCTAACTGTCTTATGCAGCGTAACAAGAAGGTGGCATTGCGGTGTACAAACCAGAAGAAGTCGTCACCACATGCTTATACTACATACAAAATAGTACTTCAACAAATTCAAGAAAGCCTGAAGGTCAAGTCTTCCGCTGTATCAAACTCTGAAGCTTTCAAGAATTTAAAAGTATAAGTATGTGGAACATGAAGTCACAAAGAGGCAAATATCACAAGTGAAGAATGCACAAGGTCAAGGCAAGGAAACATGCTCAAGACTAAAGTCAAAGATCACATCAAGCATATTCACAAGAACAAGATCGAAGACTCAAGCATAGATGCTAGGTTTAAGATTTTGTAAAAAGATGTGACCTCCCTTAGGGGGAGATTGTTGGAAATACGTTTTCCCTATAAAGTCTCGGTCACATCTTAGTTAGCATAGATCACGAGTTATAGACTATTTAGAACTTTGTTTCTTGGAGCGACCTCCCTTAGGGGGAGATTGTTAGAAATACGTTTTTACGTATTTATGAAGGATCGGTCGCTCCAACGATAATTATGTAATGGGCTCGTGATCCATTTACTTTATGTATAGTCCATATAGCCCACATGTAGGGTGGGCTATATATATCCCCTCCTAGCATGTTAGGAGGGGTTGTTGGTTATCATTTTTCACTTAATCATTTCTATCTTAACTTTCTCTCTCTACCTTTCCCCTTTTCTCTCCTTTCTCTCTCTACTCCATCATCTCCTTCCTTCATTTCTTTATGTTTATCATCTAAATCAACCAACCTAATCCATCAAATCCATTACATAGAATAGGCCATTAATTATCATGTTTTTCAACATTTCCTTATTTAGTGGGTTTTCAACATTCAAGGAATTAGGGAATTCTCTTTATATATAGTAGAGATAAATTAAGAAACTTATATATATAAATTTTATTTAGTTTTAACAATATCTATGCTCAAATTATCAAACTTTTATTATTTGTCTTTATAACTCATAAACTTTTTTTATCATTATAAATAAAACCCGTTGCTACGCATGTGTGTTTGTTTAACGATTAGTAATGAGGTTTGAATCAAATACTTAAAAATCATACATCTCAACCAAAATCTACTATATTAGCAAATCATTATCATTCCGTTATTCTTATACCAAACATACCTTCAATATTGGATAATTAGTTAAAAAAAAAGCTTGGGTGTTATATAGAACAATTTTATTTGGTTTTTGCTTGTTTAAACACCCATCGTGTATATAGAACAATTTTATTTGGTTTTTTCTCGTTTAAACAAAAAGTTATATAATTTATATAAAAACTTATTTAAAATGAGGAAATTTAGATTTTTACTCTTTTGAATAGTAAATTTTTACTTGTTTAAATAGAAAAAGTTAATTTACATAAAAGAGTTATATAAGTTTTATATACATTTTACATAAATTATATATAAAAAATGAAAGTTTTGGTTTTTATTTGCTTAAATAGAATATTTATAAAATTTATGTAAATAAATATTTACTTGTGTTAAATGAGTCGACTCAAAATCAATATTATGAATTTATGTCAACTAAATATGTATAGATTGTAAAATCCGCTTTAAAAATCCTAAGATCATTTAATGCACGAAATTACGGTTAAATTTAAATTTTAATAATTAATTAATATACGACATGTATCACGAATATTTAATATGAACAATATGTATATTAATTAATTATCGTATGTATTACGTATGTAAACACGATTATAAATGCACGGTAAGTATTCATGAATAATACTTAAATTATATAAGTTATAAAATACGAACATTTAACGAACACACGCGCTAATATTTTAAGTCACGAAAAATAAATGGATTGTTCTATGTGTGTGTGTGGTCCGGCGTCCAAACAAGCAAGAAAAGGGCCAAAACGCACAACCCATTAACTAAATCTTTATTTACATAAAATAAGGATTTATCAAAACATAAATCACAGAAGATTAAAACCCTAAAACATCCTTCCTCCTTCTTTTTCTTTTCTTGGTTGCGGCTCACATCCAACACCACAAGGAAGATCGTTTGATTTTTGTTTTGATACGGTAACGTGTTCGTGATCATCCTCTTTTATCACACGCATTTTGTACCACTCGAATCCTTCTTGTTTTTATTTAATTCATGTATGAACATTAAAAATAATGCAAGAACATGTAAAGAAATCATAGATCTAGCAATAATAAAAACAAATAATGGTTTGGGGGTGGTGTTTGTCTCGATCGCAACCCAACCGAGACCATTAAGGTCTCGGTGGTGTCGCGTGAACCACCAGCCGCAAGCTAAGGCTGGCGGTGGTGGTGTTGTGGTTGGAAGCCGCAAGGATCAAGAACCCACAGTGGGGAACTTGGCCTAGCGGTGGGAACCGAGACCCATGGCGGGGGCTCGGTGGGTACTAGACGCAAGCAGGGGACCCTAACAGTGGCTGGGGGTTCGTTTGGTTCGGGCACAACAACGAGCCGAGAGCCATTGGCTCTCGGTGAGTTGTTTGTGGCTCGGACGAGTCACGACAGTGAGGCCGCAGCCCTCGGGCTGTGGTGCTCGGTTGTTGGGTCTCGGGAACTTATTATTTTTCAGAAACACGTAATTAAACCGACATGTAAAATAGTTTATGTTATGTTTTAAATTAATTAATTGTATTAATTAATTTTGGGTTTAATTAAAATAAACTTAGGTTATGTTTATTTAAATAAAGTTATGATATAACATGTATGTACATTTATTTAAAAAACTTATGATATAATAATTAATAATTTAATTATTCATGAACATATATTTAATTAATTAAAACTTAGGTTAATTAATTAATATCTTTTATGGTAAAGTTTAATAACATGGAACATGTAATATTATTAATTAATATTTACTTATAATAACATGACATGACATTCTTAATTAATAATAGTAAGATAAGCTAAGTATTAATTAATTATTAATCTTTATAGTATAATTATACATGATATAAAATAAGCATACGGTTAATTATAGAAACATGTTAATTATGAAATTATACTAATTAGACAACATGCTAAATATGGTAATACATTAAATATGGTAACATGATATTTATGGTAATACATTAAATATGGTAACATGCTATTTATAGAAACATGCTAAATATGGAAACTTTTTTATTTTTAGAAACTTACTAATTATAGAAACTTTCTATTTTTAGAAACTTACTATTTAAGGAAACTTACTATTTTTTGAAAGTTACTATATATGGAAACCTGCTATGTTTAGAAAGTTACTATATATAGAAACCTGCTATTTTTAGAAAGTTACTCATTATGTTATAACAAGTATTATAACACTTAAAACATGAAACACATGAATCTAAAACACATGAAACTATAAGAAACACATGATTTAAACATGAAATAATAAGACAAGACAAGAACAAGTATAATAAGTATGAACACGTCAAGTAAACTAATTAACAAGTATGTACAAGTAAGATCGACTCTTATTCATGTCCCTTCATTATGTAGCTATTGTGAAGTCAGAGTGATCTTCTACGTTCGGTTTCGTTTCATTTACTGGACATAAGGTACAGATATTCCATCCTTCGATAAGGACATTCTTTCCTATACTTAGGATTTCCCCGTTTGCAGCCATCTGTTTTTCCCCAGTAGTTTAAGTGTCTTAAACACATCAGTATATGTTATGATTATTATAGATTGCCTGAGCTATATACATGCATGCCAGTTTCACATAGTTTTGGGAGTTCTATAACCATAACACTGGAGGCACCGGTGTTATGACTCTTCTGCGGTGAGAGTGATTGCTCACAACGTCCCTTTACAATATTTGACCTTTGTAATTATTATCATGTGGGGCGAATGGGTGCATCCTAGGACAAGTAGTATGATTTTATGGTAACTGCGGTGTGTGCCTTGCATTTGTTACAAGAGCTGATCCCTCAACTCATTTTATATATTAAATTAGAGGCAACCTCTCTAATTGTATGACGATGTCACCCCTCTAAGTATTCATGCACGTTGATATAACATGACCTATATGAGCTTCGGACATATTTAAAATACAGATTTTTCAAGAGAAACTAAACATAAGTCTTTTTAGAAATATGAACCAGTCTTATGAACTTAAACCAGGTTTTCCAGGAATACATTTATTCCGCTGCTATTCATTTCATTTCATTACATTGCTTATGTTTATGCTTTACATTCTATGTTATATATTCGCACCGTGAGCGTATTGCTCAGCCGTATTTCTCTTTCCATGTCCCAATACGGCAGATACTAAAGGGCAAAGCTAGGATCTCAAGAGTACGTGCATGGAATGAGGCGTCAGTCTTCTTTCATTCTTTAATGCGTTTACATATTTTTGCTTTGCTGGACATTGTTTAGTCCTTTTCCGTTACTTTCTACTTATGCATTTTCGTGTGTGGAGCTTATGTGGATCCGATGTTTGTTTTCGGATTCTTTTATGGTCATTTAATGTTTAGACATTTACTTTGTATATTTTGATGACACACCATAATTATCCTGTGATATTCTATTTATAAAAATGGGGTGTTACATAGATATTTTAAATTACAAAGTTTTTAGTTTTCAAGAGATTAAATTTCTTAAAATTTAAAATTCTGACATTTAAATTCACGAACCAAACGAATCCTAAAGTATATTCTGTAAATGGCGACTTTTATAAATGGAAGGTATTTTGTGTAAATTAGGTTGACTAGTCAAATCCGGATAAAAAGTCATCTGCAAAGAAAAGAACAGAGTAGCGTAGAGAAGGTTTGGGTTGAGGAGGACGACCATGGGAGACCAGAAGGTGAAGAACGAGGCGATGGAAATCATGGCTTTATTCCAAGTTTTGCCTCGTTTAGTCGTCTTTGATCTCGATTACACTCTCTGGCCTTTCTATTGGTATTTTTTATTTTTTAGATGTTTGAATATCAACTTAGAGAAGATGAATTTCAAGAATCAAGACCAACTTTTTTTTTTTTTATATAAAGAGGGTGTTTGTTTCGGCTTATATATGGGCTTATGAGCTTATTTGATTTCAGTTTATATACATAAGCCCTAATATTTGGCGTATATGGAGACTTATGGGCTTATATGAGTTTATTAGTAGTAGTAAACTTATATAAGCCCGCAAGTTTCAAAATAAGCTGGAAAATTGTGGCTTACTTTATATAAAGCCGAAATCAAATAAGCTCATAAGCCCACATATAAGCCGAAACAAACACCCCTCAACTTCTTGTCTGCAAGAGAAGAGGGGGAATCCGAAGTCTTAAAGAAACAAAAAGTAGTAACACTTAAATAAAATCTCGAAAATTGAAGTGGGAAAACGTCATTTTCGCCTCTTATGTTAAAAAAGAAACAAACACATGAGAGGAAAAAGAATAACCAAACACATAAGAGGAAAGAAATAAACACTCTTTCTGCTGATATAAGAGGAAAAAACAAGGGCTCTTTATAAAAATGTTGGCTTGCCTGGGTTGATAAGACAAACATAATCTTAGTTGATTTTTTCTTTCACATGTCTGTGTTGCTTTAAGGAGGTTTAGCTGATATATGAAATGTGATGTATTTTATATTGGCCAGTAATTGTCAGTTTATTAAGCTTATCTAAGTCACTTGCCTGGAAACTAAACAAAGAATTGCCCCCTTTTGTTAAACCTATAAAACATAAGTAGAGGTGGTAAAATGAGTGGGTCGGGCGGGCATGGGTGGGGGGCTAAATGGGCGATGGGCTAAAAGGGTGGCGGGCTAAACGGGCGGATGGGTTAAACGGGCGCGGGCCAAACGGGTAGACTAAACGAACGCATGGTAAAACGGGCAAAAAGAACATATAAAAACGTAAAAAAAATAAAAATCAATACTCGTTTAAAGCTTAGAAAAAAAAACATTAAATATAAAGGTCCGTTAAATGTCCAATCTAGTGTTTTACATATGCCCATTGAGCCCATCTAATGTTTTACATGTGCCCATTGAGCCATCAATAATAATGAATGGGCAAAAAGTGGCCCCCTACTTTTGAAAAAAGGGTTAAAAATTACCCATAATCAGCAAAATGGGCAAGAATTGCCACCTCTAAACATAAGGAGTAATATTTGATAGTAAAATGGCATTGTACATCGTAGAACTAGAATCTAATCACTTGTTAAATATGTGAATCTTTGCAAAAATATAATGTGGACTACTGACTATATGAACTGAAAGATTTTAGTCACCTTTTGATAGATAGTGAAGTTGATTCACTTTGCAAAAAAATAAGTCCTCTGGTTTCATGTCTATATGTAGCTCGTTCAGTATTTTGGTTTGCGAAACAAGTGTCAATGGTTATTTTGGGGATGTATCCTTCGCCATCATCTAGTTTTCATGTTTGAGACATCTCTGTTTTGCTACGATACCCTCATACTGTAAGTAGTTTTTTTTGGTATCATACGAATATATTTAATGATAAACATATTAGTAGCATAAGAAGTGACCCAGTTGTGATGCTTTAAAAGGCAGGCTTTAATAATCACGCATGATATTGTAAACTGCATGTGTATATTGTTTGGAGAAATCCTTGAACTTTTATTGCTGTATCTTGAGATATGACCTTCTCCAGTGCCGTAGTCCACTGATGGGATATTTTGATTAGTTAGAAATTAGGACACAGGTTTATTTTCTTTTGTTTTAATTGTCAGTGAATGTCGATCCAAGCATGACACGCCATCCATGTATCCCCATGCTAAAGGCATCTTACATGCACTAAAGGACAAAGGAGTTGACATGGCTATCGCCTCCAGATCACCAACCAAAGACATAGCAGAGACTTTCATCGACAAGTTGGGTATAAAGCCGTTATTTGTAGCTCAGGTTTGTGAATTTTTTATTCGTTAAACATAAATTTCCGATCTTTACGTGCCTTGTAAGGTCGTAGTGATACAACATGATAACTGAGAACTATCAAGTCTTATCAGGTAGAAAAGTACCATAGCCGTCTAACAATGTGTAAGGTAATAAAGTGTGCATCTATTTTGCCATGTATGAATTAAAAGCAACGGCTCCCCAGGGCTAACTAGTTGTAGACTTATCAAGAGCTAGGTTAAGTGTGAACCGGGGCGAACGCCCCTTCTATGGTGTTAATATCAAGACTATGGTCCTTGCAACTTGCAGGACTTCTGACCATTTACATCAGAGGTTATTGTGTGCACCTATATAATTATTTTTGGTAAACGCGGACGGAACCCCTGGAAATATATGATGAAATTAAGCTGAGTTATTTAACAAACTAAACCCACCTAGGACATACCATAGCGACAACAAGCAAAATAATTAATTAAGCTAAACATATGAGACTAGGAGCATAGTCACACGAAACGTGGTACGCTTTGGTACGGGATCACAAAATGGGTATGCGGTTCGCGGGGCCTTAAAATCCGGTACGAAGGTGGGTAGGCTCATTTTGGTATGCCCCTGTGCGCTTTGGTTCGATGTACCATATAATATAGTACATATACCCAATTTAGTACAATGTAGATACTTATACATATATAAGATTTAAATAGTTATTTACAAGGTAGTTAAAAGCGAGAAAAGCGCCCGCTTAAGCGACGAAGCGAAGCGAGGCGACCCTAAGCGCTTTGCATGTGTAGAAGCGAGGCGTTTTTTTAGTGCGAGAAAAGCGACTCAAAAGCGACTGAAAAGCGAACTAAAAGCGCCCGCTTTAGTTAAAACGGCTAGTTTTTGACTTTTTCAGATAAGGAAGATATACAGACTATTTATTAGCCTATTTTTTAGCAAAAAATATTAACTGCCGACCCATTATCTTCCAATTAGGTTAAATATTTACAAAACAAACCTTTTTATAAAATATTATAAGTACTAACACCTCTTTATCAAATCTTAATCACATAATCTCTTCCCACGTTTCATACTCCCACTTATCATTCTTTATTCCAAGCCGGCCATTTGGGTGTAGAGGTGTAGAGGTTATACTTATTTATACATTCTATATTCATATTTACACACTTTTATTAATTTTATTATTATATATTTAATATTTTTAATTATATTTAGATACGCATCGAAATTATTTTCGAGAAATTCTCTATTTCTTGTATGAAGATGAAAAGAATTGAACTTTTCTTTTTTTTTTTAATGATGAAAAAATGACGCTCAAGTGTAGTCTTAACTTTTTCTACAAGCTCGTGATTAATCTACTTTAGTTTAAAGAATTGTTAATGGTTACATAAGATGATAATAATCGAAGAAGAAAAACACTTGGTTTATAAAAATATTAACGTGAAATAGGGAATGAGATTTCAAAGTCTACCAAATTGAGTTCATTGAAAAGTACCATAATCTTGGAATGCATGCCTACTGTTGGTATTCATCTGCAAAAACCAAACAGCTTTTTTCATTGTCATTCCACTCTTTCATACCAATTAGCTCTAACCAAACAGAACCTTAGAAATGAATATACTTTCTCTGTGAAACCACCTAGGAAAGATATTATTTTTAGCCACATTAAGTTGTTATCAAGTGTGTAGTAGATGTAAAAAACCGTGTTTAAATTGGATAGTGGTTTAATAATCCTTGCAATGCTTTATCCACCACTTCATAATCTTTTCAAGTGACTTGCTAGTATTTTAATTCAATTGCCGTTCAAAAAGAAAAAACTTTACCGAATAGCCTTGTTTCTTGCATCTGCATGCTCTCGTTTTTTCTAATGGTGTTTTATCGTTTTCAGTTTTTTTTTTCTCGACTAGAGGTTTATCTCAAAGCAGTATTTTTATCTGCGATTTTTCTTAAAGATATATTACTTGTCCACATTTCATCTTCTCATATTTTACTCAAACAAAATTATGTATCGTTCTTGTTGAATGAACATTGATGATATACTCCACAATTTTAAAAACATTAGTTTAATATTTACTTAAACTCAACATTTTTTTTTGCAATTTATAATGTTGTTGTAACAGAAAATAAAAAATAAAAAGCAGTTGTTGCAAAAAGCATTTTTAAAAAGTATTTTTTATCGTAATACGCAGACAACCTGCTAACAAAAGATACTATAAAAGTAGGGATGATTTCATATTTATTTGATATGAAACTCAAAATGCCATATTTACTAAATTTACAAGTGAATAATAAATACTAATATACAGTGAATTTAATGCATGTTTGAGGAAATATAGATTTTGGTGTTTTAATTGAGTAAATATGGAATTGCCCCATAAAAGTAAGTAGTAATAAATTAAAAAGTCAAATATCAAATAAAGATAAATTAATACTTTGAGAAGTTTGTCTTTAATGATAAAATCAATACGCTTTTATTGCTTTCTAATTTAAAATGGTACTCACATTATTTTCTTTATGTAATCATGGTCAAATTATAACATGACTTAAAGCAAATATTTATTCTTCTTATATGAAAACGCTTTGCAATCCCTCAATTTAAAAAAACATGGCATTTCCCTCATTTACCTTTGCCATTGCCATAACACTAGCCATTCTTCACACGGCTGGTTGCTCTCCAGTGAAAGCCAATGGTGACACTTTTAGCTTCGACTTAATTCATCGTGATTCCGTCGACTCACCTTTTTATAACCCCTCCATGAACTTTTCCCAACGTATTGGCCATGCTATAAAGCGCTCTATCATTAGCGCTAAATGTTACAACGCACATAATAAGACAAAAGGATCAACATACCAAACCCAAATTATACCCGATCACGGGGAGTTTCTTTTGAACATTTCCTATGGAAATCCATCACATCGAGTCCTAGCTATAGCTGACACTGGTAGCGACTTGTCATGGATACAGTGTGAGCCTTGTGTTGAATGTTATAAGATAAAGGATCCAATTTTTAGCCCGAACCGATCTACAACCTATAAACCTGTAGCATGTGAATCGGATACGTGCAAGGCTATAGGGACACTTGATGCTAACTGCACTAAAACAATAAGTTGTCCCTTTGAAGAGAGCTATGCCGACGGGTCTGTTAGCAACGGTACTATTTCCACAGAAACTATCACCTTAGGTAATAAGGTCCTCCCAAATATTGTTTTCGGTTGTGGGTTTCATAGTGATGGTATTTTTCGTCCAACATGGGGTGGGATTGTCGGTCTTGGTGGTGGCGACTACTCACTAGTGTCACAAATACGTTCTTTTGTGCCTGGTAAATTTTCATACTGTCTGATTCCCTTTACTCTTACTAATGGTATATCGAATAAGTCTAGTAAAATGATATTTGGTAACGTTGATTTTGGCCCAAATGTTGTTTCCACTCCACTTGTGCCAAAAGATCCCAAAACATTTTATTATGTCACACTTAAAGGTATTAGTGTTGGCGACCAGAGACTAAATATAGCAAGTGACGGCTCTAAAACTACAGAGCCCTCGCCAAGAGGTAACATGATCATTGATTCCGGGACAACGCTAACAGTGTTGCCTCATAAACTATACAATGAGTTTGAGGCGGCTCTTAAGGATGCTATTAATGTTAGAACGATGAAAGATCCACAAAAAGCTTTGAGTCTATGTTATCGGTCTGTAAAAGTTACTAATATACCTAAAGTCACGATACATTTCGAAGGGGCAGATGTAGAGTTGAACAGAGATAACATTTTCGTGACGGTTAGTAAACATATTATGTGTCTAGGAATGCAACCCGCTTCTGGTATACCAATTTTGGGGAACTTGGCTCAGATAAATTATATGGTAGGTTTTGATTTAGAAAACAATATGGTATCGTTTGAACGTACTGATTGTGAAAAGTTGTGATAGAATGTTTTTCTCACCGAGTTGGACTTCATATTGTTTTAATGTGGAGTATTGAAATAAATTGGTTAAAGAATATGCATCTTTTTCATGTTGTTATTTGTTAAGTTTTATTAATTAAAGCTAGTACATTTTATTATATCTAAAATTTTTGTGCAATGAAGGTTTTCATTATGAATTTAAAGGTGTTATATTGAGTCTTGAGGCTCTTTAATTTAATTTTGTGTTTAGCAGTTAAAGTTGATATCAGCCTCTTGACCGACCATGGTTTAACAATGGCTTAAAGTAAGTATTAAATTGCAAGGAAGAGCACCATGCTAATAGTTTTAATACATTCAGTTTCAACATAATAAATGCAAAGAAGATGGGTAAAAGCCAATATATAGACTAAGTAATTATGTATAACAGACTTTTTTATATATAAAATACATAGTTGAATGGAGTTTAACTTTTGGAAAATTACCTCTATGGCCGGTTTATTCATTTGTGTACCGGGTATTAAAGGTTTTTAGGGAAAAATTGCAATTTATAGTAATTCATTTTCATCTTCCCCTACCTCTCTCATTTCCATTCCCCCAAATTGATTACACCCTAATTTCGTAAACTCTCAAATTGCTTATATGCCAATGAGTCATATTCAATATCCAAATAATCAACACAGAAGCACAAATTAGTTGCCCTGCACCATTAATACAAACTCTGAATCGATTAAAAATGAATATGAGCAGTGGGTATTCATTAACCGAAGACTACTAACAATAACTCAAATAAGCATGTCAGCCTGAAATAATTTTAGACTAGCGAATTCATTAACCTAAGACTACCGATAATAAACCATATCCATAGTACTAAAAAGGCCACAACAGAAATGAAGATATGGTCAATTTTGTAAACCTAATGTGCACCTAGTGTACAAAATGCCAAATTCAAATAAGCAAGCTTATTGTAATAAGCTCTAAACCCAAATCTTTTTGCAAACAGTTAAATGTCTCCTAAAAGTCTATTGATCTACCAATTTTCAAGTGCCAAATCTCACTAGTCAATCCTCAATTCTGTCTGCAAGTTATGACCAAGAACATAAACTTCAAGATACAATTTGTAACAGAAACTGTAAATATTTGTTTTATCACAATAAAAGGCCAAAGTCAAATAAGCACAACTTATTGTAATAAGTTCTAAACCCAATTTTTTTTTGCAAACACTCAAAGGTCTCCTAAAAGTCTAGTGATCTACCAAATTTCAGGTTCCAATTCTCACTATTCAATCCTTAATTTAATCTGCAAGTTATGACCAACAACATGAACTTCTAAATACACTTTGTAACTGCAAATTTGTCCAAAGTTGCCATGCACACATGATAAGACAGCCAGACCTATTGAGTAACAAAGTAATAAGCAAACACAAACACCAGTTTAAATCTGTCAATTTCAGATAACATTGATTAACCAAAGACTACATCCTCTTGTATCGATTCTTAACTATGGCACCATGTGCACTTGATCCTCTTGTATCGTATCGATTAACATAACTTGGTTACTTATTTTACAAAGAAGAGAAGGATGAAATTGAACTATCCTTAGACACACTCGAGGTTATATCCAACTGAGTACAATTTTTAAAATATTGGTCTGATGTTCTTAAACTCGGGTATGCTTTGGGAACGTGTTACCATTTCATCTGTTCTATTTGTAGCTAGCATATCCAGTTTATCCATTTGACCCATATTCTTAGTATATTGTAGAATCCTGAGCCTAACTTCATGTTTCAGGAGATTTTTTCCAGCTGGACTCACAAGACGGAACATTTCAAGAAAATTCATGAGAAGACTCGTGTGCCATATGAATCAATGCTCTTCTTCGATGATGAAGATCGCAACATAGGACCGGTATAAGCTTTTCCAATGCTTTTATACTTTAGAAACTAGCAAAACTTTGTCTTGTAACTGTGTCAATAAATTGCTTACTTTTTGGCAGGTCTCAAAACTGGGTGCGACTGCCATTTTGGTGAATAATGGGGTTACTCTTGGAGCCTTCAGGCAAGGGCTAACAAAATTCTCTCAAGGTCCACCAAGTTCATCAAAGAGGGATAAGAAAAAGTGAACATTTCTGAAAGTACTTGGATGTTACATCCGTATTGTTTCTGGTGTAATAATTTGAAACAAATCCAGATATGCATTTATATACAAAGCATTATTGATCTGTGTACAATAGGGCTGCTTTTATCAAGCAACTCGAGCTCGAGCTTAGCTCGATCAAACTAAGCTTTTATCAGGCTCAAGCCCAAAAAATAGCTTGAAACATATATCAATCTTTGCCATAGCTCGGCTCGAGCTTTTATGAAGCTTTTCCTAGATTCAAATAAAAATATGTTTTCATGATGAGTTGATGCAACTAAAGGCTAAATAATGGATTTTATAAGGATTTTTAACTCCTTTATTAAATTTATATTGTATTCTAAATAATTATCTATCTTCGAATTTACGTGGCATTGTTTTATAGATTATTTGAATATTAATGTAAAAGTTCTATTACTATAAAATTAACCATCTCATCACTTATAAGAAAATATATTTGGTGAAATATTATTGTGTGCTATTTTTACTTATGCTTTATGTTGGGCTTCAGTACGAGTAATTGATTATTGGTTTTATTAGTGTTAAATAAATTGAATTTGTTTTTAGGTTATGGTATTTGTTTATTTTATTTTTGTATATACGTTTATTGATAAGTTGTTATAAAATAAAATAATTGTATACATATTCGAACTTTTTATGTTAAGTTCAAGTATTGATCAAAGCTTATCAAGTTAAGTTCAAACCTGGATGATTAAACTTGACAAGCTAAGTTCAAACTTACAAATTCTTTTATCAAGCTAAATTTAAACTCTATTAAGTTTAAGCTCGGCTTGACTCGATTATACTATTATATACAATTTCACATATTTAATCAATACCATATTCATTTTCCAAACCAACGCTTTTTAATATAAATCATTCATTCGACAAATAAACATACGTAGTATTATTATTTTTACAAATCATCATTGGTTCTTTCACTCAAAATTTTCCATCCCTTGTCACATTGAAAGTAAATTGTTTTCCAACTTGTACGCCACATACCGATCATTACCCACCACCGATTTGAGTTATCATTTCAACTCAAACTAGCTTAAAATACAATCCATCCTATATATATTACATCATATTTATATTTATGTTATTATCTATATAACATATAACTTGTTAAGTAACCTACTTGTAAGACTATTTTCTTCAATTTTCAAAACAACATTCACCAACTTTTTTCTCCATATATTCTCCTTCCTATTGTCTTCTATCCGCCATTTCTAACCCTTCGAGTATTTATTGGATCAAGCTTTCATACACAAATATTTCAATGGCTTCTTTATTACATTCCCTTTTGTTCATTGTTGTCTATATGCAACTCATCTTTAGTCCACTAACTCTTTCCACACCAAGAAGAGTCCTCCATGGTCACTTCACCAACCACCGCGAAACTGTCTTCAGAATCACCCTAAAACACGTCGACTCCAACAAAAACTTGACCAAGTTTGAACGTTTACAACGTGGTGTAATGAGAGGCAACCTGCGGTTAGAAAGACTCATCAATAACATGATGGCTACTTTATCAACAGTGGAATCAAGTACCAAAGTAACATCACCTGTTCACGCTGGAAATGGCGAGTTTTTAATGAATTTAGCCATTGGAACACCACCTGAGGCTTACTTGGCTATTATGGATACCGGTAGTGACCTCATTTGGACACAATGCAAGCCATGCACTAAATGTTTTGATGCACCAACGCCAGTTTTTGATCCAACAAAATCGTCCACTTTTTCTAAAGTTTCATGTTCTAGTAGTTTATGTAAAGCGTTACCCACTTCAGATTGTGGGTCAGATGGCTGTGAGTATTTGTATTCATACGGAGATTACTCGTCTACACAAGGGGTTTTAGCAACTGAAACGTTCACATTCGATAAAGTGTCAGTACCAAATGTAGGGTTTGGTTGTGGGGAAGATAATGAAGGAAGTGGGTTTGATCAAGGTGGTGGTTTAGTAGGGCTAGGAAGAGGACCTCTATCATTAGTTTCACAGCTTAAACAATCGAAATTTTCGTATTGTTTAACTTCAATTAATGACGATACATCTTCGTCTGGAAACCCTACAAGCACTCTCATTATGGGATCTTTGGTGACTGAAGTATCAAATGATACTACTTTCACCACCCCATTAATCAAAAATCCATCACAGCCATCATTTTACTACCTTTCACTCACTGGAATATCAGTTGGAAACGTTGATTTACCTATCAAAAAATCAACATTTGCCATAAATGATGACGGGACTGGTGGGATGATCATCGATTCTGGTACCACGATTACTTACCTTGAAGAATCAGCTTTCAACATGTTGAAAAAAGAATTTGTGTCACAAACAAAGTTAAATGTGGATAACTCGGGTGCTACTGGTTTGGATTTGTGTTTTGAATTACCACAAGATGATGGTTCGGGTGAGACAACTATTGAGATACCAAAACTTGTGCTACATTTCGATGGGGCGAGTTTGGATTTACCAAGTGAGAATTACATGATTGGAGATGCAAAAAATGGTGTAGCTTGTTTGGCGATGGGGAGTTCAAGTGGGATATCGATATTTGGTAATATTCAACAACAAAATATGATGGTGGTTCATGATCTTGAGAAAGAAACATTGTCATTTGTTCCTACTAATTGTGATAAACTGTAAATCATAAGTATTCTCACATGATACATTGTAACATATATGATATATGTGCACATTTTTTTTTTTGGATTAAATGGATGTCTTATGGTTTTTAAGATTCATTATATTTACATTGTTAAACTTTGGTTAATTTTTTAATTAAGTCACGTTTAATTAACAGATGACTTATGGGTTTAACAGATGACTTAATGAAGACAGCTTCAGTTATATTACTTAATATTTTCACACATCTTAATATATTAAGTAACAAACAAACAAATTTTCTATGACTATATAAATTCAGTTTTTTTTCAATTAAGTCATTTAAGTTGTTATCAAACGCCACCTTAGTTATAATAAGTAGATAACTGTTGCCACCAGGGCGAGGCATTACTTTATTGATACTTTGGCTTCCAAAATTCCCAAGGGATAAGGGAGTTGTGACGGGCATTTTCCTTCTTGCGCTGCCTTAGGCCTATTATCAATGTACAGGCCTTAACTGTTTAGGCTGAAACTCCCATATGTTATCAACTACCGTAGCTCATACCCGTGTTTAACACGGGCATTATAAGAGAATGAGTTAAGTTAACTTCAATATAGTTTTCCAATGATTAATCATGTTTGCAGTTACCATTTACCAGCACCTAGGAAAGAGTAACGAAACTTAACTATTAAATCAAACCGAAACCTTGTAATCTTGGTTACAGAACCCATATATGCAGACACAAAACAGTATTGATACCAAACTGAAACCTTGTAATCTTGGAAGCATTACACGAAATTGATAACATGCCCTTAAACAATGTTGCCATCACTAACATAAAGTTTAATATATCATTAACATAAAGGCTATGTTTGGCGCGTGAGCTTATCAGAGCTTATCGTAGGTTGAGCTTATTGTTTTTAAAAAACAAGCTACTATTAAAAATAAGTCTTGTTTGGTTGACAGAGCTTGAGGGAGCTTGTTAAAAAAATAAGCTCCTAAATGGCATGCTAGTTAAAGTAGCATGTAAAATAAGTTCAAGCTACATGCTCCAGTATCCAGCTCCAGTAACCCGCTCCAGCAATCTGCTCCAGCTCCTAAGAATGCCAAACACACCCAAAGTCTGCTGCAAACTCCAACACGGAAAAAATACTTTCACATAAAAAGAAACATCTCATAAGTTTCCATTGAATGGATACAAAAGTAAACTTAAGTAGCACAAACATCTTAGTAGCATTATAAGCTCTGAAGGACTTCCTTATAAAAACTACATTAGTTGTAGTGCTCATAACATTATCGTCATTATCACAAACTAATATCTTCAATTTCTCTTTACTTTTTACTCTAGACACGGTCACATATAATTGTCCATGAGCGAAAACCGGGCATTGTAAGAATAAAGCAACATGCGAGAGAGATTGCCCTTGACTCTTGCTAATTGTCATTGCAAATGCATACGACAATCCAAAAGTGTCTTTCAACAACTTTGATTGGTCTTCTCTTATCTCAAGGATTCATCTTTTATCTTGTAATCAATGTTGTGTCACTTATTATATTACTACCTGTTATATAAAAATGCGGAATGAAATTGTTACTAACTCTTTTTTTTTTAAATTAATAGGAATAAGAAAGTAAGAAATATTTTTTTACATAAAGTGAATAAATTAAAACAATGTTTTTTGTATATGAGTATATCACCAAGTAAAAACAATTAAACAAATATGCTATAGAAAAGTTATTTATGGATATACCTGTTATTATCTTAGGTCGGACGGAGTGGAGTGAAAACTCACTCGTGAGTCCCACCCCCACCATATAAGTCGTGCGTGAGTTTGGGCTATACATGTGGGATTTTCACCTAGGTGGGTTACACACATGTAGGACCTTTTTTTTAAATATTTTTTAGTTTATTTTATTGGTTTGTGAGTGTGTTAGGGGGGTTCCCGAGGATGCACGGGAACCTGATAGAATTTTGTCGCGTAGTGTATATATTTTCTTAAAATCTTCATTTCGTCAAAAATGAACCCGATCAAAAATTATGTGTTATATAAATACTTGTATTAATTATTTTGTGCACCTGATAGTTTTATACTTTGGCTGCGCTAGTAAGGTTGAAAGGTAGGTTGGATAAGTGGAGAAAGAAAGTTGAAGTGGCGCTAACATGACAGTGGTGAGTTCTTGTACCACTCCATCTAGTCTTAGCTTTAATAACATGTTTATTAAGTCTCAGCCACATGCAACCTTATGGCATTACACATGCTATTAGGTTGATCAATATTCTAAAGTAACATAATACTCTGAACTAACATAAAAACATGAATATAGATGACAAATAATAAAAACAAAGAACTTTGGTGTAGCTACTATCATAAAGACGACACATTTTATCACCTCGGCTCAAATTTAGCTTGCATTTATCTTTATGACTTCAATTTATATCTATCACTTGCTTAATGTGACAGACGCATATACAAAACTGAAACCAAACACCACTAGAACAGAATATAGAGATAGTGCAACCACATATAATAACAACAACACACATGACATGTATACGGTGTGTTAAATGAAACGAGTTTTAAGCCAAATAGTACCTGCTCCAAGACCAAGTCCAAACAACCGCTCAGATTCCTAAAATAGACAAACAAACAAAATGTTCAGAGAATATTTGAAACAAACATAATATAGAGATAGTGCAATCTAAATCTATAACAACTTTATGCAAAAAAAGAAATACATGTAACATAACAACAAATCAAATATAAGTTTCGCCTTAACTGATTGACATTTAAAATCATACACTAGTGACAACAATAGGTAAATCAACGATGGAGAATATTTCTTTTTCCATTGGTCTTTCAAGATTTTACCATAGGTAATTTTGTTCCTCGAGATCATGATAGAAGAAAAATAATAAAAAGAATAAAACGAATAAAAAGTTTTAATTTGAAATTTTGTTAAATGAAGAGAAAACATAAAAAGAACAACACTCATACGAACGAATTTTCTTATTCATATTCGCTTATTAATAAAATGAGTTGTCCATGTTCGTTTATGTTTGTTTATTAAGAAACTAAACGACCTTAGAAAAACATAGACAATCGAACATAAATGTACGTCAAAAAGACATAAATGTTCGTTTATGCTTTTTTTTGTTTTATATGTGTTGTTTTGTTCAAAATATGTCAATTTTATAAGTATATAATTAAAGTATATGATATACTAATTAACCAAATAAACGAACATAAACGAACTGTTAGCGAACGCATAATCGGACGTTCACGAACATAAACGAACGGACACAACTTTGTTCATGTTCGTTCATTTAACTAGATAAACTTAAAATAAGGTTCATGTTCGTTCATTTAATAAATAAACGAACATAAACAAACTTTTACCAAACGGTTAATGAAATATTCACTAGATGCTCAGTTTCTAGTTTATTTACAGCACCAAGGGTTTTCAAAAAAAACAATACAAGGATTAATACCCGCGCTCCGCAGCGGGGTGTTTTGAGGAGATGTTTATAAAGTGAGAGGGTGAAAGGAGGTAGTAGGACGTTATGTGGAAGTAGCTTATATGCGGTATCACCTTATTATTGGCATCACCTTCTATTTTATTAACACAAAACATAAGGCAAGGTCTAAACTACATCCTGGACGTATCATTTTTCTTTTTGGAAAGATTCTTAAACAATGACTATTCTTGCTCATTATAAAAATCAGCATGACCATGAAGCAAGTAAAAACAACATTTTACCGAGTATACTTTGAAAAGTTCGTACATTTCACAGGTTTTTGGATGTCTTTCACAACGTTTTCAGCCTAAGTACACTTCGTCGTTACCAATATGGGTTTTTCTTCTTGGCTTCTGATGACACTTGTGACATGCTAATATTTTTGTGGGTGGTTTTTCTGCTGATTTTGGGTTGCAATGGGATGGTATGGCAGCAGATTTTAGAAAAATAGTTTGTTATGAATGTAGTAAGACGTAGCTGCAACTACTGAATGAAATTCATGGTGTGTTACCTCTGCTTGTTGGTGTCGCGTATGTTGTGACGGTAGTGTTTGCTACTTTCTCTATTAAACCGTGTGGCAGAGTTCTTGTGGGAATTAGATAACCATGGAGTTATGAGAAGATGGTACGACCAAGCTGAGTTTGACTTGAGTATTTAAGGAGTCTAATTGGTATACAAAAAGAAATATAAACAAAAAAAAGAATGTTATCAAGTATATTCGCCGTTTAGATAGCTCAATATAACATGTTTAGTAGAACGCAACAATGCCATAAAGTTTTTTACATCTAGACAACATCTAATCAGGCTTCCATTTATAGTGAAGAAAATATCACCTAACAGTATGTTTCGCATATATTTTAACTGTCACGACACACTAAACGGCACTAGTACGTGTCAACTGTTTAGAAGTAAACAAACGCGGGTATTTGGAGCAAAGAGTAAATAGAGTACCACATAGGTTATTGGTGTCGACGATGACCATAATGAAGTATTTGGAGCAAACGCAAGTCCATTCATATTCCCTTGTATGACGTAAAACCTATAAAAAAGAGCAATTATAACATGAGAGAGTGAAAACATTTAGCTTTGCGATTTATCACCCATGATCAGTTTAATATCAACAAAACATACATTTAATATAAGCTAATTTGGTATTGAATACGCAGACCTGCAATATTCAAAAGTTAATTCTCTATTTAGAAGCAATTGAATAATGAGCGAGATACTTTTAAGATATCGTAATATTACAACTATTTAAATCACATTTTATGAGTATTAATTATCTAAGAAAAGTATCAAAAGGTGTTGCCAGATCCATAAAAACATTACCAAGCTCATTATTTTAACGGCTCTAAAATAAGTTGATAAAATAAAAGATACCTACTTTAATACTATGGTTACAATGGGTCTTGGACTTGATAGGCACATATGACACTTTAGTAACCGATTGATCAAACATGGTTTACCAACATCAGAATTCCAGGGTAGCCATTGATCAAAATCCTTGAGCTCCTCACATTTTTTCTACCTTGAAACACTTACACTTTTGCATCGCATTTATTCAAAGAACATCTGAACATAATGTTTTGAACAAAACCGAGGGACGGAAAGAAGAGGGGCTGAACATAATACTTGTAAATAGCTTCGATGGATTGGTAGAATTGGGGCTAAAAGAGATTGATGGAAAGCTGAACATGGTCATTAGAGCACCACTGATAAGTTTGAGCTATTGATCTGTACATTATGTTGAGTAAAAAATTGATATCGTACAATGCTTGATATAAATTCGACAAATGCAACACTAAAGCATTCTAGTTCCCTGATCTCAAAGTCAGACTGAAACAATTATAAAAATCTCACATAAGAATAGGTATTCCCGATTTAAAAGCTTCTATATATGACTTCAGGCCAGTATATATTACTCATTATATATAAGGTTTCTTTCGGCTTAAAGTCGGGTTAAAATAATAGAACTGGTTATCTATGTACATTGCCTTGGTATTTTTAAGTGGGAAATGTTGGATGTTTCCGTTTCAAGGAGAGACGCATATACATTGCAACTATAAGCAATTATAAGTAGCCCTAAAATGGCTAATCATAGTTATTCTAATGAGCAATCAACAATAGTCCCTATAAGCAATTCCAAACGCCACTTGTGGTCTAAAGCTTTAATTTGTAATGAAGCTAGATATTGTTAAGCATAAACAAAGAATAACATGGTAAAACTGACCTGAGCAACGTTCATCGGACTTCCATCTTTTCAGCCAAAATCATGTCAACCAAAAGTGATAATTTAAATTATGTTCCTTAAGAAAATGGACATTTCACCCTTAATTGTTGCAATTGAATCACCCCAGCTGATAAAATATGTCTAAAAAATATATAAAAGATTGGATAAAAAGAATATATGAGGTGTAAAAATGTATTTTTGTTGCATGCTTCGAAGTAGAAATATCAGACAACAAAATAAAATAAAATTCATAAAACTAATAAACAGCATTATTTTATAAGCTGGAAAGTGCTAGACAAAATGTATAAAATCAACGTCACCTAATTTCAACGATACAAATGAATTACTCGTTTTACCCGCCTTTTTAGCCACCTTTATAAATAAGCAAACGATATAGATGAAACAACAAACATGAAAGAAACTACTTACATATATTTATCTATATAAATAAGATCAATGAACTGATAATGTGTGGGCCATAGGAACTTAACCGCTGAGTTTTAGAAATGTTCTTGAAACCCAAGAAAATCCCAACATACGCCTCGAATATACCATTTCTCAAAAGGTTGGTGTACTAGTCTTATCATTTGGTCATCAACCCTTGATGTATGAGTGCATAACTCTACTGCACTTTACCACATTCGTATACATCAGGCACTTCTCAAAGTTTTCTCCTGTTTTCTTTATTCTTTGATTGACTTCATTATGCGCGGTTCATAGATAGAGGATGAAGTCACGTGCAATGGTGCATTGACTAGAAACCCTTCAAAGGATTAGAAGAAATTAAGAATTAATTCGTGTTGTGATTCATGATAACTAACACTCGAGAGGAAAGTGAAAGGTTCTTGTATACCTTGAGCACATATTCTAATAATGTTGGCTACACTCCTCACAAATGAAAAATTGGTAGATGAAATCGCATGTCGTTGTATATGCCGATTGATTTTCACCATCTTCCAGTCTCACAAAGAGTGTATGTAGCACAATAACAGAACCCATAAACCAAAGCTGGAATGACACTATATATTGTTAATTTTGTATAGAATTAAATGTGGTAATGCAAATGAGAAGACTGGATACTTTACTTTAAAAGTTAAAAAGTATGGCCACAGTTTATACGTTTACCAGACATAATGCTTTAAGCTGAATCCTTTGTATAATCAGAACCATAAATCATATTTTTCACTGAATACATATCATAACCTTAACAAAATTTCAGCTGAACCATAACCATTCTGAACTGAATAAACCTCATACTGGAGAAAAATCAATGAAAAATAAATATTTGCAACACCAAACACCAATACACCTAACAATGAAGGCTTCTAAAATCCTAAAACTATCACAGTTCGCGTTAACCCCAAAACCCTTATAACTATAAACGAAAACCTGAGGAAAAACCAGATCCAAGATAATGAACTTACTATAGTCTGCGGTATGCTTTTTCTGTGATGGTTTTAAAACATTTAGATCATGAAAAAAAATCATCTTCCATACTCGGTTGATAACATACTCGATATTATGCACTGAGTACTCTTTATTAGTCATCAAGAAGGGCTGAACTATCAAGTTATTCATAAGCCTAAAATCCATCATTAAAAAAACAGTAGATTGTAAATCGCACACAATGGTTTTATAAGCAGAAATATATGTTTACCTAAGATCATTAGAAAAAAATTCACAAATTCAGTAATTTCATAAGCATCACCTTGTTAAAAAAGCTACAATTGAGAACTAAAAATTTGAAATTCAAAAAAATTATTTGCTTCCCATTAGATTCAATGTGACCAGAGATTATGGACGTAAATAAGTGACAACATTTTCACGATTCACATATAAACAAATAAGCACAAATAATAAGCTAATCTAAGTATACCCTACATTTTTAGAGACCTAACAATAATAATTTAACTTCAACTTCCTTACGCAGGTCTGTTATTTTCAGCTTGAGTTTTCATAAGCAATCCTAATTACCCTTATATACAAAACCTTACAATCTCAGTATCCCTAAATAAATCAATCATTTTATCACAACCTAAGTCAATCTCATTATAAACCTAAATCAATCTTATTACCTCAACCTAAATCAATCAGATTATCACAACCATACCCTAACCCACCACTTGATAAGGAAGAATTGCACACTTATTCAAAATTTATTGGAAAAAAAACAAATTGAACCAAGACCCTATATTTACCTTACTTTATGTTTCTAGGACTTGTATATCCACCATCTCACATCCAAACTCAAACCAATACCCAGTTGGATCATCTCATCGAGCAACAAAAACCAATACCATATTGTAATGTTAAAGAAATCTACTCTCGAAACGCCTTTTAGTTTGTAATTACAAAAAACTAATCAATACCCGTGGCATGAATCCATATTAATCACATAAGAAATAAAAAAAAAAAAAAATCGAATCAATTACTTACATGTAATTGGCAATATTCAGGATTCTCATCTTTATTACTCATGTCCCTCGAATCACCTTGCACTGCATGATCATAAAGCAAGATCGGATGGATTTGATGAATTATAAAGTTTTTCTTTTTTGTAAAGTTGGATGAAGAAAGCAGATAGAATAGATCCGAGAGATAGAGAGGTATGCAGGAATAAGATTTTGTTGTTGGGAAGTGAGATGTTATCAAGTGTGGGTATGGGATCAGGTATGGGTGACTCCTACTCACATATCAAAAATCAATGATTGTAAACATGAATTTGAGAAAAAGAAAGAGACAAATGGACGGAGGATACTATCCTTGGTACATCTTCTCTCATAAAGAAAATAAAATATTTTATTCTTCATTTTTCAATTCCCCTTATTGAATAAAAGGGGTAATGAATATATGTTATTGTATTAGTTTTAGTTTAATTTAAATGTTATCTTTTCAACAGTACTTGAATCTTAAGTCCCTTATGTTTTCTTCGTGTTCTTGCCATAATACCCATTTTGGGCATTGAGTCGCCCAAACACACGAACATACTATACAAAGAAGGAGAGGCAAGCGCTGATTTGTACCGAATAAGAATTTGTTACAGTCACGAAATACGGCTTTCGAACCATCACACAGATTCCAACCCAATAACTTGTAGGGTTCAGATTTTTTTTAATACCTATCTCTTCCTTCTAGCATTCATGCCTTGATCTTTGTTGGCTTGGAGTTAAAAGTAATACATTGCTATACACACACGAGTTAAGCTTATAATGAGTCGCTATGAAAAGCCATTAGCAAAAATCTATTCGAAGTTCATAAACTTGAAGGGTAAATGGATGTTTGTATGGGGACTTTGTAGGACTTAAACACACGACTTATAGATCAAGAAATAAAGATGATGACGAACAAGATTAAAACTAAGAATGGAATATTAGATTAAGGAAGAAGAAAGAGAAAGATACAAAGTAGGTGATTCTAGTGAGAGAAACTAAGGAGAGTTTCTCTCTCTAAAACAAGAAGGAATGAAAATACTATAGGAGACACACACACAAATGAGGTTAGATGTGCCTTTTATACTAAGGCTTACAAGTTTAGGAGGACTTCCTCATTTGTGTGTTCGGGACTAATTCTCGTTACATACATAACAATAACATAGAACTCTCGACACCGTTGAATATAATTTTCCACGAGCTTTGCAATGGTATATTATATGACCATCACTTTAAATACTTCTAACAATCTCCCCCTAAGGGGTGATCATATAATATGTGACTTCACTTCTTTGACCATCACTTTAAATACTTCTAACAATCTCCCCCTAAGTGGTGGTCATGTATTATGTGACTTCACTTCTTTATTGTTCCAGACTTTAAAGCTCGTTGTCTTGAGAGTTCTTTTATCGTTCCTTTCATGACTTGTGATCTTGAATCTTTGATCTTTGATCTTTGCCTTGACTTGATCTTGAAACTTTGCCATCTTGTGTTCTTGTGTCTTTCCCCACATACTCATATTTTTTGTTGACTTGAAAGCTTGTTAACAATCTCCCTTGATTATCAGAGTAGCGGAAGTCTTTGTCTTTAGATGTTCTTGAGCTTTCTTCATTTACTTGAGTATGTGGTCTTGAATCACGACTCTTGAGATTACGCCACCGTTTGCATTCCTCTGGTTTCCCGTTATACAGTACGAATACTGTACCTGTGATTAGGTAAGTTCAAAGAACTTCCTTGACAGGGTTTCTGGCTGTAGTAGCCGTTCTCAGTACTTGAATATATCAAAAGATAATTCATAGTAAGGAGTGAATCATGCAGTTCCATTCTGCTGATTAAGTCGTCAATTCAATTTCCTGGAACAAGTTTGAATCAATTAAGAATCAAACCATTGTTGCTTTCCAGTTGACACAAGTTTGATTCATATAGAATCTCACAAGTTACCTACCGCAGTGCTGTTTGATGATGACACTAGAAGAATTTCCATTCGTCACTGTAAATACTAATAAGTATTCCTCTGAATGTTTTGGCAAGATCATAAAGATATTACGTAGATACCTGGAACGAGTTTGAATCTAAATAGAATCAAACCATTGTTGCTTTCCAGTTAGCATATGTTTAATTCAAGTGAACCTTACATATGACCTACCGCAATGCTGTTTGATGTCAACACTGGAAGGATTTCCATTCATCACTGTGAATACTAGAGAGTATCACTCTGAATGTTCTAGCAATACCACAAGGATAGAGCGTAGGACTCTGTGAATTATCGCTTGTATTCTAATGATGAACAACAATTGATATATGGAATAAGTGTCCTAATGAGATTTTTGATGAATCTCGTTGGCTCTAGACTCTATAAGTGCACGTTTATTTGGTGATCGGAGGCTGGAGCAGACTGCCACCTTTTCAATATCTACTATCTCGGAGTGAGAAAGTTGATAGAAATGAGTTGAACTCCGTGACAATAAAACAAACTTCTATTGAGAGAAGCTTGAGTAGGCTGGGAAGGGTTGTGCTTTGCATCACTGGGTCCATGATGCTTTGTCTTCAATACCAGAAATCATCAACGTGATTCTA
Organism: Glebionis coronaria; assembly: GCA_025667525.1. Lineage (NCBI taxonomy): Eukaryota > Viridiplantae > Streptophyta > Magnoliopsida > Asterales > Asteraceae > Glebionis > Glebionis coronaria. The sequence goes on from JANFOE010000351.1 coordinate 127,249, forward strand.
ATAGTAGATGTATTGACCCGGTTTCTGCCTAAGTTGTATGGAGGGCTGATTTCTTTACACCCTTTATCTTACATTTATTTTTCATTCTTCAACCCCTTTAATGCTTACCAAGACGTCATAACTAGCACCTTGTTGTGATTGTTCCAGTGCTAGCTTAAGTCATTAGTCGGCATTATTCCCGTACACTCAACTAATCCATCTTTCCTAAGGACTTCTAAGTTCTAATGGATTGTCCCTGGGAAGATCCCTCCGGTTCTGGTTGGATCATAGGACGAATACCTAACCACCTTTTGACACCAATACCGTCGTGAATTAATGTGTTGAAGGGTATAGATATCGTAACCGGAAAAACCTATTGAAAAGACAATCAAGGTGTTGATGAAATCAATGTTTACACCTTGAGTGTTTTCTATATCACCAAAACGCTCCCCCTACATATGTGCATCATAAAATGAAAGGTTTTTGCACATATTAGGAAGAGAAAGCACTTATATCAAAGATCTTATTCAAGATGACACATTTTGAACACATTTTAATCACTATTCTCCCCCTCAAAAATTGCATGTGATTGAAATTTTTGTGAAACTAGTGATGAAACATGGAGAGAATAATGTTGCATGAAAGTTTGTACTCCCCCTCAAAAGAAATTCTAATTAAAATAGGGGAGTATATGAGCACACAGTTTTGAAATACCTTGAGACATTATGCTCAAACCCGAGAAAACTGAATTTCCCGTTGTTGAGGAAAAATGTACATAAATGAACATTTTCCTTAAGTTCATGAGCTTAAAACTTTGAATGTTTTAATATAAGCCCATGACCAAGAAAAATTAATTTCCCGTTGATGAGGATAAGTCATAGACTTTCCTTTCTTTGGGGACCGGGTTATAGTTTGACATGTGACTATAAGCCATTGTGTTGAGCTCAAAACTTTGAATGTTTTGTGACAAGCTCAACCCGTGATAGATTGCTCTACCCGTTATTAGGATAAGTTATCTTTAAAGATACACTCTCCTTTAGTTGAGTTTCGAGTTACAGTCTGACATTTAACTGTAAGTCTTTTCATGAGCTTAAAAACATGGAATGGTTTTATTGAAAGCTCATGACCGAGAAAATTGTATTTTATCGTTGTTAAGGATAAGTTATCATCCGTGACCAACTTTCCTTTCTTTGAGGCACAAGTCACAATCTGAAGTAATTGCAAATCATCTAAAGAAAAAAGAAATGACATGTTTTGAAAACATTTGAATTTCATTCGAGCTTTATGTACACACCCTGTCGTTAAAGAGCGACATTTCTAGGCGCGTCCATATTATCCATACTGAAAGACATGTCGAGAAGAATATTTTTGGTATTTTTGAAAGATTTTCGCATTTTTTATTTTGTTTTTATAGGTTTTATATTTTTGTATTTTGATTTTTTCAAGTTTTTCAAAAATAATTCAAAATAGACCTTTGTACAGCAGAAGAATGTGATATCGAATGTATAGAATTGGAACCCTTTGAAGAAATGGGTTCAGAATCCGTTGAAGTACCTACAATGACAGAAGAAGAATTTGCACAAATACTAGTGTTAGGAGTAACAAATGCATTTTCTACATTCAGAACACTCGCATTAGTGCTGGAGCAGGTGTCATCACTCTTCTTGATGGGAATCCACTTAAGACCCACTTCCTTGAAGATCCTACCCGTTGGTTTCCACTGAAGACTAGATCTAGGAGTAGTGTTCTCTTGCACAGAGGAAGACTTTTTTTGGAGAGAAACTAGGTCCTACATTGATCCGCCTTGAAGATTTCTTGTCATTGCTTTTCTTTGTGACGGGAGTGAATCTCCTTGTTATCTTATGGGATTCTGCATTCTTTCTCTGTGTGAAGGCACAAGAGTTTACCTCATAGAGGTATTTCAGAATGCAATTAGCATGGTTTCCATTATGAATACCCTTTTTGCACGTGGGGCATACATGGAGTTTGGGATTCTCGAAAGTCCTTGTGTACCTAGGATTTGTTGACCGTTCAGGCACCTTGTTCGATACACGACTACTCATTGGTGGTTTCCAATTCCTCGGTTGATGGAAAGGGATCCTAGGTTTTGGTTGACTACCATTAGGAGTGTGTTGAACTCTAGCAGTTGTTTGGTTACTAGGTGGTGAATACATAGGGTTTACTTTCTGAGTATTCCCTTTTGGCATACCCTTCCCTTGATTGTTGGTTTGAACAACGTCATTTGAACCTTTGGATTCCTTTGTGGGCGTAAGATTCACACACTTGGGAGTACTCTTAGGAGTAGTACAAGGTGCATTCACATTGTTGTGTTTAGCAAAAGTGGGTTTTCTGAATGGAGGAACATAGGGTGATATGGCTGGTTTTGGAACAGTTGGTTGCACATCGGTATTAGGAGATAACCTAGATACATTAGAAGGCGGTTTTCCTAAGATAGATGGCTTTGGCACTTTGCTTGCAATGGGTTGTCTAACAACTGATTTTACAACCTTAGGTTCCACCGTTTTTCCACCCATCTTTCCAACAAGTTTCTTCAACTCAGCTATCGCGATGTCTTTGTCTTGCAACTGAGCTTTCAAATCAGAGATTTCCACTCTCTTTTCGTTCAATTCGCGAAATGATTCAGAGAGTTTTACTTGTAAATTACTGTCATCTGGTTCTTTTCCGACTTTGTTTTGAAAAGCAAGTTCAAGAGAATGACAATGTTTCTGAAGAAAATCATATCGGTGTTGAAGAATCGTGAACTCTTTTTGATTAACATTTGTTGAAGGCCCACTGTCACGACATTCACCTCCTAACTGAGCTTGCAATAGTTTGATTGTTTATTTCATTTCACTGTAAGCTTTATCATACGAAAGTTTGTCATCCTTACATTCATCACATTTTTTGACATATTTATTCCAAAGATCGGTGAATTCGTTATCCTTTTTGATGACATAGGACTCCATTTTCTCTTTCATACGATCAAGCTCATTTTGGAGGGTTTCATTATCCGATACAGAGATGTTTACCGCAACGAGATTACTCTCATCACAATCACCACAGTCACTTTCTTTCGAGAGACGTGCAAGATCACTTTCTAGAACATTAATTCTATCAAGAGATTCACCATCCTCCTTCGCCAAAGATTTAAAGTCTTCAACAAATTTGGCTAATTCTTTTAGAAAATCATTTTCAAGATTGCTCATCCTAGCATCAACTTGATTAATAAGCGGATTAATCTCGTTGTGAAGAATTTTTCGAACTTCAGTGTAAACGGGTGAAGTAAAGTTTCCTCTAGTCATTTTGGCGTTAACAACCCGTTTGAGAATGACAAAATTATCTTTGAACTCGTTTAGATACCTTCGTGTGATACTCGGTTTTGTTGGGAATAAATTAAGGCCAGATCACTTGAGCGCTGACAAGAGTAAAACAAGCGTTGACAGGAGCAAAACAAGCGCTGACAGCTCAAGCGTTGACAAGACAAAGTCAAGCGTTGATACATTGAAGACAAGCACTGATGGGAAGATATACTCTACGCGTTTATTGTATTTTAGATTACTTCTAGTAAAGATAGTGTTGGAAATACGTTTTACGCATTTAGAAAGTCTCGGTCACTCCAACAATGTAGTTATAGGCTCGTAGTTAAGTTAAGTATTACTTATTACATAGCCCAACCCATGAGCATGTTCATGGGCCGGAAGCCCAAGTCCTTTAAGGACTTGGGGTATTTAAACCTCTTTCCACCATGGAAGGAGGTGTTGGTTGTTTTATTCTTTCATTTCAATATATGTGTTTTCTTTCATTTCTCTCTCTAACTCTCTCTCTCTAGAAAAACATCAACCCCCTTGTTTTACAAGATTATCATTGTTCTACAATTGGTATCAAGAGCATGGGATGAGATAAAGGTTTGTTTTTGTGTTGAGTAGTGTATTCTCAACATTCGTAGAGTACAAGTTAGTTTTTGGCCGAAATCTTCAAAATTTTTTGGTTTGATCGTAGTGATAGGTAGTGTAACATAGGAATTTGTGCTTAAACGTGTTCTTGGTATCTTGGTTTTCATTAAACTTCAGTTTTCTTGGATCAAAAGTGCAAAAAAGGGTGTGTTCTACATTCCGAAATTTCAGCAGAAACATCCATCGGAAAGTACAAACTGTACTTGGGCCTCCATCGCAATAACTTAACCATCGGAAAGGGTTAGGTTTCTACATTGCGATCGTTGGATTTTTATCACTTATTCCGATCTGAATCATTCCGATAGCTATTGTGATCTGAGATTCCGACGGGTATAAGGAAGGTTTGTTAAGTCGTTACTCTGCTTAAATTTTGTCAGCCACTTTGCGATCTGGATCATTCCGATAGCTATTGCGATCTGAAGCATTCCGATAGACATCGCATTGCGATCTAGGCATTCCAATACCATCATCATTTCTACAAGGTTACATTGCGATCTAAAAGCATTACGATCTGAGTTAATTCCGATAGCACTTTGCGATCTGAATCATTTCGATAGCTTTGCATTACGATCTCGGCATTCCGATAGTAAGACTTTCCGATCTAGGTATTCCGACAGAACGAACATTGCGACAGAACTTGTTTTAGATACTTAGTGGATTTTCTTCTATTTGGCATTTAATTTGGTAATTTGGAAACGTTCCAAAGCTAACACTACAACAAGATAACAATATCTTTTAGTTAACAACACAAAAAACTCATAACTTTATTTCATTGTTCGATCATCTTTGATAATCTTATTCAAGGGATCACAAAATGAATTCACATTCATTTATGCCAACTATGACTTCACTCACCGATATATCGATCATTTCGGGTACCGATACTCGCCCGCCTTTGCTCATCAAAGATTTATTTGAATCATGGCAAAGTCGAATAAGAACGTATATCATGGGCAAACAAAGTGGTCGACTTATGCAAGAATCAATTGACAAAGGTCCATTAGATTGGGGAGAGGTTACCATCAACAATGTGACAAGGCCAAGGCAGTATCATGAGTTAACCGATGCCAACAAAGCCATTGCAGATGCCGATGAAAGGGCTGTTCAGACAATTCTTCAAGCCCTTCCACCTGATATCTTCAGAATGGTGAGTGAACATAAAGTGTCCAAGGATCTTTGGGATCGACTTGCGATTTTGCTACAAGGGACATCTCTCACTAAGCAAGAACAAGAATGTCAATTATATGACTTGTTTGATAGATTACAATACATTCCAGGGGAGACTCTTCATGATTTCTACTGGCGTTTTACCACTCTGATGAATGACATGAATGTCTATAATCTAAGGATTGAACAATTTCAGTTAAACACCAAGTTTTTGAACACACTACCCCCTGAATGGAGTCAATATGTGACGGATGTCAAAATGATTCATGATCTACACAAGTCCAATTTAGATCAACTCTATGCTTTCTTACAACAACATGAGAAGCATGTGATCCAAAACCGAATTTCTCAAGGACCTTATCATGAACCAATGGCATTATTGGCAAATCATCCTACACTGTCATATCACAACTCTCAGCTTGCTTTAGGACACAAATCTTCATATCAACCTGTGTATCAAACACCAAGCTTTCCACAGTACTCGATTCTGCCACCGCCACCAACATCTTATCACCAACCAGCAACATCATCATCACAAGGAGATTCACACCCCTCACCTTATGCTTCACACCAGTATTCACCGTGTCAACCTCCCACCAACCCTGTTAGTACCTATCCACAACTCGAGGCTCCTCAACATCATTACTCACATCAAGAAAGTGTTCCAACCAATCAGTTTGTTGCTCAACCAGCATCAGCATTATACTGTGAAGATGACATCCCTGTCCCTGAATTTAAACAAGGAGATAGCCCTACTGAAATCCTAGCTCTGTTGTCTGCATTTTTAAGTCAAACTTTGAACAAAAGAGGTTACCGAGGTTCAGCACCAACTAACAATCAGTTAAGGAACTCGTCTAACTCTCGACAACAGGCAACAATTCAGGATGGCAGGGTCATGGTGCAACCACTTCAAGGGAGATCAAATTCGTCTACTGCTGGTGCACGTTCATCCAATACTACTGCTACAAGGGCTAACAGCACTGGTAAAATGAAGGTGGTTATTTGCTACAACTGCAAAGGGGAAGGGCACATGGCCCGAGAATGCAAGCAGCCTAAGAGGAGAAGGGACGACACATGGTTTAAGGAGAAGATTTACCTGGTGAATGCTCAAGCCCAAGGTCGTGAGTTTGATGAAGAAGAATTGGCATTCCTTGCAGATCCAGGAGTAGCGGAAACTGATCGTCTCACAACAGTCATCACCAACAATGCTGCTTATCAATGTGATGATTTGGATGCATATGACTCGGATTGTGATGATTTTAACACCGCCAAAGCAGCTCTTATGGCAAATCTTTCACTCTATGGGACTGATACCATTGCTGAGGTACCAAATACTGCTACAGATACTAGCATTGTACCTCATCAAGTTGAGCAAATGTCTGAGTATTCGGAAGAGCCTCCGGTGGTAAGTAATTCAATCGATGAGACAAACAATGATAGCAATAACATTGCAAGTCCTCAGATTTTGAGTGAACCACAACCGGAAGCTCCTATGACTATTAATTCGTCTGCTCAACCTGATTTGGTTATGGTCCCTGCATCTTTGCTTAGCCAAATGAATAATGCAGTCCTTGAAACCCTTAATGCTAATCAGACTTTATCTGTTGAGCTTGCTTTGCATAAGGACAAGGTTAAAACCTTGGAAATGACTCCTGTGTCCACTACCTTAACCAATCCTGAATTTGATAGGTTTAGGAAAGTTCAAATGGACAATCTGCTTGAAATTGAAAGTTTAAGAGCAAACCTTTCGAATGAGCTTAAAGAAAAAGAGTCAGTCGTCACTAATTTTCAACAACTTCAAACAGATTTTGAAATTCTGGAATCCAAACAGCTTGAAATGGAAATTAAGACGTCTAACAGAATAAAAGAAACGGAACTTAAGCTTTTAAAACAATATGCTGCTTCACATCTAGTACACTTGTTTCATGCTTCATTTAAAGAATTCAACTTATCGCGTCTCATAGACTTACCACCTAACCCGGGTTATGCAAAGCAAGCACTTAACCACAACCCCCGACTGTATGATGCAACTAAGTTAGGATTGGCATTAGATCCGATAGTGTTCTCAAGTGATTCTATGACACCATACGATGAAAAGCAGTTAAAATTACTTTTGACATATCCTGAATATGATTATGCTTCAATGAATGCAAAAAATGCCACAATAGATCTTAGAACTCGTTTTAATATGAAAAAGAAAACTCTCCAAACATCCACTTTCATGCCGACTAGAGAATGCCTTAGTATAATTCCTACACTTGTCAACTCGGACAAACCAAAGGAAATTCCTAAGAATCTTCCCCCGGTTAGTACGGTAAGGCTCAGTATTGAAGAGCTTGGGCAATACCTTACCGATTTTGACAAGGTCATCTTGGAATGTACGACTTCAACGGCTCAAACCGCTGGAGAATGGGCATTCGAACACATGAAATCGGTGTTTGAAGAAGCAATCGTTCCGTTTGTGAACCATATCAAACAAGGAGTCTATGATCTAGCGTGTAATTTAAGTTTTGAAATTGGTGAAGTTCAAAAAGTTTTCAATAAAATGGATGATGCTTATGAACAACACTTAATTGAAAAGGAAAAGATCTTATCAGAATATGACCGCTTTTTAGAACATATGGTGTCTCTTGAAGTGATGCAAGTTGTTACTATTCAATATACTCATGAAATTTCATCTACTGTGAATATTTGTGATGATGTGCATAAATCTGTGAATACTAATGAACATGTGAATACTGTAGAAAATCATTCTTGTCATGAATCCAACGCTGAATTTTTAAAGCTTCAAGATTCATATAATACACTTTCAAAAAGTTTTAACGAGCTTCAACTACATTCTATATCTCTTGAAATTGAGAATCAATCTAAAAATGAAACTCTTTCAAAACTAAATGCTGGTGGAAACTCCGTTGAGACAAGTGACAAGATGATTCAGATGGTTCAAAATTTAGAAGAAGAGATGATGAGACTTAAGAGAGAATTAGTAGAAACAAAAACGGAACTAGAGGCTGCAGAGGCTAACAATCATGTCCTAGAAACTAGAATTAATTCTATACTAGGAGAGCGTGAACAAGTAAGGCAGGGAGACTCACAAATTTCTGGTTCAATAGAAGAACACCTCGCGTTTAATGCGATAGAGCGAAAGTCTTTAATTGACAAACTGAACAAGAAATGTGAGGAAACCTCTGACCTAAAAATTCAGCTCATAGACAAAAACATGGTTTTGGCCGAGTTAAAGGAGACACTTCTTCTCACCCGACAAGAAGTTGTTAATAACTTAGCTAGCAATTCTGCACTGTCCTCTAGTGCTCCAACAACCAAGTCAGTAGTGCTTTATAAGAACCCGCTCCATAAGAAAAACCCGGTTACCTACGATGACTATATGAAGAACGCAACTAAGCACGTAGACCTGGTTAGGGATATTTTAGATGATTTGTATGCGCTAGATCCCTCAAGCAGTTACTACTACACAGCTCATGAATATATTAAGCGTGTTCAATATTGCTTAGCATATTTGCAATATATAGGCAAACCGGGTTCTGCACTACTCACTACTCGACCCATTGCTGTAACTCCATTCAATAAGACTCCAGGAGCAAAACCGTCATTGACACTATCAAGTAAGGCACCTTTAAAATCTGTAACTAATGTTCCCTTGGCTTCTACAGGAGTAAATGTGTCCACTAAGGCTAAAGGATCTCGAGGAAAGAAAGATAGGATCAAGCCTTCCACTAATAGGACTGAGAAGAAGAAAGTAGAAGTGCACCCTAGGAACGTTATTTCAGTTTTAAATAAAAAGAATCATGTAGCTAAGACAAAATGTCCTCTTTATGAGTGGAAACCTAAGCAAAGTGTGAATTCTAATGCGAAATGTTGGAATTGTAATGAATGTATGTTTTCTAAGCATCATGATTTATGCCTTATTGATCACGTGAATGAAATGCATGCTATTAAGAACAATCTTGAATGGACTCCAACAGGGAAGAAATTTACCCAAGTTGGGTGGCAATGGAAACCCACTGGTAGGACCTTTACTGCAAATGGAACTACGTGCCCTTTAACTAGGATCACATCCACGGAAGTTAGGTCTAAGCGTCCTTTAAATAGGAACACTAGCACTAAGAAATGGAAAAAGCGCCCTTTAACTAGGTCTGCCCCCACTAATGTGCCTACCAGTGGTAATGTCCCCAGTCAAAACGTACCTCAGAATACTAGACAATTAGAATCTAAGCCAATCACTAGTAAGAAAATCTGGAAACCTAAAGTTTTATCTGATAGCAAATCTAAGATAACCATATCTGTACCTGCTAACTCAGAAGAACAATTAGAATCCGATACATCGTCTGTGTTTGGTAAAATTTTCAGGTCGTCCAAATTATTCTTTGGTATTTGGACTCGGGGTGCTCCAAACATATGACTGGAGACCGCTCGATGCTCAAAAATTTCGTCAGCAAGTTTCTAGGAACGGTAAAATTCGGCAACGACCATATTGCAAAGATTATGGGTTATGGTGAATATCAAATTGGGAATGTCACGATTTCAAGGGTTTACTATGTAGAGGGACTTGGTCACAATCTATTCTCAGTAGGACAATTCTGCGATTCTAACCTTGAAGTGGCCTTTCGACAACATACTTGCTTCATTCGCGATCTTGCAGGAAATGATTTGTTAAAGGGTTCTTAATGTATGGATTTTACTAGTTGAAAAAGTTCGTTTTCTCGGTATCTTCTCGAATTGATTTCCGGTTCAAAGTGCGACTCAATTGTTCTTGGTGGAAATGAAAATGGTTTGGTTATCTATTACTAAGTAAAATGAAAATGTAAATTGCGATAAGTAAAAGGAATGCTGAAAGGAATGCTAAAAGGAATGCTGATAGGAATGCTGATAGGAATGCTGATTGGAATGCTAATAGGAATGCTAATTGGAATGTTGATTGGAATGCTGATTGGAATGTTGATTGGAATGTTGATTGGAATGCTGATTGGAATGTTGATTGGAATGCTGATTGGAATGTTGATTGGAATGCTGATTGGAATGTTGATTGGAATGCTGATTGGAATGCTGATTGGAATGTTGATTGGAATGCTAATAGGAATGCTAATTGGAATGTTGATTGGAATGTTGATTGGAATGCTGATTGGAATGCTAATAGGAATGCGAAAGGAATGCTGATTGGAATGTTGATTGGAATGCTGATTGGAATGTTGATTGGAATTCTGATTGGAATGTTGATTGGAATGCTGATTGGAATGTAAAACCCTTTTCCAATCAAGGTGATTGGAATACGTGATTGGAAAGGGGTTTACCCTTTCCGATCTAACTTTTTGATCCGAAAATTAAGCAAAAGCAATAAGCTATGGTTAATAAGCTCAAACTAAAACTTGCACGAATCTAAATCGAAATTGACTTAATAAGCATGAATAACAACTTATCAAACTTAAAAATAAGCAAACTTTCAAATCAAACTTTTAAAAAGATGAACTTTTTAAGAAAAATTAGATCAAATAAGCATTAAGATGAAAACAAATCAAGGATGAACATGAATGAAAGAGAAGCAAAGTAAGAAAGGGAGAAGAAGATGATTAAAGATAAGAACTTGATTAAAAGAAAAGATTCCAAAATAAAAAGACTTACTTGAATTGAAGAAATTAAAAGTGCATAACATGAAATTAAATTGCAAGAAATTAAATGACAAGAAATGAAAATGGTGGAAGTGTGGCTTGTCAAGCCACCAACAACGTGAATTGAAGTAGCTAATGGCTATTTATAGTGGAGATTAGGGAGGAACTTAAGAAGCTTCCTCCCTCTTTCCTCTTTTCCTTAATTGCGCACTTAAGTCCCTAAGCTTCTTTAATCTTCTTAAATCTTCTTAATACTTGGACTTTGTGACTTGTATTGGGATTTCTTTGAACCCGTCTTGAATTTTCTTCATAAATAAGACTCGAGTTCTTCGGTTTTTAGTAAACTTCCGTCTTTAGACTTTTTCTTCGGTAAATCTTCAGAATTGGTCTTGGACTTCCGTTCTTTTTCCACTCTTGATCTTTCGACTTCATCTTTCGTCTTTTTCTTCGATAAAAGCCCGTGAATGCCGTGTTTTCTCCACTTTTTACCTTTTCGTCCTAAATCACAACAAAAACACAAACCACGCATAATTCCGACATAAATGACATAAAATACACGTTTTGGCTCGGTTATTATTGTAATTAAGTGGTAAAAAGGATGGGTGTTTTCACACCTATCAAATCCCCTACACTTAACCATTGTAACGTCCTCATGCAATGCATTAGTTACAAAGCACTTTTACATTTTTCATCACAATCAATCCACGTTGGCCTTTATTAAAGAGATAGAAAATTATAAACATACAAAGTAAAGAGATCAAAAACATACCTTGGGTTTTGAAAATGTCGTGAATGATCATCATCCTCAAGTTTTCACTTTCTCCAAACCAAGCTTAGAAACGAGATCATTGTTATTATAAGTTAGCAAACTAACACGAACTCATGTGGGCTAATTATTCACTTAGACTCCCTTATTCCTAGGTGTATCTCTTTTATTTTATTGTTGTCTTGAATGATCACGAGGATGCATTTTTGACTTATTTCGATAGTTATTTAGTCCGAAAATAAAGTGAACGATTTAATCAATAGTTAGCTAAAGGATAAAATCTTTTAAAACTGCTTCTCGGGACCTCATAAAGTTCATATCTTGGCATAACTCGCTTCGCGATTTGAGACCTTTCTCGGACCGATATTTGGCAGCGACTTCATACTTCAAACCTTGAGAGACGTTCATGAAATAATGGTCTTCTCTTCATAATAGGAATTTCTTCACTTGAAGTTTTGAGAGATTCTTCATATTTGGACAACGACTTCTTCATTTTTCTCCAATCTTTACTTTGGACTTTGATATACAACGATCCGCCTCCTTTTAGGACTTGGATCTATTTATCCTCATACCTTGTTTGGGCCTTTTTGGATAGACTTCTCCATGATCTTTTGGGAGTACTTGCTTTTCGTCGTGTTTCTCGATCCTTCATATAGATTTTCGATAAATGATTCTTCACATCACTTTTGGATCTTTAGCAACAAAATGTAGCCCTCATGCCTTGTTAGGGCCTTTTCGGACTCGCCAATCTTCGCATCCCGCTTCAATAAGTTATGCCTTGGCTATGAATTCTAATTAATACCGAGCAACTTTTAAACGATCTTGGGCTAGAAGCTAAGTAACTTTTCAAATCGTACAACCTTATTTATTGCAGATAAATTTATTAACAAGCGATGGGAGAATAGGCTTATAATTAACTCACATAAATTCATGAAAGAATACCAAACTTATAATTGGCTCTATCATCTCTCGTTCTCCACAGTTTAAAATCTCAAGGAATGAGACTCGTTGATGCTTAGTCTATTAAATCAAAGTTTTGGGTTTTCGAGTCGCCTATAGGATCTTGCAAATTCTTAGACTTTTTCAAGTTTAGAAATCGCGTTTTAAAGTTCCCTTGATAAATGACTCTCTAGGATCAATTATAGGAACTTGCGAAAAGTTCTTGTTCTTAACCTGTGAGAGTTAAGACTTTCGCGTTTTATAGCTCCCTATATAAAAGCCTAGCAAAAGTTGACTTAAACACGTTAAGGATACTAGCTAGAGTAAACTTAGATAAGTAAACTCGGGTTGAGTCAAAAGATTCACAACGTTTGAAAATTAAAACCACTTTATTGAAAATTTATTCTAGCAAAGAAAGAAAATACTATACAAAAGGAAAAACTAATAGGCCAAAATAGATCAAAAATTTTGAAAAATGTCGAAAAAAATGATTTTCCGGTTAAAATGAGGACAAATACAAGGAAAAGGCCACTTAACTTCGATAGAAGTCCCCCTACACTTAAGATAAACATTGTCCTCAATGTTTAAGTATGTGGAAGTAAACTCCCCTACACTTAGGACATTGTGCACGTTGTTTAAATCTTGCTAAGAAAGAGACAACTAAAGAGATTCCTTTTTTAATATTGAGAAATATAAAATAGTGAATCGAAAAGAGTTTAGGATAGAACCGGGAAGAAGGAAACACGGAGTCACGGTTCGTCAAAAGTCATCAAGAGTGTGTCTTTAAAGCTCTAATCCCTGCACATGATAAGAAAGAAAGCAAGAAACACCACGGGGCTCCCCCTACACTTATGGTGAAAATAGATAGATAATTGGGTTGCCTCCCAAAAAGCGCTTGTTTTTGTTAACCGAGTCACGAGCCTGACTCGTCCCCGAATTAAATGGTCCATGGGGAAGCCTCGAATGCAATACCGGGATCAAAGACCTTGTCCTCGTTCCCGGTTGACATCAACAAAAGAGAGGCGGGGGGATAAGTCTTGAATGGGAGAAAGGTCCTTTCAACATACGTATAGTATGTGAATTCAAGATCCACGGGAGGTGGGGTGGGTAAATTAAGCACATTGTCCTCCCCCAAAGACGATGGAGGCTGAGCAAGCGGCAAAGCCGTATTGTTATCAATCATAGCATAATCAATGTCACCTCCCGGGTCAAAGCACTCATCCTCCGTGATAGTGGCTAAAGGGGAGGATGAAAGGTGCTCGGGAGGGGGACTTGGGACAATATCTTCCTGCATCAAATTATCAAAAATAATGTCCCCCTCCGTGTTAGAATCATCAATACCTGGAGGGATGGAGTGGATGTCGATTTCTTCCAGCAATGGGTCATTATCTTCAACGGGAGGAATAGATGGGGGTAAAGACTTGGAAAGAGGAGGTGAAGTCAACACTTCGATTTGAGCAATAAGAAGGTGCACTTTTCGTAATCTATCGCGAAGAAGTACGTCTTCCACCTCATCCACAAGATCATGTTCATCAGTGAACTTCTCGTAAACCGGAGAGAATAAATCGTCATTGCCCGCATCTCCCGGTGGAGATTGAGAAATTTCAAAAGTGAAATTCTCATAGCTTGGAGAAAAATCGTCATCACTAGGATCGACCTCTTCCGTAAGAGCAACGTCGTCCTCAGGCTCCATAGCAGGTAAGTCACGAACCTCATCATCCAATACCTTGTCGAGACCAACATCACTAAGCTCATTCAACGAATCTAGATCCTTAGATGCAGTTGTTGATCCCAAACTTAGATCGATTAGCTTTGTGTATACGAGATTAGATCAAGTACTACACGTAGAGAAACCTTTGCTTATGAATAAAGTAACAAAGTGTTATGCGGAATTAACACTTGATCTAAAACACAATGATGTTAAACAAACTTTCACTTGTATTAGAATAATCTTGTTGATTACAATGAAAGGTTTAACTTGCGAATACTATGAAAACTGATATTAAACATTAACCTAAAAGATCTTCTTTTATAGAACAAGAAGTCTTGTACAATAAGCTACGAATCAATTATTCTAGGTAAAGATAAACATAGAAAATACATTGTCGTTTCTATCCTTACTAGAAGTAATCTAGAATATAACATACGTGTAGCTCACAACTTCCATCAGTGCTTGTCTTCAATCTGTCAACGCTTGACTTTATCTTGTCAACGCTTATGCTGTCAGCGCTCACTTTGCTCTTGTCAACGCTTGAGTTGTTCCTGTCAGCGTTCAAGTGTTCTGGCCTAAATTTATTCCCAACAATCCTCCCCTAAACTTGATATCCACTCTTATGATCAAGTTTCTGAATAAACATTAAGAACTTGGAGGAGTCTGACAAACCTTATCATATTGGTAATAAATAAATCTGATCAAATTCTTTGCCACGTCACTTGTGTAATCTATCTCCAACTGGGTGTCCTTCATCTTCTCCAAAACAGCGTTGGATATGAAATACTGAGCATCTACAAGTAAATACTCAGCAAACTTTGTAGAACTCAAATGGTATACACCTGCAGCTGAATATAACCTCCATTGAAGACCACTGAGATCATCTTCAAGATCCTTCCATATTTCAGGATCTTCTTCATTTGTCCCACACATTCTTTTGAATGTGGTCCAAAGTTTTATTCCATTGGCTGAAGTTGGTGCTTCAGCCTCATACTTGGTCTCTAGTAACCTCCAAAGGTCTACCAAGTCTTCTCTGTCACAACTTGCAAATAAAGATATGAGAGTGGTAAAAGTGTGTACCTCCTTGCCAAATCTTCCAATTTTCCAGAATCCACATTCATCTTCCTCATAACTTATAATTGGATTCCTGGAATCTAGTGGTAACACATGAACCATATCTGAAGCTTCTAATGGAGAGAGCTTGAGGCTCTTTCTAATGATTGCTTCACTTGGATACAGTTGAGACATATCTTTTGGGAACTCAAGAACAAATCCCTTCTTCACTGGTCTAGGGACTATCATAGCTTTCTTGATTGCCATCTCTTCTGCAAGTTGCTCCTTTCTTTCATCTGAAAGAAGTCTGAAAGTGTTCTCTTCCTGCACTTTCACCCAAATAGGATAAGCCCTATGTTCCAACTCATCAAATGTCAAAGCTTTCAGCTTCTGATGTGTCCATCCAACTCCATGACATTTGAGCAACATAAAATAGAGCTTCCTTCTATCCCTTTTCAATTCAGAGAGAATGTTGCTTGCCCTGTACTTCAACATTACCTTACAATCCTGCTGAACTCTAAGAAGAATTTCCAAACCCCATATCCGATCAGAAATGGTCAAGTCTGGATTATCCATGCAGCTTTCTTCCCAAGAATTGTACATCTGAACTACCTCTGGCATATCAAAATCAATTTGCAACTTCAAATCTCTCAGCCTTTCCCTAGCAAGCTCATCACCATACTCAAGTCTTTCTGGTTCAACAATCATCACACTTGAATCTGAGCTGCCTCCATCACTTTCTTCCTCAGAAGTCACAACAAATGGTGACTTTTCCTTCTCACCTTGTTCCATCATTTGCTCAGCCAATCTTCTATCAAATTCAACCTGAGCTGCATTCTTTGGAACATTTTCTTCTACCAACTTACCCTTACCCTTATCTGTTGGTTCAATTGTTGGTAAGGTAGATGATAATACCTGAGTAGGAACATCTTTGATGATAGATGATGACTGGAATACATCACCTCCATATGCAGATCTGTCAACGCCCAAATTTCCTCTATCAGCGCCCAAAATACTTCTGTCAGCGTCCAAACTTGTCTTATCAACGCTTAAATATTTTCCCTCAGCGCCTTGTGTAACCTCTCTCAGCATATCTGTAAATGATAAATTTAAATTTGTTGGAGAGATTAAGGACGTATCAAAACCTTTTTGTTCCTTCAAACTAGTAAGAGCTTCAGCAATATCCAATGATTGACCATCTTGACTGCTCTTATCACTCAGATTTCTTGCTTCCTCCCCTTTGGAAGACTCCTCCATACCTCCCCTTGAATGAACACTCTCCAAAACAACAATCCTCTCCCTCAATTCTTTGAGTTCAAGGCCTTGGTTACTGACAATTTGTACCAAGTCTGCATTTTGCTTTTGCAAGCTAATGCAGACAGCCGTCAATTCTAAAAGCGTCATTGGTTCCAGTCTGCCCTCTTCCAAAATGGGAATTTGACCTCCCAAGTTAGGTTCATTGGGCATGGATGAGGACTTAATTATGGTGGGACTGTCTTGGCCAGCTTCTAAGCCAGAACCAATAGTCCCAGCCTCATCCAGGTCACCAACCACACTTGTGGTGGTGGTTCTCTCTGCTTCATGGCTAGGACCACCAGAGGAGAACACTCCAGCAGTCCTTTGGCGTTTCATCAACCTATATTCTGGTGGTGTGGAAGATGGTGTAGAAGATGGTGTAGATGTGGGTTGGTTAAGGGGTGTTTGGGATTGTGATGGTTGGGTGTCAACGTTGGAAACAGGCATATCAACGCCCACATTAGATGTGTCAGCGTCAAAGGGATTTTGGTCTATTTGCATTTGGTCAGGTGAGGGTAAAGGTTCAGGGATAGGCTCAAGTTGTGGTTGAGGGTCAATATGAGGTTGGAGGTCTGGTTGGGGTTGTGCTGCTGCAATAACAGCAAGCATGGCTGGGGTTAATGGTAGGTCTCTAAGAGGTGGTGAATTCATCTTGGTGAAAATAGCCTTCTTTTGTTCAGGGATCTTATAAAAGTCATTGTGATCCCTTGAACAATATCTTTGAGCATCAAAAACCATTTGCAGAAAACGGGGATAAGCTAAAGTCATTTTTGTCCCCTTGTTTTTACACATTCCTTCAAAAATCATTTTAGACCAATTATAATTTTGCCCTGTTGCAATACACACAATAGCAGATGCAATAGATCTATTGATCTCATTATGTGCAGTACATTTGGGACTCAAACACTGAAGGAGAATGTGAATTAGGTACTTCCAGGCTGGGGGAAATTCCTGCTTATGGTACTTATTAAGAGTACCTTCATCAGGAATAGGGTATCCCAAAGCCCTTAGCCCTTGTTCTATTTCAGATATGGGAAGCATGGTTATACCATCAACATCATTAAGATGCAAGGCCTGGCGTACCAAGGCCTCAGTAACCACCCAAGGTCTCCCATGTACAATAGAATTCAATGTTGTCACTCCATTAACTGTTGAGGAACTGACAGTGTTCCAAAACTGTTTAATGTGTGTGACTGGAATGAGTGGTGCATGAGAAAGAGCATACCTTAAAGGGGATGCATTCAAATACTCCACCATCTGAGTGTATTGAGGGAACAAAGTATTATCAGCAACAAGATAAGCAATCATGTTGTGTTGAGACTTGAACCCCAAATCCAATTCTGCAGAGTTAAATCTTGGTGCCATTGATGAAAGCTGTTAATTTGATGTATAAAAGATGAAGGTTGATAAGAGAAAAGTGTTAGACAAGAATTATAGATACCCTGTTTAAAATAGGAGCCAAATTTATAGGAGTGGATGAATGCACGTGATTGGCCCAAAAATAGGCAAAGATTTTCAAAAATCAATCATGAAAATATTGAAAAAGTTTATAAGTTATCTCATGCATTAAATGAAAGTAACAACTCCTAAAATTACGGCTTGAAAATATGTCAAAAAGTTACAACTGGGTAGGTCCCATTGTTTGTCAACGGTCAAATATAACCCATCAACGCCCAACGGCTATAATCCTGTCAACGTTCGCCTAAAGCCATGTCAGCGTCCATTTTGGTCACAACAACGCTTGGAAAAATCTTGTCAGCGTCCAAAAATAAAATTGTTTTAAAAAGTGAAAAATGACCTTAACAAGTAATTTATCCTAGAGAAGATAACCAAAAGCTGATAATTATCATAGGGCGGCAAGCACTGTCCAGTTATGCACACTTGCATAAGCAAGATAGACATAACAGTCCTCTAGTGTCCCTTGCTAACCAAAATTCTTATCAACCAAGTTACCTCATAAAATCCTTGTTACTCCCAGGTAAAACCCATATCAAAAGGATTCCCAAGCCTCCCATCAGACCATAACCAATTCTAAGTCAAAAATGTCTTGGCAGCATGCAAAGTTGATATACTATGCATGCTACAGTGCCTCATGGTTTAGTAAAACTAACCCATACTCACCAGTGGACACAATCTAGAATTGTGATGAGAGTATTCTAAGAATACCCAAGAGTCCTAAAGGTTCCTTAAACCTCCCCTTAAACTATGATACATGAGTTCTCAAAATATATATGAACATTAAAAATTTATGTCAAGATAGGAATATAAATATTCCAACCATCATCCATAAACAAAACATGTCCAAATAACTCTTCAAAGATCCATAAGCAACTTTGTATCCAATGGCATAAAGCTACCATTACCTGCACATTTAGATGAAAACCACAAAACTAACATTTGTTGCTAACAGCGTCCCGACAACACTTATCAGCGTTGAAGGAACTCTTGTCAGCGTTAGACCATAATATCTCCAACAACGGCAAAATAACACTTGACAGCGTTGTATTTACCTTTGTCAGTGTTAGAAAAAGAATGTGGAAAATCTAAATCATCACAAAGACCAATAACAATGCATTATCCTGTACATACTTTTACAAAAATTGTTCCAAAACACATATTAAGTGAGATTTACCATTCCAATATTTGTTACCAAATATTGAAATCTTCCAGCATCAAAAGGTTTAGTTAATAAATCAGCTACATTATCTTCAGTATCTACCCTATCTGGTTGTATTAAACCTTTCTCAAAGCAATCTCTTATAAAATGATGTCTAATTTCTATGTGTTTGGTTTTAGAATGATGTACAGGATTTTTAATAATGCATAAAGTACTGTTATTGTCTACAAAAATCTTGGTATGCATAAAATTATACCCATAATCCAACAGCTGGTTCTGAATCCATAAGACTTGTCCACAACAAGCAGCTGCAGCAACATATTCTGCTTCAGTTGTAGAGTTGGCCACCACTGTTTGTTTCTTGCATTGCCAAGATATTAATCTGCTCCCAAGAAATTGGCATCCACCAGTTGTGGATTTCCTATCAAACTTGTCACCACCATAGTCACTGTCTGAATATGCAATAAGATCCAATGGAGAATCTTTTGGGTACCATAATCCAAGATCTGGATAGCATCTTAGGTACCTAAAAATCCTCTTCACAGCAAAAAGGTGACATTCTTTGGGAGTCACTTGATGGCGTGCACATGCACACACAGCAAACATGATGTCAGGTCTTGAGGCTGTAAGATACATCAATGAACCAATCATTGATCTATAGTGCCTAACATCCACATCCTTTCCAGCTCCAAGTTTTCCCCAGGGGTGTTGTCTGTCCATAGGAGTAGAAGCCTCCTTCTCATGTGGAGAAAAACCATATTTCTTCAAGATTTCAGCTACATACTTGTCCTGGGAGATGAAGATACCATCTTCTTTCTGCTGAACTTGTAAACCTAGAAAGAAGTTCATCTCACCCATTGCACTCATCTTGAATTTATCTGTCATGAGCTTGGAAAATTCCTCACTCATTTTTGGATCAGTAGAGCCAAAAATGATGTCATCAACACAGACCTGCACAAGTAACACATGTTTTCCTTTCTTCTTTGTAAACAGTGTCTGGTCTATTGTGCCCCTCTTGAAACCATTTTCCACCAAGTAGGTGGACAATGTACCATACCATGCTCTTGGGGCTTGATGAAGGCCATACATTGCCTTCTTTACTCTATAAACCTTGTCTGGATTCTCAGGATCTTCAAAACCAGGAGGCTGCATTACATAAACCTCCTCAACAATTGTGCCATAGAGAAAAGCACTCTTCACATCCATCTGATAAACAGTAAAATTCATGCAAGAAGCATAAGCTAAGAAAATTCTGATAGCTTCAATTCTTGCAACTGGAGCAAAGACTTCTTCATAATCTATGCCTTCCTCTTGTGTATAACCCTGAGCTACCAAACGTGCCTTGTTTCTGACCACAATGCCTCTTTCATCTTTCTTGTTCCTTAGAACCCATCTTGTCCCAATTGGTCTCACATACCTAGGACAATCAACCAGCTCCCAAATATCCTGAATAGCAAATTGGTGAAGCTCATCCTGCATTGCTTCCACCCAACTTGGTTCTTTGAGAGCATCAAAAATCTTCTTGGGTTCTTCCTGTGACAGAAAACAGGCAAACAAACATGCTTGTACAAGAGGGGTATCAACCTTCTTGTGTATATTGGCAATAAATCCACCAAGACCTTGATGGGATCTTCTTGTCTGGACTGGAGCCATAACATCACCTATGATTTGAGATGTGGGGTGATCTTTAGCTGTGGAAGTGAGAACTCCTCCTTCAATAACTCTGGTGTCCTCAATTTCACGCTCCAAGTTGCCAATATCTTCTTCAGTTTCTTCTTCATCAACAGGAATCTCTTCATGGATATTGGAAGGTCCACCCTGTTCAAAATGAGAAGAGAAAAGCTGTGTAAAGGTGTCTCCAAAGTCTGATCCTTGTTTGTCAGTGTTTGGGCTAACAACGCCTGAACTGGTGTTGTCAGCGTTGGAGCCATCAGCGTCTGAATTGGTCGTGTCAGCGCTTGATTTCCCTTTGTCAGCGCTTGAAGAATCATGCATGTTTGTAGTTGGTGGTATCTGAACACCACCATTATCTTTCCTTGCAGCAGTAGCAGCAGCATAATACTCATCTGTCCATATAGGAAGTGTAACAAATTCTTGTGTGGGAGATGATATAACTGCTGGTGGTCCATCCTCCTTAGCAACCTGTATACCTGAAACATTACCAATTCTCTTTTCCAAAACACTTGAAGTTACCTTCACAATGTCTGGATCAGTAACAGGCATATAATTTAAAGCTCTAGACAAAGGTTCTAAGTCAAACAACCAATTTGGACCACTCTCAGGATCACTAGGTTTACTTTCTAAAAACCTAACATGTACCTTTTCAAGTATACGTTTTTCCTTTTTAATGTAAACCCTATATCCTTTACTCTGCACTGAATAACCCATGAAGTAGCCTTCATCACCTTTTGAATCAAATTTACCTAGGGCCTCACTAGTTTCTAGAACAACTACATGGCATCCAAAAGGCTTCAGAAAACCAATATTTGGCTTCCTTCCCCAAAGTAATTCATAAGGTGTCTTATTATGTATCTTGTTGACCAATGCCCTATTTTGAACATAACAAGCTGTGTTAACAGCTTCAGCCCAAAAAGCTATAGGAAAGTGGGCATCAGCCAACATGGTTCTGGCTGCTTCAATAAGGGTCCTATTCTTCCTCTCAGCAACTCCATTTTGCTGAGGAGTTCTAGCTATGCTGAACTGCCTAGTAATCCCTTTCTTGGCACAAAAATCATCTAATAACTGATTTCTAAACTCACCCCCATTGTCACTTCTAATAATTTTGACCTCATTACCATTTTTCTTTTCAATCTGGGTAATAAAATTAATCAGACTTAGGGCAGTTTCACTTTTCTTGGCTAAAAAGAAAGTCCATGTGAACCTGGAGTAATCATCAGTAATGACAAAACAATATGATTTACCCTTCAAACTTTCTATATTAGTTGGACCAAAGAGGTCCATATGCAATAAGTGAAGGGGTTTAGAACTAGAGTGCACCTGTTTAGACCTGAATGAGACCTTATGCTGCTTGCCCTTAAGGCATGCCACACAAGAGTGGTCATTGTGGAAAGCCTTTTCAGGCAAACCATCAACTAAACCAAGCCTCACAAGCCTATTAATATTCTTAAAGTTTATGTGCCCTAGTCTCCTGTGCCAAAGATTACTTTCATCTACTGAGGCCTTAGCATACAGACATGACATTTTATTATTTACCTTAATTCCATTAAGATTCACATTATATATGTCTTTATGCCTTGGTGTTCTAAAATCTATGTATTTCTCATCAGGGAGCTTATAATCTTTGCTTAACACCAAGCACTCAGTATCTGTGAAAAGAACCTTATTTTTGTTATCACACACTTGTGATACACTAAACAAATTATAATCCAGGTCTTTCACCAAGAAGACATTATCAAACCTTAGATTGTTGGTAACAAGGGTTCCTTTTCCAGTGATGGTGCCGTAGCCCCCTCCAAAGTATACCTTATCACCATCTTGAATAGGAGAGAAATTGGTCAGATAGTCTTCCTTTCCAGTCATGTGCCTTGAGCATCCACTATCCCAGTATCCATAATCATTGATCTTCTTCTGAATGCCCTGCACATAAAGAAAACACATTAGTTTTCTTTGGGAACCCAAGCCTTGGAAGACTTGGATTCATTTGGTTGTTCAACAAGAACAGACTTGGTTCTCATAACAACCCCATTTTCATCCCTGTTTGAATGAAATTCCCAGTTAACCCCAATTGGTGTTGACAATGCCTTTGAAATATAATGAAACCTGTTGCATGTCATAGAAATACCAGTATTATTAGGGTTCTGGTCTTGTTTTGGTCTCCATGTTAAGCTAGTAGAAGCTTTAGACCTATTTCCCTGTGGCTGCAAATACCTAGGTTTAGCAGTGTTTCTATCAGCGCTGAAATTACTCCTGTCAACGCCCCGATTGCTCTTATCAGCGTTGAACCTAGGGTTTGCTACAGGAACCCATTGCCTATTTGACCAAGTATTTGACTTTTGAAAAGGTCTTAGGCCTTGTGTGTTAGACCCTCTAGAAAAGAATGGGGCTGGTCTAACAACTTGTGAACTTTTGTTCACAAAGGTATTGGGTCTGACAGTGTTTGACCTATGTTGACTTTTGTCAGCGCTGAAATGGTTCCTGTCAGCGTTGACATTGGAAGCATTGACACATTTGTAGGCCAAATGTGAGAAGCTACCACATGTATAACAAGCTTTTCTAGACATAGTCTTAGGTCTAGAAGCAAAGAAGCCTGTTCCATGATTACTTACTTGGCTTTTTGGTGACCTAGAATTTCTATACATCTCTGCATATTTAACACTAGGTTTTCTAACATTTTGTGGGCCAAGGTCAACAGGTTTGCCAGAGGTAGGGTGTGTGATCTTAATAGGTTTAGGATCATAGGACTCCACAATTGGTATCATGTTTGGTGTGGGCTCATTTGGACTTTCACACAACAACCCTCCCTTAACAAACAAGGTGTGGTTAGCTTTCTTCCACTCTTCTAGGTCAGTCAGCTTTTGCTGATATTCCTCAACTGGGGAAGTCACTCTAGGTGGAGGAATAAACTCCTCCTCTTGGAATTCTGGCAAGCCAGTCCAAGATAAGTCCTTTGATTGGACACCATAGAAATCCCCAGCTGGTGGTGGAACAACAGTATAATTATTCATCCCAATCCCACTCATATCCTTAGAGTCTCTTTGTTTACTAACACACTCTCCTAGGGATTGTGTGGCCTTATCAAATCTCTGGATTTTAAGACTCACATTATCTTTGTTTTTGTTAGCCTCCTCTAACTGAGCTATCAAATCAAGATTAACCCTATTTACTATATCTTGAACATCCTTACTCTGATGTAACTCATGTTTTAAGATATTTATTTGATCCTTTAAATCAAACTCCATTTTTTTATACTCAGTTACTGTCTTTTCTGTTTGGGTAAGAGCAATTTGATAGTTAGATAATTTGCACCTTAGAGTACTTGCTTCATCTAATAACTTAACTATCTCTTGTTTTGATTTTTCAGTATTTAAACGACAACCCTTAGAACAGAAAGCATCATCATATACCTCATTATCTGATGAAGAGGAGGAGTGTGCCATGAGAGCATATTCAGCATGCTCTTCTTTGACTTCAGCAACCAAAGCTCTGTCCTCTTCCTCATTCTTAGCCATCCAGCTCCAATCCCATTCTCCAACGCCATCAATTTGTTGAACAGCAACCATGGCCTTGGGATCTGGATTCTTAATCATTTGGCTAGAAGGCTTCCCAGCATCAGATCTCCTTGGAGATCTACATTCCCTCATAAAGTGCCCCATCCTATGACAGTTGTAGCACTCTACTTTGGACTTGTCAAAGCCAGCAACATCCTTAGCATTAAAGGTCATCTTCTTCTTGAACCTTTTATTGAACCTGTTTGCTCTTAAACTTACAAGAGCCATAGTCCACTTGATGTCCATCTCTTCCAGTTGTTCATCACTTATCTGCTCAAGATCTTCATAAGTAATCCTTGAGTCACTAGGCAAAGAAGCAATGAATGCACATACAGTATCAAGATCAAAACCAGCAGGTTTAATTCTATCAGCGCCATGATTGTGTGTGTCAGCGCTTGAGTACAAAGCGTTGACAGGGTATGATCCAGCGCTGACAGATTGACATCCAGCGCTGACACCTTGAGATCCAGTTGCTGAATGTCCATAGAAGTTCATGGAATCAAATTGGCCTTCACTTTGTGAAAAGAAGGCCATGTTGCTGCTGGAAGATTTGTTATCACTCTCCAATTGCCATTCATTCTCCAACAGCCTTAACTTGTTGAAGATGTCATCAAACCTGGAAGTCTTGTGGGTGTTATTGACAAGAATAGATCTTGTCTCAATCTTCCATACATCACCAAGGCTTTTGAGAAAAGTAGCATTCAATTCAGGGTCATCAATCTGTTTTCCCATGAAGGAAAGTTGACTTGTGATGTCAAGAAGTCTACTTCTCACACTGCTGAGATTCTCATTAGGTTGAGCTTTAAAGACAGCATACTCATGCAAGAGTTGCTTCTTCTTTTCTTCTTTTGTGTCAGCATTGCCACCATGTGCTACTTCAAGAGCTTCCCAAAGCTCTTTTGCAGAATCAAAACGTTTGTACTTATGCTGATTCTCATGACCTAGGGCATGTTTCAAGATGTTCAAAATTTTCATGTCCACCCTCTTCTTGGCTATATCTTCAACAGCCACCGCTCTCCCATCATCAGGCTTTTCCACTTTATCAGCTTCTGGACAATTAGGAATAGCTGTCCTTGCCTCAATAGCAGCAGTAATCTTTGCTGCTTTATCGAATGTGTTCCCATATTCGATAATTTCCCAAAGAGTGTAGTCATGAATAGATATGTATTGCTCAAAATTGGACTTCCAAAGTTCAAAGTTCCTGGCATCAAACATGGGAATTTTGATGCTAGGGTTTGAGAAGTTGTTTTGAAGCAAAGCAGGAGGTTGATTTGTGCCAGACATGGTGTTTTTAGGGTTTTGAGATTTTAGGGTTTTTAGGGTTTGGTGTTTTAGGGTTCTGCGTTACTTAAAGATCAAAAGTTTCTCAACAAGCTCTGATACCACTTGTTGATCCCAAACTTAGATCGATTAGCTTTGTGTATACGAGATTAGATCAAGTACTACACGTAGAGAAACCTTTGCTTATGAATAAAGTAACAAAGTGTTATGCGGAATTAACACTTGATCTAAAACACAATGATGTTAAACAAACTTTCACTTGTATTAGAATAATCTTGTTGATTACAATGAAAGGTTTAACTTGCGAATACTATGAAAACTGATATTAAACATTAACCTAAAAGATCTTCTTTTATAGAACAAGAAGTCTTGTACAATAAGCTACGAATCAATTATTCTAGGTAAAGATAAACATAGAAAATACATTGTCGTTTCTATCCTTACTAGAAGTAATCTAGAATATAACATACGTGTAGCTCACAACTTCCATCAGTGCTTGTCTTCAATCTGTCAACGCTTGACTTTATCTTGTCAACGCTTATGCTGTCAGCGCTCACTTTGCTCTTGTCAACGCTTGAGTTGTTCCTGTCAGCGTTCAAGTGTTCTGGCCTAAATTTATTCCCAACAGCAGTAGGAACATCGACAGTAGGAGCAACAACTTCAGAAGATTGGTTGAAAGTGTAGACATCATCGTCGTCGTCATCATCATAATAGATGGGACGAGTCCAATTAGGAGTGACGTAGTCGGCTAACTCTTCCTTGATAACCTCCACATCTTTAAGAAGCTCATGCATCAACTTTTGTTGTTCATCGCCCCGAGTATGTTCAATTTCACCAATTCTATCCCACGCTGTAATTAAACATTTTGGTGTAGAAAAGAAGGGAAAACGACTAAATTGGCTCAAAAAGGTGTCGGTGGTTTTCAAGGTTTCGTCCACATCAAGCAACGGTTGCCTTTCCTGATGTAAGTCAGCTCGAAGTTGAGCTATACTTTCTAGAATGTCATTCAAAGAAGTGAGTTGTTGATCAAGACTAGTTTGCTGAGAGGATTGATGATTGAGGGTGTGATGTGGGGGCTCAAAGTGTTGAAAACCTGAATTATAGCATGGTTGTGGCTCATAGTAGTTCATCTGTTGGGAAGAATTAGAAACCGGGGTTGGTTCATAATAATCCATTGGTGAAGAAAACTGAGGACACGGATTTTGCTCATAATAATTCATTGGTTGACAATAATAAGTATCGTGAGGACCCCCACAGTTTTTGCAAACCGGGTATGGAGAAAAATCATGTGCGTCTTGTGGATAGCTATTATCATTGTCATAATTGTACCCCGGTTCTTGCCCGTGTCTATACGGGTATTGAACCGGGCACGAAACATGCCAATGAGAATCGCTTCCACAATAGATGCACGGGGGATCAGGAGGTGGGTTCAAAAAGAATGAATTGGTCGAGTTGCACAAGGGACAAAATCCGAATTGTGTGTTGTCGATATCGTTTCCACACCGCTCACATGTACACCATTGACAAGAGTTGTTCCCAGATAATTGTTTCCCACACCGGACGCAATGGACATAAAAATCCATAAAGAAAGATAGATAGGCAAGAAGAATATTTTTGGTGCAAAACTTTGAAAAAGAAATGCTTTTTATGATTTTTCAAATGTTTTTGGATTTTTGAAAAATTTTGAATACGAAAAATAACGTTCACAAGTGAACGGGTCCCAAAAGCCAACGCGCCTCTCACAAAAAACCGTTAATCTTCACGAAAAGAGCCGGCAGTGGCGCCATTTTAATGTATGGATTTTACTAGTTGAAAAAGTTCGTTTTCTCGGTATCTTCTCGAATTGATTTCCGGTTCAAAGTGCGACTCAATTGTTCTTGGTGGAAATGAAAATGGTTTGGTTATCTATTACTAAGTAAAATGAAAATGTAAATTGCGATAAGTAAAAGGAATGCTGAAAGGAATGCTAAAAGGAATGCTGATAAGAATGCTGATAGGAATGCTGATTGGAATGCTAATAGGAATGCTAATTGGAATGTTGATTGGAATGCTGATTGGAATGTTGATTGGAATGTTGATTGGAATGCTGATTGGAATGTTGATTGGAATGCTGATTGGAATGTTGATTGGAATGCTGAGTGGAATGTTGATTGGAATGCTGATTGGAATGTTGATTGGAATGCTGATTGGAATGCTGATTGGAATGTTGATTGGAATGCTAATAGGAATGCTAATTGGAATGTTGATTGGAATGTTGATTGGAATGCTGATTGGAATGCTAATAGGAATGCGAAAGGAATGCTGATTGGAATGTTGATTGGAATGCTGATTGGAATGTTGATTGGAATGCTGATTGGAATGTTGATTGGAATGCTGATTGGAATGTAAAACCCTTTTCCAATCAAGGTGATTGGAATACGTGATTGGAAAGGGGTTTACCCTTTCCGATCTAACTTTTTGATCCGAAAATTAAGCAAAAGCAATAAGCTATGGTTAATAAGCTCAAACTAAAACTTGCACGAATCTAAATTGAAATTGACTTAATAAGCATGAATAACAACTTATCAAACTTAAAAATAAGCAAACTTTCAAATCAAACTTTTAAAAAGATGAACTTTTTAAGAAAACTTTAGATCAAATAAGCATTAAGATGAAAACAAATCAAGGATGAACATGAATCAAAGAGAAGCAAAGTAAGAAAGGGAGAAGAAGATGATTAAAGATAAGAACTTGATTAAAAGAAAAGATTCCAAAATAAAAAGACTTACTTGAATTGAAGAAATTAAAAGTGCATAACATGAAATTAAATTGCAAGAAATTAAATGACAAGAAATGAAAATGGTGGAAGTGTGGCTTGTCAAGCCACCAACAACGTGAATTGAAGTAGCTAATGGCTATTTATAGTGGATATTAGGGAGGAGCTTAAGAAGCTTCCTCCCTCTTTCCTCTTTTCCTTAATTGCGCACTTAAGTCCCTAAGCTTCTTTAATCTTCTTAAATCTTCTTAATACTTGGACTTTGTGACTTGTCTTGGGATTTCTTTGAACCCGTCTTGAATTTTCTTCATAAATAAGACTCGAGTTCTTCGGCTTTTAGTAAACTTCCGTCTTTAGACTTTTTCGTCGGTAAATCTTCAGAATTGGTCTTGGACTTCCGTTCTTTTTCCACTCTTGATCTTTCGACTTCATCTTTCGTCTTTTTCTTCGATAAAAGCCCGTGAATGCCATGTTTTCTCCACTTTTTACCTTTTCGTCCTAAATCACAACAAAAACACAAACCACGCATAATTCCGACATAAATGACATAAAATACACGTTTTGGCTCGGTTATTATTGTAATTAAGTGGTAAAAAGGATGGGTGTTTTCACACCTATCAGTTCTCGAGGGGATAATCTATATACTTTGTCTATTCAAAACATGATGGCCGCCTCTCCTGTTTGCTTACTCTCCAAAGCATCTAAGACCAAGTCATGGTTGTGGCATCGTCGGTTATCTCATCTTAACTTTGATGCTATTAACCATTTGGCTAGAAACGAACTTGTTCGTGGTCTTCCGAAACTTAAGTTCGACAAGGATCATTTATGTTCCGCATGTTCATTGGGGAAAAGCACCAAGAAATCTTACAAACCTAAAGCAGAAGACACCAACCAAGAACCACTGTATCTTTTGCACATGGATCTTTGTGGGCCAATGCGTACAGCTAGTGTGAGTGGTAGAAAATACATCCTCGTCATAGTGGATGATTTCTCAAGGTTTACATGGGTAAAGTTTTTAGCATCTAAGGATCAAGCACCAGAGTATATCATTACCTTCTTAAAGATGATCCAAGTCCGTCGTAATGCTACTGTTCGCCGCATTCGGACTGATAACGGCACTGAGTTCGTTAATCAGACTCTTCGCACTTATTATGAAAAGGTTGGTATTTCTCATGAAACATCTGTGGCTCGCACTCCACAACAAAATGGTGTCGTTGAAAGACGTAACCGTACACTTATGGAAGCTGCTCGAACTATGTTGATTTATGCGAATGCTCCTTTATTCTTATGGGCAGAAGCAGTGGCAACCGCATGTTATACCCAAAACCGCTCAATCATTCACAAACATCATGGTAAAACTCCATATGAGCTACTTCATGGACACAAACCCGATATTTCATATCTTCATGTGTTTGGTGCACTTTGCTATCCAAATACAAATAGTGAAAATATGGGAAAACTTCAACCGAAGGCTGATATTGGAATTTTCATTGGCTATTCACCTGCAAAGAAAGCTTACCGGATTTATAACCGTCGTCTTGGCAAGATTGTAGAAACTTTGGATGTCGATTTTGATGCGCTGACAGCAATGGCTTCTGAGCAACACAGCTCTGAACCCGCATTACACGAGATGGGAACCGGTACAATCAGTTCCGGATTAATTCCCAACAATCCTACTTCTCCATCATTTTTACCACCAACAAGGGCCGAGTGGGATAAATTATTTCAACCTATGTTTGATGAATTTTTCGATCCACAGAGTAATGATTCCTCAACAACTACAGCAGTAGCTCCGATTCCCGTAGTTGTTGCTCAAGATAATGGAAATATATCCGAGGCATCTACTGTTACTCTTGAACATGATGTCCCATCCCCCACCAATTCTCAAGCAACACCTGAATCATCACCCCCACTCGTTCCTAATGATGTTGAAGAGGAACTATATGATCACGATCTGGAATATGCTCACTTACAAGAGCTTCCCTTCTTTGGTTCACATATACCTGATGACCCTGCGGGTGCGTCTACCTCAGAGGAAGCTCCTGCAATCGTTCACTCCCGACCACCACGGATTGAAACTCACAACACTAAATGGACAAAGGATCACCCAATCCGCAATATTATTGGTGACATCGATCGACCAGTCTTAACACGTAATCAACTTCAAGAACATGCATTGTATTGCTATTTTGATGCATTTCTTTCAGACACTGAACCTAAAAACTGGCAACAAGCAATGACAAAATCATCATGGATTGAAGCCATGCAAGAGGAACTCAATGAATTCCAACGTCTTGAAGTGTGGGAATTAGTTCCATTACCCAGCAACGTTGAAATCTTGACACTATTGTGGGTATACAAGGTTAAGCTCGATGAGTTAGGCAGTGTGCTGAAAAACAAAGCTAGATTGGTCGCTAGAGGTTACAAACAAGCTTTGGGTATCGATTTTGAAGAATCCTTTGCTCCTGTTGCACGATTGGAGGCAATTAGACTATTCCTTGCTTATGTTGCTCACATGAATATGATCGTCTACCAAATGGATGTTAAGACGGCATTTCTTAATGGTGAATTAAGGGAAGATGTCTATGTAAGCCAGCCGAATGGATTCGTCAATTCAGAGTATCCTAATCATGTGTACAAGCTCAAGAAGGCTCTTTACGGGTTGAAACAGGCTCCACGCGCGTGGTATGATCTCTTATCGACGTATCTCATCTCCAAAGGCTTCTCCAAAGGCAAAGTGGACCCCACATTATTCATTCTCAAGGAGGACAACGACATGATATTGGTACAAATTTATGTTGATGATATAATATTTGCTGCTACTAATTAACGTTTGTCTGACCGTTTTGAGAAAATTATGTCCACACGTTTTAAGATGTCGATGATGGGAAAAATTTCATTTTTCTTAGGGTTGCAAATTTCTCAGAATCCCAGAGGCATCTTTATTAATCAATCCAAATTTGCTCTTGAATCCTTAAAGAAATATCACTTTGAAAACTGTGACCCCGTGGATACTCCAATGGTGGAGAGATCCAAGTTAGATGAAGATAAGGAAGGGATAGCTGTCGATCCTAAACTTTATCGTGGAATGATCGGCACCCTTCTCTATCTGACTGCTAGCAGGCCTGATTTGCAATTTGCTATAGGCATGTGTGCCCGGTATCAGGCTCGGCCTACCGAAAAGCACTTACATGTTGTGAAAAGGATCTTTCGGTATCTAAAAGGAACACTTAATCGTGGTCTGTGGTATCCGAAGGATTCTTCTATTGCATTAATTTCATATGCAGATGCAGATTATGCCGGGTGTCAAGATACCAGACGTAGCACTTCTGGCAGTGTGCAACTCCTTGGAGATAGACTTATCAGTTGGGCATCAAAAAGGAAGAAAAGCGCTGCGATATCAAGTACTGAGGCTGAATACATAGCTATGTCCGGTTGTTGTGCTCAAGTTCTTTGGATGAGATCACAATTGACTGACTACGGTCTTGGATTCAACAAAATCCCGATGTACTGTGATAACAAAAGTGCAATCGCTCTATGCTGCAACTATGTTCAACACTCTCGAGCAAAGCACATTGACATCCGCTACCATTTCATCAAGGAGCAAGTGGAAAATGGAGTGATCGAACTATACTTCGTCAACACTGAGTATCAGCTGGCAGATATATTCACAAAGGCCTTAGATCGAGGACGCATCGAGTTTTTGATCGAAAAGCTAGGCATGAAATCATTTTCACCAGCAACACTTAAGGAGTTGGCAGAAGAGTCTGAAGAATAGTACTGGTAAACTATTCTCGAGTATCCTTTGATCGTGATCTTGTATATTATAGTACATACTTAAACCATCAAAAGCAAAATACAAAAATATAAAATCAAGAAAAACCATAAAAAATATAAAACCAAGAAAATCCATAAAAAATATAAAACTAAGAAAACCCAAAAATATTTTTCTTTTCAACTCGGGCATGTCTTTTAGTACGGTAATATTTACGGCTTTAGAAATGTCGATTACTATTGACACGGCGCCATAAATAGAGTCCGTATAAAAGTTGTACAAGTTTTAAAACATGCCCATTATGGCTTGTAGTTATTTCTGACTGCAACCCATTTTCCGTATTAAAGTCACGTATTTCTTTTGAAAACGTTGGCTCACAACGGGAATTAAGTTTCTCGGGCAAGGTTTTACTTTAAAAACCTTGTAAGGGGCCAAGTTTACTTAATAACTTGGTCTAACACAAATTTGTGTACATATCAGTGCACTTATCTTGTTTAAATAAGAGAAATCTTATTTCCACCAGAATCGTTCTATACAATCACTTAACCGGCAAATGTCCTCATTAATAGTTGTGTCCCTAATATCTTTGATTACTGCTCTTTAAATAGAAAACGGGTCAGGGATTAAGGGGGAGCAAATATTAATTCTTTAAGTTAACAAATTTGGTCGTTCAAAAGGATTATCAGAAAATATTAGCTACCCATCATCTTCAGTTATGCTATGTGTGCCATGTGTGATTTAAGTATATCTTGGATAGGTCATTAACATTTTGGCGTCAAGTATTTGTGTTTGTGTTTGGGAATGAGTTTATTATATGCTAAGTTAACTTGAACTTTCACTTTAACTTACAAATAGGGGGACCAGTTTTGCAATTTTGCAATAATGGTAGGGGCTTGAAGCAATTTTGACCAAGTCAAAAGCAAACCCCCCCCCCCCTCCTTCCCGTCGTCACTTGAAAAACACACAAACACACTCATTTTTTGCCATTGTTGAAGAACTCAAGCTCCATCTTGATCCAAGTCTTATAACTCATATCTGGTTGCTAATCTATCTAGGTACTACATCTATGGTTTAATTAATCTTGTCCAAACATGTTTCATCATCATATATTAACACAACAACCATAGTTTAAAGATTTCGATTTAGGGTTTCTTAATTTTTGCCATGAATATGTATTTTAAGTGCTGGGATTTGTTAAGGATACATTATTACACATTGGTTTTGCTCAGAATCGTTTAAAACGTTGCCTAAAATTCCAGATCGTGAAGTCAAAGTTGAGATCGAATCCCTGTCACAGATTTCGATGTAGATTGCGATACATCATTGCGATGCTGTCATTGCGATGAGTCATTTCGATGATTCTTTGCGATGGGCTATTGCGATGAGTCATTACGATGACTCATTGCGATTCTCATTGCGATGCGTCATTGCGATGGTTCCATTGCAATGGGTCGTTGCGACGAGTCATTCCGATGGCTCGTTGCGACAGGCTCATTGCGATGGCCATTCGATGGTTCATTGCGATGGCGTGTTGCGATGGCACATTCCGATGTGTCATTGCGATGGATTCGCACTATGTATTACGATGGGTTATATTGCGATGACTTCTCAGTTATTCCGATGGAAACGCACTGATTGCGATAGCCTTAGATATTGCGATAGGATGTTATTTCATTAGGATTCCGATGATTGTTTCATTGCGATGGTATGGTTAGGATTCCGATGGTTTGCTACATTGCGATGGAATTAGGTATCTTATTATTATGCTATTGCCTTAGGATATACCATGAGTTCGGCCTAGCTTGCACTAATTCTTCTTTAGCTTTAAGTTCTTTAGGGCCATTTAAACGAAACCAAGTGTTGTTGAAATAAGCCAATTATTATCTCATAAGAATACTTGAACGGTTTCTTATTACAGAAGTTCATCTTATTTAATAAGTTGATTACTATGTAAACAAAAGAGATACAAATTACTTACTCAATGTCTTGGGTTTGTGTTTCCAGGCCATGGCAGACAAAGCTTCATCTTTGTTCAAGCCCACTATCTTTTGGGTTGAGGGTAATCCTACAATTCCTGACGTAGTGGTTGAAACTAAATCAAAACCCACTGAAGTTTTGGTTGAAATCAAACCAAGACCTACTGAGGTGTTAGTAGACATCAAACCTAAACCTACTGAGGTTTTGGTCATGACCTCCAAGAAATCCAAATATTGTAAGAACTAAGGCTAGGACGATATCTCTTTAGAATAAAATTATCACTGGCATTCATGCCATTTTCCTAAGTGCATTGCTATATGTAAGGACCTTGTTCATCTGATGTATGTGTGAATGTTGTGGTAATAAGTGTAATGATATTTTTCCTGTGTTTAAAATTGGCATAGATTTAATATATCTACATATGTTGTGTATATCATTTGTGAATATGTCATCAAAGCAGGAAAATGTCAATCACCGAGGAAGAACAACGACTCCGTGATCTTGAACTTGTCCCGCTCAGTAATAGGCTTCCATATGCTGAGAACAACTCTAGATTACAAGATGAT
The DNA here is from genome assembly GCA_025667525.1 of Glebionis coronaria. Classification (NCBI taxonomy): domain Eukaryota; kingdom Viridiplantae; phylum Streptophyta; class Magnoliopsida; order Asterales; family Asteraceae; genus Glebionis; species Glebionis coronaria. The sequence continues at coordinate 161,936 of JANFOE010000351.1, forward strand.
TTTGATCCGGTTTTACTTGCTTTCAAAGTTGCCACGGATATCCTAGACATATCACCCATCAGCGACACACTCAGACGTACTGCATCTGTTCCGGAAGTCTACATCCATGAATTCTGGAATACTGCATCTTTCTCTAACAAGACTATATCTTTCGAACTGAACAAAACACCAAGGGTACTCAACTTGAGCATTTTTCGGAAATTGTTTAAGCTCCCTAGGTTGGCACAAGGAGAACAATTTGTGGCTAACCCAAAGAATGATGAAGTGCTTCGAGTCATTCGTGCCATGAATTATGAGGGTGAAATTAACAACCCATCACAATTTAACACCTCACACATAGGGCAACCCTGGAAAGCAATTATCACCATCATCGTCAAGTGTCTCACTGGTAAAACTAGGGGCACCGATGCAATGAGACCACCACAGGCTCACTTATTTTGGGGATTGTATACTGCATCAAAAGTCGATTATGCACTTCTTCTCTGGCAAGAATTTTGTTATCAGATTACTGGAACGAAGAAGAAATCCGTGCATCTTCCATTCCCGAGATTCACCAAGCTCATTATCCACTATTTTATGAAGAATGACCCAACCATTGACACTCGCGGGAAGTTCTTTTATCACACCAAAGATGATGATTATGTGATTCTCTCAATGAATGCAGACACAAATTCCACAAAGTATGCATTACTTCCTGCACTAGTACCTGACACGATGATTAATGATGGAATCAAGGAGAGTGATAAATACCAAGAAATGCTTCGAGACATTGACGCACAATTCAAGCGGGCAAATTTACCACCCTCAGAGAAGCAAAAAGGTAAACGCAAGAAACGAGTTTCACAGCGTCAACCAGCTGCTCCTAAAGATAAACGCTCAGGAAAAATGCAAATTGTTGATGAAGATGATGAAGATGAGCTGATCCACACTGAAGTAGAACAAGAAGAAGTACCACTCCGCAGGCCTAAGAAAGCAAGGAAAGCTAAAGGCAAAGAGGCAAGTGTTGCTCCAAATGATCCTGTTCAACAACAACTTTCTGAAGAAAAAAGACTTCGTATTATTCTTCAACAAAGTCGACAGGAAGCCTTTGGTGGATCAGGCTCAAGGGTATTTGATGACTTAGCAGATTTTGGTAATCCTGATAGTGATACGGAATTCTTCGACGAAGAAGATACCTATGAAGATGAGTATGAAGATGCTGCTACCTTTCAACTTGAAAGTCGGGAACCAAGTGAAGAACGTGAGAGCAGTGCTGACACAGATACAAGTATGATGTATCGAGATGCAAATATCACCACATCTTTGCCAGAACCGACTCACATGGTACTAAATGAAGATGCTCATGCAACTTTCATTCCAGACACACAACTTCAAAGTAAGTCTACTTCAAACTCTGATGATGTTTTGAAATATCTCAATTTAGAAGGGGAGGGTGTTGAGGTCACCAACACTGATCCGTCAACAAATGAACAAATGGTGGATGTCCCTATAACCACTATTACATCAACCACCACTTCCCTACTATCAACCCCAATCATCAGTGAGGTCCTGACCACCACCATCACACCCGCAACTGTTGAACAGCCAGTATCAACCACCGTCCTAACCACTGTATCTACATCAACACCTATCCCGGTACAACCAGTATCATCCACGACCACCTTAACGGTTTTGGTTACACCTCCACCAACAAAACCACAAGCATCATCTACATCAAATCCTTTTATCACAGTCAATGATCCGTTGATCCAGTCTCTTCAACAACAGCTAGAGGCTCAAGCTACACAAATAGCTACGTTGACAGAAAGGTTTGCTACTCCTCCAAAGGAACCGCATCCTGATGAGTCCATTCTTCAAAAACTAACAGACAAAGTGCCAAAGCTCAAAGAACAACATAAAGCATTTCGTAAAGAGAAGAAAACTCGGGATAAAGAAAATGCTGCTTTTCTCGGGTCAATTGACGAGCAGATGACCGCGATCATTCGACGCGAAGTCAAGTCTTATGTTGATCAACAACTACCACATCTTGTCGGTAATGGTCTATCTACTCTTCAAATCATGACATTGCTTCAGACACGTCTGCTAGATTTGGGAGCTCATAAATCAAAATACAAACGCAAAGTTCTGCAATATCTCAACAAAGCAATTGATGAAGAGAATCCTGCAGACACTACTGACTCCGAGTCTGATGATGAGAATGAGTTAGAAGAGGAAGATGACGAGGAACACGGTGAAAAGGATGATGATAATGAGAATAAGGATAAGGAAGGAGATGAGGAGGATGAAGAGGATGAACAAGGAAAGGATAAGAATGTAGATGACGATGAGGACGAGGACGAGGATACAGATGATAATCAGGATGACGATGACGATAATGACAAGGGTAATGAAGTCAACAAGGGTGATAAGAATGACAACACTGGTACAAATGCCGAAGAGACAAACAAGGATGACAATAAAACGGCCACCGAGAAAGGTCTAGAGGACATTGCAGAAACGGTTGCTGACACCACAGAAAAGCCACTGGAGACAACAGCATTAGAAACTCAGCAGGTTTCTTCAGGTATATCTACTGCACCAGAATTCACTACTGATTCTCATGTTGAATCTGTAGAATACATGCAAGCAGAAGAACCGACAGAAACAATGCTTGAAGAAGAACCTCATGATGATATACCGGTGACGCAAACTCAACCTTCAACTTCATCTACAGTTCAGCATGATGATGACATGGAAGTTGAAGATTTAAATGTTCCAGAATCGACATTTGCTGAATCCCTTATCATTGATGATACTGTACAAGAGCAACTTTGGCTAACAAACGCAGCACCACATCATCCATTTGAAACTGCAACTGTAATGGAGATGACTCAATTCCTCAACAACCCTATCGACTTCTCGGCTTTTCTAAGGTACTCTTATGGGAAACCAACGATGACCCCGGATCTGATCAAAATGGCAGCTGCAAATGTGGACTTCTTTGACACATTAAAGATCACCCATAATGAAGCAGAATATCACCTGAATGAGCTTACTAAAGCAATGAGAGCGACAACTACAGGAATTCAAACTCCCGTTTTGCAACCTCTCACACCAACGGTCATCACTAGTTCTGCCACTATCCCAATAGAGCATTTTGTCTCTCACGATCTTGAATACCTTGAAAATGGAGCAAAGAAGTATGCCACGTCACTAACAATGCTCAAGGCTGTCAACTTGGAGAATGTTCCATCGATAGAAGACAAAGTGCCTGACTCAATATGGAGAAAGAAGCTGCTCAAATTTTATGACACCTATGCTTCACTTGGCATATCTCACTGGGACAAAAAGAAGAAGTTAGCCTACAATCACTTCCATCGACCTAAGAGAGGTGCTTCTATTGTCTCATCTCACAGAATCAAAAGTATCCTTGGGGCAACTACTCAGACGGTTTTCGGTTACGATTACTTAAATGTAATCTTGTTCAAACGTACCGATGAGAAAGAATACCGCATTGACGAAAGTGATCTCCAGTACCTTCAACTTGAAGACATAGAAGATCTATTGTTGCTTTTGGCTCAAGAAAAAGTTGACCATCTATCACCTGATATTGTCATAGCCTTGAGTTCAAACTTTCGTCAATATGCCAGGAAAATTGTCATTCAACACCGGGTGGAAGATTTTCAACTTGGGGTAGAAAGCTATCAGAAGAAGCTAAACCTGGAATGTCCCCATACGACTCCACTCAGTAATTTCCACAAGAACAAGAGGGTTTACATGGGGACTACCAAGCCGGAAGCAAGAATCTTTTATCCGAATCAGACTGGCGTCATGCAATATATGTGATTCTCAGAACTGCACAAATTCAGTGATGGAACGCTAAAGAATGTTCGAGATGATTCGTCGGTTCTCAATTCCAACTTACCTCTTCCGGCAGTCACATACACCTGGACAACCCAGTGCAGAAAAGGATCTTCGTATGCAATCAGGAAAATTGAGGAAGTGCTAAGGAAGCGCCGGTTGCTACGAAGCATAGAACGATTCGTCGGTGGACGACCATATGGAGCTCACCATCGGCTCACGGAACGAACCAATTAATTTTGGTTCGTCTCATTACAGGTCAACTCCATATGTACATTATTGTGAATATGTTATCTTTTTTACTTTATCAGCTTTTGTGGCTTGTTGTAGTGTTAAGGTATGATAATTTTTCAAGAATTTCTCACGAGATTCTAAATCTTTCAAAATATATCATACTAAAGCACTACAACTATCCCTTATTAACTTAAGGGGGAGCATTAACATGTTCTATGGCCAAACATCGATTTCATTTTTACCCAAAGACCGGTTAATCCATTCAATATCCCAAATATTAATGGTTAACATTTTGGATAAGGGGAGAAAATGGGATTAAGGAGACTTAAATAATACTTGGCTAAAAGATGAAAAAGATTTAATGATAATCCAACTTAACATGTGTAGAGCACGTGTTAAGGGGGAGCGTTTTTTTTTGATAAACAAAACACCTAAGGTACAAAACTTTTGATTTCAATATCACAAGTACCTTAGGTGATTTTCAAGGATTTTTCATGGTGACTATATCAACCTAAAGCAACACTTATCTCACCACGATGTGGTGACAAAAGGGTGGTAGGTATAGATATTAGTCCAATGATTCATCAGAACCGATGCAATCTTCCCAAGGACAATTCCTTAGATAGAATTAGAAGTCCTAGGAAAGTTGGAGAAAGATTGTGAATGTAGCTGAATGCCGACCAAGTACTTAAGCTAGCACTGGAACAATCACAATAAGGTGCTAGTGATGACGTATTGGTAAGCATTGAAGGGGTTGAAGAATGAAAAAGAATTGTAAAGATAAAGGGTGTAAAGAAAGAAGCCCTCCTTACAACTTTAGGCAGAAACCGGGTCAATACATATGCTATTGAGGTCATTTTTGCTAATGATTCTCGGTATTGAAGAAAGACATCATGGACCCAGTGATGCAATGCACAACCCTTCCCAGCTAACTCAAATATCTCTCAAAAGGTATTTGTTTTAATCACACGGAGATCAACACGTTATCTATTGGTTTATTCACTCCGAATAGACTAGTATTGAAAAGGTGGCACTCCTCTCCAGCCATCGCTCACTAAATCAAAACGCACAATCGAGTCTAGAGCCAAGAGATCATCAAAAGTCTCATTAGGACACTTTCCATTTATTCCTTGCTTTCTCACACACTGTGAAAAGTAAGAGATCTTTTATAAGTCCTACGCAGTATTCTTGCAATATTGCCAGAACATCCGAGTGATACGCAAGTATTACAGTGAAGATGGAAATCCTGCTTGAGCCAACATCAAACAAGCTCATGGTAGGTGACACGTGCGGTTCTTTACGAACTAATCTTGTGAAAACTGGAAAGAAACAGTAGTTTAATTCTTAATTGAACTTAAACTCGTTCCAGGCCTCTACGCATTATCGTATGATCTTGCCAGAACACTCAGAGTGACACTCTTTAGTGTTCACAGTGACGAGTGGAAATCCTTCTAGTGTTAACATCAAACAGCACTTGGTAGGTAACAAGCAAGATTCAGTTTGAATCAAGTTTGTGACAACTGGAAAGCAACGATGGTGAATATCTTAATTGAAATTCACTTGTTCCAGGTTTCATGAATTGACGGCTTCAATCATAAGGATTTTTAATCCAAATGATTCACTCTTTATGTTCGCAGTCAGCTTTGGACGGTCGAATAAAGAGAACGGGTTTACCCGCGAAATCCTGTCAGGAAGTTACTTAATTGAAACTATCCGTCACGGGTACAATATCTAATATCGTCCAACGGTCTTCACCGACCGGAGGTAAAATGCTACCGAATTAGAATAAAATGTCAAAGCCATTTTATTCGTGTCGTTGCTGTGTACCTGTTAAAGACGGTGGCGTTGCTGTGTACCTGATGAAGACGGTGGCGTTGCTGTGTACTAGTTGAAGACGGTGGCGTTGCGGTGTACCTGTTGAAGACGTTCTCACATGCTTATTCCTTTAGCATCAAATACTCCTGAAAATTCAAGAAAGTATGACCTAAAAGTCTTCCGCTGTATCGACTCTGAAACTTTCAAGAACTCAACAAAGGATAAGTGTGTGGGACATGAAGTCACAAAGAGGCGAACCTCACAAGAAAAGTAAAGGCGGCACGTGAAAGGCCAAAAGAACATGTTCCAAGCAAAAAGGCTGATATCATTCAACACATATTCACAAAAGTAAAGAAAAAAGAAAGAAAAGAAGACTACGAGCTCAAGAACAAGATCTAACATGCTAGATTAGGACTTTGTAAATTTGGAGTGACCTCCCTTTGGGGGAGATTGTTGGAAATACGTTTTACGCATTTAGAAAGTCTCGGTCACTCCAACAATGTAGTTATAGGCTCGTAGTTAAGTTAAGTATTACTTATTACATAGCCCGACCCATGAGCATGTTCATGGGCCGGAAGCCCAAGTCCTTTAAGGACTTGGGGTATTTAAACCTCTTTCCACCATGGAAAGAGGTGTTGGTTGTTTTATTCTTTCATTTCAATATATGTGTTTTCTTTCATTTCTCTCTCTAACTCTCTCTCTCTAGAAAAACATCAACCCCCTTGTTTTACAAGATTATCATTGTTCTACAGATAGGAACAACAATGTATTTTCTATATTTATCTTTACCTAGAATAGCTGAACATAGATTATTGTACAAGGCTTCTTATGTCTATAAAAGAAGACCTTTAGGTTAATGTTTCATATAATTTTTCATTCGTAAACTACTTTCATTGTAATCAAGTTTGATATCATTAATCAAAGTGAAAGTTTGTTTATATCATTGTGTGTTCTTGTTTAAGTGTTAATTCCGCATAACACTTAGATTATCATAAGCATATACAAAGGTTTCTCTAAGTGTATTACTTGATCTAATCTCGTATACATAAAGCTAAATCGATCTAAGTTGGGGAACAACAAGTGGTACCAGAGCTTGTTGAGGAACTTTTGATCTTAAAGAACACAAGAACCCTAAAAATCACCAAAACCCTAATTTTCTCAAAAAACCCTAACAACATCATGTCAGAAACAATAACCTCCTCCTCATCACCTTTACCAAACATCAAGATTCCCATGCTCGATGCAACCAACTTTGAATTGTGGAAATTCAATTTTGAACAATATCTAGGGATCTATGACTACACACTCTGGGAGATCATTGAATATGGAAACACATTCGATAAAGCCCAAAAGATTGCTGATGCTATTACTCAAAGATCAGCTGTTGCTGGATGCTCTGAAGAAGATAAGAAAGAAAAACCTGAAGATGGTAGAGCTGTGTCTGCTGATGACATAGCAAAGAAAAGGGTTGACATGAAAACCCTAAATATTCTGAAACTCTCGTTGGGACAAGAGAACCAGCATAAATATAGAGGTTATGATTCTGCTAAGCAACTTTGGGCAGCTCTTGAAGTTGCATATGGTGGTAATGCAGATACTAGGGAAGAAAAGAAGAAACAACTTATGCATGATTATGCTGTTTTTAAAGCACAACCCAATGAGAAGCTGAGTAGTGTGAGAAGCAGATTGCTTGACATTACAAGCAAATTGTCCTTCATGGGGACACAAGTTGGTGATGTTGACATCAATGCTACTTTTCTTAAAAGTCTTGGTGAGGTGTGGAAGATTGAGGCAAGATCCATTCTTGCCAATAATACTTACAAAAGTTCCACGTTTGATGACATTTACAACAAACTGAGGCTGTTGGAAGATGAAACTCTTTTAGAGCATGGAAACAAGTCTACCAACAGTAATATGGCCTTCTTCTCTCACAGTGAAGGTCAATTCAATCAGAAGGACTCTTACATGCATCCAGTTACTGGATCATCATGTGTCAGCGCTGGAACAAGCCCTGTCAACGTCTCCTTTTCAGACGCTGACACATTCAAAAGTGACTCCCCAAGAGTTAAACCTGCTGGTTTAGATTTGGATACTGTATGTGCTTATATTGCTTCTTTGCCTAATGGTTCAGTGATTACATATGAGGACCTTGAGCAGATAAGTGATGAGCACTTGGAAGAGATGGACATTAAGTGGAACATGGCTCTTGCTAGTATAAGAGCAAACAGGTGGAACAAAAGGTTTAAGAAGAAGATGACCTTCAATGCAAAAGACACAACTGGATTTGATAAATCCAAAGTTGAATGCTACAACTGTCATCGTATGGGGCACTTCATGAGGGAATGCAGATCTCCTAGAAGATCTGATGCTGGTAAACCCTCAAGTCAAGTTGTTAAGGCTCAGGATTCCAAAGCCATGGTTGCAGTTCAAGGAATTGATGGCATGGGATGGGATTGGAGCTATCTGGCTAAGAATGTTGAAGAGGATAAAGCTTTGGTTGCTGAGGTTGAAGAAGAAGAGCATGTTGAATATGCTCTCATGGCACACTCCTCCTCTTCATCTGATAATGAGGTATACAATGATGCTTTTTGTAGTAAAGGTTGTAGGTTAAACACTGAAAAGCTTAACAAAGAGGTGTTAAGATTATTAAGTGATGTGAGTACTGAAAAGTGCAAACTGTCTAATTACCAACTAGCTTTTACTGAAACTGAGAAAACAGTTTCTGAATACAAGAAAATGGAATTTGACATAAAAGATAAAATAAATATTTTAAAACATGAGTTAAATGCTAGTATGGATATTAGAAACATCATGGAAAGGGTTAATGGTGAGTTACATGCTAAGCTAGATGAGGCCATTAAAAATAAAGATAATGTTGGCCTTAAAATTCAAAGATTTGACAGAGCCACACAAACCCTAGGAGACTGTGTGAGTAAACAAAGAGATCCTAAGGACATGACTGGGATTGGGATGAATGATTACTCATGGTTCCACCACCAGCTGGTGACTTCTATGGTGTCCAACAAAAGGACCTATCTTGGACTGGTTTGCCAGAATTCCAAGAGGAGGAATTCATTCCTCCACCAAGAGTTGTCACTCCAGTTGAAGAGTACCAACAAAAGTTGACCGACCTGAATGAATGGAAGAAAGCTAACCCTACTTTATTTGTTAAGGGTGGCTTGCTATGTGAAAGTCCCAATGAGTCAACACCCATTAAGGTTACTAACCCAATCACTGGTAAAGCTGTTGATCTTGGCTCCAACACTGATAGAAAACCTAGCATTAAGTATGCAGAGATGTATAGGAATACTAGGTCACCCAAGAGCCAAGTTAGCAATAATGGAACAGGCTTCTTCTCTTCTAGACCTAAAGTTGTGTCTAGAAAAGCTTGTTACACTTGTGGTAGCTTTTCACACTTGTCATACAAGTGTGTCAACGCTCCCAAAGCCAGCGCTGACAGGAACAATTTCAGCGCTGACAGGAACAAAGTCAACGTTGTTAGGAAGTCAAACTTTGTCAGACCCAAACCTTGTGTGCAGCAAAGTCCACAAGTGATTAGACCTGCCCCATTCTTTACTAGAGGGTCTAACACTCATGGACAAAGGCCATTTCAAAAGACAAACACCTGGTCTAATAGGCAATGGGTTTCTGTAACAAACCCTAGGTCCAACGCTGATAAGGGTAATTTCAGCGTTGACAAGACAAATTCCAACGCTGACAGAAACGTGACCAGACCTAAATATTTGCAACCACATGGTAAGGGGTCTAAAGCTTCTTCAAGCTTAACATGGAGACCCAAGAAAGATCAAAACCCTAATGATAATGGGATTTCAATGACCTGCAACAGATTTAATTACATTTCAAAGGTCATTACAAAACCTATTGGGGTTAACTGGGTTTTTCATCCTAAGAAGGATGAAAATGGGGTTGTTATGAGAACTAAGTCTGTTCTTATTGAACAACCAGATGAATCCAAGTCTTCTAAGGCTTGGGTTCCTAAAGAAAACTAATTTGTTTTCTTTATGTGTAGGGCATTCAAAAACAGGTCAATGATTATGGATATTGGGATAGTGGATGCTCAAGGCACATGACAGGGAAAGAAGATTATCTGACAAACTTCACTCCCATTAAGGATGGTGATAAGGTTTACTTTGGAGGCGGATATGGTACTATCACAGGGAAAGGAACCCTTCTCACCAAGAACTTGCGTTTTGAAAACGTATTTTTGGTAAAAGAGATTGATTACAATCTTTTTAGTGTATCACAAGTTTGTGATAACAAGAATAAAGTTCTGTTTACTGATACTGAGTGTTTGGTGTTAAGCAAGGATTATAAGATCCCTAATGAGGAATATATTGAATATAGAACACCTAGGCATAAAGACATATACAATGTGAATCTGAATGGAATTAAAATGAATAATAATATGTCTTGTTTTTATGCTAAAGCTTCAGTAGATGAGAGTAATTTGTGGCACAGGAGACTAGGGCACATAAATTTTAAGAATATAAATAGGCTTGTGAGACTTGGCTTGGTTGATGGTTTGCCTGAGAAGGCCTTCTATAATGACCACTCTTGTGTTGCATGTCTTAAAGGTAAGCAGCACAAGGTCTCATTCAAGTCCAAACAGGTGCATACTAGTTCTAGACCTCTTCATATGCTACACATGAACCTCTTTGGTCCAACCAATATAGAAAGTTTGAATGGTAAGTCATATTGCTTTGGCATCACATATGACTTTTCTAGGTTTACTTGGACATTCTTTCTAGCTATGAAGAGTGACACAGCTGATATTCTAATTGATTTTATCACTCAGATTGAGAAGAGGTCTGGCAATGAAGTTAAAATGCTTAGGAGTGATAATGGTGGTGAATTTAGGAATAAGAAGCTAGATGATTTCTGTGCCAGGAAAGGAATTACTAGGCAATTTAGTATTGCTAGAACCCCACAGCAAAATGGGGTTGCTGAGAGGAAAAATAGAACCCTAATTGAAGCAGCCAGAACAATGTTGGCTGATGCTCATTTTCCTATAGCCTTTTGGGCTGAGGCTGTTAATACAGCTTGTTATGTTCAAAATAGAGCATTGGTTAACAAAATTCAGAACAAAACACCTTATGAGTTACTTTGGGGAAGGAAACCTAATATTGGTTTTCTCAGACCTTTTGGTTGTCATGTAGTAGTTTTAGACACTAGTGATGCCTTAGGTAAATTTAGTGCAAAAGGTGATGAAGGCTACTTCATGGGGTATTCAGTGCAGAGCAAGGGATATAGAGTTTATCTTAAAGAAGAAAAACGTATACTTGAAAGAGTACATGTTAGGTTTTTAGAAAATAAACCTAGTGATCCTGAAAGTGGTCCTAGTTGGTTGTTTGACTTGGAACCTTTATCTAGAACTTTAAATTATATGCCTGTCACTAATCCAGACATTGTGAAGGTAACTTCAAATGTTATGGAGGAACAAGTTGTTGATGTTTCAGGTACTCAGGTTCATGAAAAGGTTGGATCACAAGCAGAAAAGACATCTCCTATCCAAGAATATGTTACAATTCCCATTTGGACAAATGCTTTTGCTGCTGCTGCTGCTGGTAAAGATAATGGTGGTCTCCAAGTACCACCAGATACAAACATGCATGGTCCTTCAGGCGCTGACAAAGGCAAATCTAGCGCTGACAAGACCAATTCAGACGTTGATGGTTAAGACGTTGACAACAACAGTTCAAGCGTTGTTAGCCCAAGCGCTGACAAACAAGGTTCAGGCGTTGACAACACTTCTGCACATCTTTTCTCTTCCATTTTTTAACAAGGTGAACCTTCCAATTTATATGAAGAAGGTCATCCCCATGTTGATGTAAGAGAGTCTAATGAAGAAGATATTGGCAACATGGAGAATGGGGTTGAGGACACCAGACTTTTTGAAGAAGGAGTTCTCACTTCCACTATGAAGAATCACCCCACTTCTCAAATCATTGGTGATATTATGACTCCAGTTCAGACTAGAAGATCTCATCAAGGTCTTGGTGGGTTTATTGCCAATATACACAAGAAGGTTGATACCCCTCTTATGCAAGCATGTTTGTTTGCCTGTTTTCTGTCACAACAGGAGACCAAGAAAATATTTGATGCTCTCAAAGAACCAAGTTGGGTGGAAGCAATGCAGGATGAGCTTCACCAATTTGCAATTCAGGATGTTTGGGAGCTGGTTGATTGTCCCAGATATGTCAGACCTATAGGGACAAGATGGGTTCTAAGGAACAAGAGAGATGAAAGAGGCATTGTGGTCAGAAACAAGGCAAGGTTAGTGGCTCAGGGATATACACAAGAGGAGGGGATAGACTATGAGGAACTCTTTGCACCAGTTGCAAAGATTGAAGCTATCAGGATCTTTTTAGCCTATGCATCCTGCATGGGCTTCACTGTCTATCAAATGGATGTCAAGAGTGCCTTCCTCTATGAAACTATTGTTGAGGAGGTATATGTGATGCAGCCTCCTGGTTTTGAGGATCTAGAGAATCCAGATAAAGTGTATAGAGTCAAAAAGGCTATGTATGGATTTCATCAAGCCCCTAGAGCATGGTATGGTACTTTGTCTACCTATTTGGTGGACAATGGATTCAAGAGGGGCACCATAGATCAGACACTATTTACAAAGAAGAAAGGCAAGGATGTGTTGCTTGTCCAGGTCTATGTTGATGATATCATTTTTGGGTCTACTGATCCAAATATGAGTGAGGATTTCTCCAAGCTTATGACAGACAAATTCAAGATGAGTGCTATGGGGAGATGAACTTCTTTCTTGGATTACAAGTTCAGCAGAAAGAAGATGGTATCTTCATCTCCCAGGATAAATATGTGGCTGAAATCTTGAAGAAGTTTGGCTTTTCTCCACATGAAAAGAGGGCTACTACCCCTATGGATAGAGAACACCCTTGGGGAAAGATTGGAGATGGGAAAGATGTTGATGTCAGGCACTATAGATCCATGATTGGATCCTTGATGTATCTTATAGCCTCCAGACCTGACATCATGTTTGCTGTGTGTGCTTGTGCACGCCATCAAGTGACTCCCAAAGAATGTCACCTTTATGCTATGAAGAGGATCTTTAGGTACCTAAGATGTTATCCTAGTCTTGGTTTGTGGTACCCAAAGGATTCACCATTGGAGCTGATTGCATATTCAGACAATGACTATGGAGGTGATAAGTTTGATAGGAAATCCACAACTGGTGGATGTCGGTTTCTTGGGAGCAGGTTGATATCTTGGCAGTGCAAGAAACAAACAGTGGTGGCTAATTCTACAACTGAAGCTGAGTATGTGGCTGCAGCTGCTTGTTGTGGACAAGTTTTGTGGATTCAGAACCAGCTGTTGGACTATGGGTATAATTTCATGCATACCAAGATATTTGTTGACAATAACAGCACTTTATGCATCATTAAGAATCCTGTACATCATTCTAAAACTAAACACATAGAAATTAGACACCATTTTATAAGAGATTGTTTTGAAAAAGGTTTAATACAACCAGATAGGGTTGACACTGAGGAAAATGTGTCAGATTTACTAACTAAACCTTTTGATGCTGGGAGGTTTCAATACTTGGTAACAAGTATTGGAATGATCAATCTCACATAATATGTGTTTTGGAGTCTTTTTGTAAAAGTATGTACAGGATGATGCATTGTTATTAGTCTTATTGATGATTTAGATTTTCCACTATATTTTTCTAACACTAACAAAGGTTACTTGAACGCTGATAAGTGTTTTTGTAACGTTGTCAGCAATATAATTGTCTAACGCTGACAAAGCTTCCCTCAACGCTGTCATGTGTTATCGGGGCGTTGTCAACAACAATGTTAGTTTTGTGGTTTTCAATCTAAATGTGCAGATGGTGCTAGCAGTATACCATTGGATACAGAGTTGCTTATGGATCCTTGGAGAAGCATTTGGACAAGTTTTTATTTATGGATGATGGTTGGAATTTTTAATTCCTATCTTTACATAAATTTTTGTGTTCATGCATACTTTTAGCAACATATGTATCATAGTTTAAGGGGAGGTTTTAGGAACCTTTAAGATGTTTGGGTATCCATATGATACTCTTATCACAATTCTAGATTGTGTCCACAGGTGAGTATGAGTTAGTTTTACTAAATCATGAGGCACTGTAGCATGTAAAGTTGATATACTATGCATGCTGCCAAGACATTTTTGGCCTAGAATTGGTTGTGGTCTGTTGGGAGACTTGGGAATAATTTTATAAGGTAACTTGGTTGTTAAGAGTTTTGGTTAGCAAGGGACACTAGAGGACTGTTATGTCTATCTTGCTTAAGCAAGTGTGCATAACTGGACAGTGCTTGCCGCCCTATAATAATTATCAGCTTTTTGGTTATCTTCTCTAGGATAAATTACTTTGTTAAGGTCATTTTTCATTTTTAAAACATTTTTATTTTTGGACGCTGACAAGTATTTTTCAAAGCGTTGTTGTGACCAATTTAGACGCTGACATGGTTATAGGCAAACGTTGACAAGATTATAGCCGTTGGGCGTTGATAGGTTATTTTTGACCGTTGACACTCAATGGGTTCTACCCAGTTGTTACTTTTTGACATATTTTTAGGCCGTAATTTTGGGAGTTGATCGATTTCACTTAATGCATGAGATAAACTTATACTTTTTCAATATTTTCATGATTGTGTTTTTGAAAATACTTGCCTATTTTTGGGCCAATCACATGCATTTTCTTCTCCTATAAATTTGGCTCATATTTTTAAACAGGGTATCTATACTTCTTGTCTAACACAATTTTCTCTTATCAACTTCATCTTCATCCATCACTTTTAACAGCTTTCAACAATGGCACCAAAGTTTAAACCATCAGAATTGGAATTGGGTTCAGAAGCCAACACAACATGATTGCGTATCTTGAAGCTGATGATGCTCTGTTTCTCCAATACACACAAATGGTGGCGTATTTGAATGCATCTCCTATTAGGTATGCTCTTTCTCATGCACCACTCATTCCTGTCACACATATTAAACAGTTTTGGAACACTGTTAGTTCCTCAACAGTTAATAGAGTGACTACATTGACTTCTATTGTTCATGGGAGACCTTGGGTGGTTACTGAGGCTTTGGTACGCCAAGCCTTGCATCTTGATGATGCTGATGGTATAGCCACCCTTCCCATTAATGAAATTGAACAAGGGCTAAGGGCTTTGGGATATCCTTTTCCTGATGAAGGTACTTTAAACAAGTATCATAAACAGGAGTTTCCCCTAGCCTGGAAGTACCTCATACATGTCCTCCTTCAATGTTTGAGTCCCAAATG
Organism: Glebionis coronaria; assembly: GCA_025667525.1. Lineage (NCBI taxonomy): Eukaryota > Viridiplantae > Streptophyta > Magnoliopsida > Asterales > Asteraceae > Glebionis > Glebionis coronaria. The sequence goes on from JANFOE010000351.1 coordinate 177,150, forward strand.
CACTGCACACAATGAGATCAATAGATCTATTGCAAGTGCCATTGTGTGTATTGCAACTGGGCAAAAATTTAATTATTCTAAAATGATTTTTGAGGGCATGTGTAAAAATAAGGGGAACAAAATGACTTTAGCTTATCCCTGATTTTTACAAATGGTTTTTTATGTTCAAGGATACTGCACAAGGGATCATATTGATTTTTATGAGATCCCTGTGCAAAAGAAAGCTATTTTTATAAAGATGAACTCACCCCCCCCCCATCGTGACCTACCCTTAACCCAAGCTATGCTTGCTGTCATTGCAGCAGCTCAACCCCAACCAGCTCCCCAACCACAAATTGACCCAATACCTGAACCATTACCTTCCCCTGAACATATGCAACTTGACCAAGAACCCTTCAACGCTGACACATTAAATGTTGGCGTTGATGTGCCTATTTCCAACGTTGACACACAACCTTCACAAACCCAAACACCCCTTAACCAACCACATCCACCCAATCTTCCACACCATCTTCCACACCCCCTGAATATAGGTTGATGAAACGCCAAAGGACTACTGGAGTGTTCTCCTCTGGTGGTCCTAGCCATGTAGCAGAGAGAGCCACCACCACAAGTGTGGTTGGTGATATGGATGAGGCTGGGACTATTGGTTCTGGCTTAGTAGCTGGCCAAGGCAGTCCCACCATCATTAAGTCCTCATCCATGCCCAATGAATCTGACTTGGGAGGTCAAATCCCCATTTTAGAAGAGGGCAGACTGGAACCAATGACTCTTATGGAATTGACGGTAGTCTGCATGATCTTGCAAAAGCAAAATGCAGACTTAGTACAAGTTGTCAGCTCACAAGGCCTTGAACTCAAGCAATTGAGGGAGAGGATTGTTGTTTTGGAGACTGCAAGTGCAAGGAGAGGTATGGAGGAATCTTCCAAAGGGGAGGAAGATCCAATAAATCTGAGTGATAAGGGCAGCCATGATGGTCAATCTTTGGATGTTGCTGAGGCCCTTACAAGTTTGAAGAAACAGACATGTTTTGATACATCCTTAGTCTCTCCTACCAACTTGAATTTATCATTTACAACCATGTTGGAGGAAATTGCAAAAGGCGCTGAGGCAGGAAATTTAGGCGTTGACAAGCAGAATTTGGACGCTGACAGAAATATTTTGGGCGCTGACACAGCAAAATTGGGCGTTGACAGACCTGCACATGAGGGTGATGTATCCCAGTCATCATCCATCATCAAGGAGGTTTCTTCACAGGTATCACCATCTACCTTACCAACAATTGCTCCATTAGATAAGGGTAAGGGTATTATGGTAGAAGAGATTGTTCCAAAGGATGCAGCTCAAGTTGAGTTTGATAGAAGATTGGCTACACAAATCATGGAACAAGACAGAATGGAGGTGAAAGAGTCACCATTTGTTGTTACTTCAGAAGAAGGAAGTGATGGAGCTAGCTCAGACTCAAGTGTCATAATTATAGAACCAGAAGACTTGAGTATGGAGATGAGTTGGCCAAGGAGAAATTGGGAGAGTTGAAATTGCAGGTTGACTATGATATGCCAGAGGTGGTTTAAATGTATAATTCTTGGGAAGAAAGATATATGGAGAATCCACACTTGACCACTTCAGATCAAATATGGGGTTTGGAGATTCTCCTCAGAGTTCAAAAGGATTGCCAGGTAATTTTGAAACACAAGGCAAGCAATATTCTCTTAGAGTTGAAAAGGGATAGAAGGGAGTTATACTGCATGTTGCTCAGATGTCATGGAGTAGGATGGACTTATCAGAAATTGAGGGTATTGACATTTGATGAGTTGGAATGCAAGGCTTATCCCATTTGGGTGAGAGTGCAGGAAGCAAACACTCTCAAACTTCTTTCTGATGAAAGAAAGGAAGAACTTGCAGAAGAAATGGAGCTCAAGAAAGCAATGTTTATTCCCAGACCAGTGAAAAAGGGGATTTCTCTTGAGTTTCCCAAAGATATGGATCCACTATATCCAAGTGAAGCTGTCATAAGAAAGAGCCTCAAGCTCTCACCATTAGAAGCTTCAGATATGGTGCAAGTGTTACCACTAGATTCCAGAAACCCAATTGTGAGCTATGAAGAAGATGAATGTGGGTTTTGGAAAATTGGCAGGTATGGCAAAGAGGTACACACTTTTACCACTCTCATATCTTTGTTTGCAAGTTTTGATAGAGAAGACTTGGTAGACCTATGGAGGTTGCTAGAGACCAAGTATGAGGCTGAAGCACCAACTTCAGCTAATGGAATAAAACTGTGGTCCACATTCAAGAGAATGTGTGGACCAAAAGATGAGGATCCTGCTATTTGGAAGGATCTTGAAGATGACCTCAGTGGTCTTCAATGGAGGTTATATTCAGATGCTGGTGTTTACCATTTGAGTTCTACAAAGTTTGTTGAGTATCTACTTGTGGATGGTTAGTATTTCATATCCAAGGCTATTTTGGAGAAGATGAAGAACACTCAGCTGGAAATTGATTATTCAAGTGACGTGGCAAAAGACTTGATCAGATTTATTTATTACCAATATGAGAAGGTTTGTAAGATTCCTCCTAGTCCTTAATGCTTATTCAGAAACTTGATCATAAGAGTGGATATCAAGTTTAGGGGAGGATTGTTGGGAATAAATTAAGGCCAGATCACTTGAGCGCTGACAAGAGTAAAACAAGCATTGACAAGAGCAAAACAAGCGCTGACATCTCAAGCGTTGACAAGACAAAGTCAAGCGTTGATACATTGAAGACAAGCACTGATGGGAAGATATACTCTACGCGTTTATTGTATTTTAGATTACTTCTAGTAAAGATAGGAACAACAATGTATTTTCTATATTTATCTTTACCTAGAATAGCTGATACGTAGATTATTGTACAAGGCTTCTTATGTCTATAAAAGAAGACCTTTAGGTTAATGTTTCATATAAGTTTTCATTCGTAAACTACTTTCATTGTAAGCAAGTTTGATATCATTAATCAAAGTGAAAGTTTGTTTATATCATTGTGTGTTCTTGTTTAAGTGTTAATTCCGCATAACACTTAGATTATCATAAGCATATACAAAGGTTTCTCTAAGTGTATTACTTGATCTAATCTCGTATACATAAAGCTAAATCGATCTAAGTTTGGGATCAACAGGTTTCGGAGGGTCATCAGACAATTCCTCACTTGGTAGCAAAAGCATTTCAGTACTCGTTTTAGACCGAACAAAAACAGTTGGAGGATTAACTTTCGGATAATAAACGGGTGTCACTTCTTTATCAAGCTTTTAGATTTTTAAACGAGTCTCTACAGCAAGTTCAGTAGTTTCCTCAGAATCATGCACACTAGGAAGATCATGCTCATCAGACAAGAGCACATTACCATTATATAGAGTTTGATTTATGTCCTGAACTTGCTTAAGATATTCGAGATTGGGAGGAAGAAGACAACCTAAAGCCATTTTGTGACGGGTGTAAATTATCTCATTCACTTTAGGTGCGAGCATATTTATCGTCTGCATAGATTGTCCACGTTTTACCAAAAGGTTGTCTAATTCCCTAATCCTATCCCGAGCTTTTCAAAAATCCTCAAGAAGCCCATCTTCTCGAATTTTGAAATCATGTTTCAGCTTTTTCCTTTCTTCTTTTAAATCGGAAACAATAGATTTTTCAGTTAAAAGCTGTTTATTAAGAAATGTGATTTCATCATTCAATTCGCTTATCTTTTTAGCACTACTTAAGTGTAAGGCATTTAATTTCTGAGTAGTGCATTTTTCGTGATAAACCGATGTAGCATGAGCTTGTTCAAGTTCCTTAATTTTAGCATGATGGATTTCAAAGCTTTTCTCCCTTTCCTTATACCCCGCAAGCTCAGTGGTCAGTTTGACATTAGTTTCTCTAAACTTATTATTAACCACATTCGCATGAGCAACATCCTTGTCAAGCTTAACAAATAATGATTTATAATACGCATGCGTCTCGTCAGGAAGGGTTGTAGGTTGGGCTACTTGATCTCCACTAAGGTCCACACTGGGCGCATTAGAAATAATATTGCTATTATTCGTTTGAACCCCGTGTGTCTCAGTGGAAGGCTCAAGTGACTAAGTATACTCTTCCTCCTGATTAGACATATTATATAACTCATTATCATTGAGACGTGGGTGTACCTCAAAGGAACCGTCGGAATCATACACAGGAGCACTGTCAAGTTGAATTACCGATGTTGATGATTGCTGCGAATTAGCCATCAAGATGGAGTCCGTAGCCACCTCTTCTTCCTCATCATATGCTGCTGCAGATGACATGAGATCAAACTCTTCAGCTAGAAGTGGAATTCCTGCTTCTCCCTTTTGTGCTATAAGAAGCTGAGACTGGAGATGGGCAACATTCGTCTTTTTTCTTGCATTGCTATCATGATGATCAATACCCGCAACATCACTATCTTGTTGATACGTCATAGTATAAGTCGTGTGAAAGACAGGATCTCAATTCGTAGAAAGCGTGTTTTGGAGTCTCAACAAAATCAAACTTTGCCGAAATTTTCCAGCCCGACAAAAATACCTCAGTCCGATATAACATAAACCGAAAAAATTTTGAATTACCAAATTTTGAATTCAAGTTAGACATAGCCAATAACTAGTAGGGAAAAATTTTGAAAAAGGAAAAATTTGGAAAAAAATAAAACCGAAAAATGGCCTAAAAATTTGAATATTTGTCCGAAAATTTGAATTTTTTGGTCGAAAAATTTTTCGCATCGCCAAAATTTGAAATCGAAGCCTAAATAGCCTAAAATTGGTCTAGGAAAAAATAAATTTTACTTAGGTATTCCCGCCAATTTTTTTTTAATCTTCGTGTAAAATATGTTCCGGGACTAGTCTAGATAGTTGCTAAGTCTGAAAAATACTCGAACAAAATATCCACCGGAATATATCTATCGGAATGTGTCATCGGAATATTCTATCGGAATGCTGTCGGAATACCCTGTCAGAATGTCTGTCGGAATACCTGTCGGAACACCTGTCAGAATACTCTGTCGGAATGTCTGTCGGAATACATGTCGGAATACTCTGTCGGAATAATTTTCGGAATAACTGAGTTCAACACCTATCGGAATCCGTATCGGAATATGTATCGGAATAATAATCCCTTTTCCGATGGATTCTGTCGGAATGTATAAACCCTTTTCCGATGGATTCTGTCGGAATACGAGTACTGTTCCGAGACAATAGGTAAAAAAATGGGATTTTTTACAAGAAATCCGTGATTTTAACCAACCCAAATCACCCAAATCTCTACCACGACTATATAGAAGATATATGGATCACTTGGAATAACAAAAACACGAAAAAATTTGATCTAAAGCTCACGAATTTCAAGAAAACAAAGACAACACCAAAGAGCTAACCACGAATCCCTTGGCGAATGATACCACTTGTAGGAGTTAAACACACGACTTGTAGATCAAGAAATAAAGATGATGATGAACAAGATTTAAACTAAGAATGGAATATTAGATTAAGGAAGAAGAAAGAGAAAGATACAAAGTAGGTGATTCTAGTGATAGAAACTAAGGAGCGTTTCTCTCTCTAAAACAAAAAGGAAGGAAAATACTATAGGAGACACACACACAAATGAGGTTGGATGTGCCTTTTATACTAAGGCTTACAAGGTTAGGAGGCCTTCCTCATTTGTGTGTTCAGGACTAATTCCCGTTACATACATAACAATAACATAGAACTCTCGACACCGTTGAATAGCATTTTCCACGAGCTTCACAATGGTATATTATATGACCATCACTTTAAATACTTCTAACAGAATTAAATATTTTTAGTTGTCTGACATTTTCCAAAAGAGTTATTTTCACAAGTATTGTTTTAACGACAATTATTTAACTATCTCACAATATTAACACCATGACTATCTCACATGTTTTAAGTAAAATAAACATACAACAATTTGATAGATAATTTACAAGTCCTTGTAAACCTAAACCTCATTTGACTGGCAGTTTATAAGTCCTTGTTAACCCAAACGTCAAGTTACCTTATCAACCTAAACTTGTTTCAACCATAGTGTCATCATAAAACCTCATTGTTGATAACCCAAATGTTGATAATTGTGATGAAAATCCGGTTAGGAAAACCACCACCACCAAAACCATAGTTTCATCGTAAACCCAATTATTGATAATTCAGATGCAAAAACGGTTAGGATATGTGGCGATCCTCAAATTTCACATATGTGTTATGTGTTATAATTGTATGAATATGATAATTTGACTGGAAATTTTTTGTGTTTATACCTTACTTGGTAAGATCAATATGTTCTCATAACCTAAACTGCCACTTCAGCATATTCTTATATGTTGCAAACACAATGTATGTATCAAGTCTAAGCTCTAAAAATAATCTAATAAGTAAATTATGAATAAATAATTATGGATTATAAACAATTTGTAAACTATCCTTTGAAGAAAAAATATTATCTAAGAATGGTAAGAACAAACCCTACAAAGCTGAGTACAAATAAATATACATAATAGTCTAGATCTCCACCTGGAAATTCCTTGTAAACTAATATTTCAAACAATATAATTACACAATATCTATATATGAATATCAAATATAAATTAACAAGTTATAATATATCATATAGAGGAGATATTTGTTTATAAAACACTAAGTATAAGTAATCTAAATCTAATTACAAGTATAAGATCTAGTAACCTAGATTAGCACCTAAAATCCATTTCGCATTGAATTAAGATCTAATCTTTTGAAAAACAATTATAAAACTCAACCTAATTGCACCTAGGTTATGATTACCCTATACAAACCCTTAAACTAAGTGTGCACAATAATTAGAAGCTATAAACATAACATATAAGACCTATAGTAAGTTTACATGTGGAAATAAACACCCAAAGTACAAAGTCATTAGGCTTAATGACCTAAAACCCCTTATATTAAGCATTTTACTTAGAATCAATACATAGTCTTTTAGGACAAGTCTACCAACACTCATATCATTAAATTTAGGTTATAAAATTATCTTAGAGCATTGTAAAAGTACCGTAAAGAACAAGGTACAACATTTTAATGCATGCTTTATAAATTAGGTCAAAATAGGTATTTTCACCCTTTGGACATGTTTACCTAGAATAACTTAGTAAAACCAATGTAGGGACTTCATAAACACATTGATGATAATGTAGGATGTATAAATTGAGTTTACATCAGTAGCTAAATCAAGAATAATGGATTTAACAACAATTCAACCCTATTTCATTAGAAACCCTAATCCGGCTAGGTTTTCTTTCCAATTTCACCTCAAACCTTTGTTAAACTTCCAACCAAAGACGAAAACTTCCTAATTACAATATGTAAACCCTATTTATACCCTAATCCACATTAATCACATTCCTAAACCATTAATTACAATAATTACGAAGTTACAAAGTTACAAGCCGTAGATTTGCATCTGACTAGGTTTTTCCCTCGAAAAACCCATTTAAACTCTTTCCATCCAAAACTCAAACCTAAGGAAGATATTTTATGATACATAGTAGATATTTACAAGTCTAATCAACCAATAACATAGGTGCATAAGCTACTTGATGGCAAATTCTCTTCCATATACATTTCGTGGCCTAAAAACCGTCCAACACTTCTTCCTTGGATTTTTAATGTTTCTAGCTATCAATACTCCTCAAATAGCTTACCTTAGCCACCATGGACGTGTAATAAGCCAAGGATATTATTACATAAGTTTACTTGGAGCTTAAGGGTGGAAAACTAGTATAAATAGGGCGTTTCTCCATACAATGCAAATCACACCCTGTTTTCTCTTTACCTCCATACCCATTCTAATTTCCACATCTACAAAAGTTCTAGGACTCTTATAAAACCAAAAAACAGGTCTAGAAGGAATCCATTGAAGCTCTTGAAGCTTTGGTAGCAAGTTGTGTTCATAAAAAGCCTTATAAGGTCATTTTAGAGCTACATAGGTAATCATTATGTTATCTAAGCTTAGATCTTGTTATAATGTTTTTCAAAGACTTTTTATAATGTTTATAAGATGTTAATAAGCTAATCTAATAAGCCTTAGTTCATGTAATAAGCTAAAATGGAATATATAAGCTATAGGTGTAATAAAACCCTAGTTGTGTAATTTACATGAAATAATGAAATAAAATCCATTTGAAAAGCTATAGATCTGGAAAACTAATTTTATTATGTTTATAAATATGTTTATAAAATTTGTTTTAACTTTCTAGATCATTTGGTACAATTTTGAGGTTGTTATGTAATTTTAAGCAAGTATAGGGACTAAAACTATCATTTTTGAAACTATAAACATTTTGGGCCAAAAGTGTCATTTTGCCAAAGTTAAAAATATAAGGATTAATGTTTTAAAGTTTGAAACCTTGAGGTTAATATTAGAAGGTTGAAAATGTTAATATTAAAACTATATACTTTAAGGGTTAAAAGTGTAAATATACCAAACTTACAACTAAAAGGACTATTTTTGCCAATTGTGAAAATAAAGAACATAAATTATAAATATAAGATAATATAAAATGTATCATGTTAGTAGAGAGCTTTTTACAAAGATGTTCCATCTCGATATTACGTTCTGACTAAGTGGTTAGGTTTACGATTTAAAGTGCCCTCGCTCCATAAAACGTTTATAGAATGGTTTCTGAGTATGATGGCCCGAAAAATGATGCTATAATTACAACAATTTATAAATTAAATAATACATAAATAATACTTAAAATTATTGAACTCAAGATCAAAGACTTGATACTATACAAAATGTGTTAATTCATGTTTGTGTAAGACCAATATGTTGTTTGTGAGACCAAGCTGTTTGTTTGTGAATGAAATATATCTGATGCACCTCAGACTCTATGGATGCCAGGTGAGTTCATAGCCTCACTTTTAATGCTTTCTTAATGATTTAAAAACCCGTGAAGGGGATATATGCTAAAACTGGAATATATGTGTTTTTGAACTCTATGCTTTTACTGAAATATGTTATTGCACGAGTGCCCAAACTATTTCTCTAATTTCATGAGTCATTAAACACATCCATGTGCTCTAATATTGTAAGCATATCTATTTGGGTTTAACGAGTCATGTTTGTGTTACCTGTACGTGTGGGTAATCGAGCATACTTTATTAGAATTAATGGGTAACCTGGACCAATAGGTTACTTGTCATGATATTCTGTCATGATGGTCACTTCTGTGAATTCTCGTTAGTATTGAGGTCATGAGCTTAGTTTAATAAAATATTGTTTTATGTGAGTGAATAATAACGTAGCTCAAGGTGGTAGACATATATTCAAAACTGTTATTGCAAATCTATGAATTCACTCAACCTTTGTGTTGACTTTTAGGCATATATTTCAGAAAATTGTGACTGGTAGCATGGAGCAGCATAAGGATGGCATGAAGAGGCACAAGCTTGAAATTATTGATATAGATTTTGGGAACCTCATATTGTAAAACTCTGATTTTTACATGAGATATAAAGAAAGTTGATTTAATCACTCTTTTGAGTTGTTTTCTATCATTATGACTTGTGTTCTATGAAGTAATACCCTAAATTAGCTTTCGTTGCTATAAGGTAAAAATGGGGGTGTTACAGATTGGTACTCAGAGACATGGTTATGAGAAGAAGAATTAAAATCTTGACTATAACTACTTTTAAAATAATTTCAAGAAAGTCCTTCGTGCCAATGCCAGTGCTGCTGCAAGAATGATGTAATGCCAATACCAGTACTGCTACCCTTCAGAACAATGTATAAATGATATTATGATAGATTATGTTTATGTGTACGTAATATAATGTGATTACTATAAATAAGTTATGTTATTTATCGACGTCTCCAGAAATATGTATTCCTATTATCATCTTATCGGGTTCAGAAGATTCTCGTTCTGCAAATATTCCTGACGACTCCCTAAAATATATTTCCAAATCCTCCAACAATTAAATCCTTATGATACCTCAGAAAATCCATCCAAAGATCATAAAATCCCAATAACCGTCTTGCCTTTTGATGACGACCCTTATATGCAAGTTATACGAGCATATAATGAATAAATACCTTTTCAACCTCAACATAAAATTAATCCATCACCTTACCCTGTTAATATACCCTTACCCTATATTTGAAAATCTACCTAAAAATACCTATGAACAACAATTAAAGATATCCTGCCATATTGAAAGAACACCCCCCCCCCCCCCCCCCCCGAGAATATTGAAGATCGTGAAGATAAAGTTGAAGGACCGAAGAATAATACAATAAGATTTTAGGAAACTAGAAGCAGGTTTTTAGGAAACTAGAAGGAGATTTTTAGGAAACTAAAAGAAGATTTTTAGGAAACTAGAAGGAGATTTTGAAGAAGCCAAGTCTAAGTTGCAAAAAAGACAAGCGATATATAATAAAAAATTGTTCAAGCTCGACTAAAGATTTATTCCCTAGAGTTAATCATTAAGGAAATTCAAATTAGACATCATACAAAGTCTTTTTCATGCCATCAAAGAACTTAAGAGGAAGAGATGAAGACATTAGACTAGAAGTTGTAAATATTTTCAACTTTCTGAATCTTGTCCTCCACAGACAAGTTTTTAAGAAATAAAATTTGACGAACAAGGTTATTAAGCACAATCTTGTGCAAAAATTAGAAAAATATTAAGCGTACATTTAGCACTGAAAGAACATCCATAAATTCTAGTAAACCAGAAACTACCATAACTTAGGATTATGAATCCAACCTACGGTGAATATGATGGAAATTTTCTTCTGTGTAAGAAATGCACCCTGCATCACACAGGACTTTGCACCACCTGGTGCTGGATTTTCAACATAGTAGGTCATTGGACTAGGAATTTTAAGGGCAAGTGGCCTTATAAGCTATATGTTTGGTAGAATTATCATATATCTTATATACATGTTGTAAGGAATAAAATACCGCCTTCTATTTAAGCGTTATTCGTCTCTAAGAAATCGTATTCTTAGATTTTATATGTAGGACGTCTTACCTACGCTGAAGTAAGAAGGAAATATAGGGGTATAATAAATATGTCAAATGCTAGAATCTTCGTCTTATCCTTGTTGTATTTCGAAAATTTCTAAGTCTATGATTTACATTATGTTTATTTGATTGAATTAGGACGCTTCTTCAGTCAAATGAATAAATTTAAATCACCAAATTTATGATTTCTTCCTTGCATAAAGTTGGACGCACCTTTATGTTAGTAAGAATTTATAAATAGACTTAAAGATATTCGATATAAGACAAGCGTAGACTTAACAAATCGTTATAGAAATTACGTTATATTATTATATATTATATTGAAAAGGTATTATTCGATTCGAAAAGCAAGCAAAAATAAATTGGACCATTCAAAGATTTTTGAAATGGACTGTGACATATTAACTTGAGTTTCCCAAAGAACTCAGTAATATTCATGATACTTTTCATGCATTACGAATCTGAAGAAATGATTATCTTATGAATCTCTTATTATCCCAACGAAAGAGTTTTCGCTCAATGATAAACTAAATTATGTGGTGTTAAACTATATTATATTTATAATTGTTGATGTAGCCTGAATATGTTTGGAAACGCGAGGATTTTACTCGTCTCTGTGTTATGACATTACTCTTTATCTAAATCTCGGGACGAGATTTCTTTAAGGGGAAGAGACTGTGACAATCCTCAACTTTCACATATGAGTTATGTGTAATGATTGTATGAATATGAAAATTTGACTGGAAAATTTTGCTTTTGTACCTTACTTGGTAAGATGAATATGTTCTCATAACCTAAACTGCCACTTCAACATATTCCTATATGTTGTAAACACAATGTATATATCATATCTAAGTTCTAAAAATAATCTAATAAGTACATTATGAATAAATAATTATAGATTATAAACAAGTTGTAAACTATCATTTGAAGATATAATATTATCTAAGAATGGTAAGAACAAACCATACAAAGCTAAGTATAAATAACTGTACATAATAGTCTAGATCACCACCTAGAAATCAGTTGTAAACTAATATTTCAAACAATATAATTACACAATATCTATATATGAATATCAAATATCAATGTACAAGTTATAATATATCATATAGAGGAGACATTTGTTTATAAAACACTAAGTATAAGTAATCTAAAGCTAATTACAAGTATAAGATCTAGTAACCTAGATTAGCACCTAAAATCCATTTCACATTGAATTAAGATCTAATCTTTTGCAAACAATTATAAAACTCAACTAACTATCATATTAAGATCATACATTTATCTCAAGTTAAGTTAAAATTAGTAAAACACAATGTACAAGTTATTGAAGCATAGAACCATAAGCTAACCTAATTGCACCTAGGTTATGATTACCCTATACAAACCCTTAAACTAAGTATGTAGAATCATTAGAAGCCATAAACATAACATATAAGACCTATAGTAAGTTTACATGTGTAAATAAACACTAATTACCCTAAGTACAAAGTCATTAGGCTTAATGACCTAAAACCCCTTATATTAAGCATTTTACTTAGAATCAATATCTAGTCTTTTAGGACAAGTCTACCAACACTCATATCATTAAATTTAGGTTATAAAATTATCTTAGAGCATTGTAAAAGTACTCTAAAGCAAAAGGTACAACATTTTAATGCATGCTTTATAAATTAGGTCAAAATAGGTAATTTTTACCCTTTGGACATGTATACCTAGAATAACTTACTTCATAAACACATTGAGGACAATGTAGGTTTTATAAATTGAGTTTACATCAACAGCTAAATCAAGAGTAATGGATTTAACAAGGATTTAACAAGGATTTAACCCTAGATCATTAGAAACCCTAATCCGACTAGGTTTTCTTCCCAATTTCACCTCAAACCTTTGTTAAACTTCAAACCAAGGACCTAAACTTCCTTATTACAATATGTAAACCCTAATTATACGCTAATCCATCGCTAATCACATTCCTAATGTAACACCCGAGAATTTTTCGTACTTTAAATAATAAAATTATATTTCGAAATTCATTTTTTGAGCGTTACCAAACTTGTTGGATTTGAAAATGGGTCATATTTTGCAAAATTTAAAAAGTCGCACAAACTGCGTATCGACACAGTAAAAATTAAAAAACCTTTATATTTAAATGTCACGAGATATTTAATAATATAATGTATTAATTATTTAATATTTTATTTCAATAACGTTTATTAAAAACGAGAACATTTAAATGAAGTCCATTTTTCATTGAATATAAGTTTGATCGTGATACTAGATAAATAATCAACATTTTTTAAGGACTTTACGAAATATTATGAAACAATAGTCAAGTGAGTACTCATTCTTATAGGAAAAATCATTTGGAACGCAATGGTGAAAGTTTCGTGTCTTGAATCATCCATTAACTATTAAAAATAAGTTCCGATTCATTAATTAACGAAAGTTATAAGAAAAGTTACAATTTTAACCTTAAACTGTTCCTAACCTTCCACATTGTTTTAATATAAACAGAAATTTTATTTTATTTTTCTCATTTGATAAAAAACTAATACATACAAAACCCTAGCAAATATATACTTTCTCCTCCTCCTCCTCTCCATTTTTTTGGCGCCATCTTCGGTCACCGCCGTCGGCCGCCGCCCACTGCCACCACTGAAATTCCACCCAAAGTACTCCTTCCTACCCAATCTATAAGAGTTAACCACGGATCTAAACCTCACCACCCGATCCGTAACCGCACACCACGTTGTTGCCGCAGCTCCACCCTTTGACCACAGTCACCACCACCTCCTATTGCTACTGTGACCAACCACCACAATCACCATACCACCATCGCTACGCTACACCATCACATCACCACACATCACAACCAGCCGTCAATCCAGCCACCACATAACCACCAGTCTGTCATCCACCACCTGTCGTGGTAAATACCACATCACAACCACCAGCCCCATCGTGACCCATAACCACCACACAGCTTGTAAAACCCGTATTTAAAATCCTGGAATATTAAATACGCGTAGTCTCAGCTTTAACGTTAATTAAACATAAACAGTAAATACGCAGTCTCAGTTTAGTTAAATATTACAAGATAATAATTATTCAGAAAATAAATATTAAGTTTCAGAAAACATTACGTATGTATTACGTATGTATTATTTATAATACAGAAAAGATTATTATGTTTCAGAAATTAAAACACGAAGAATAAATACGAGTATACGTGATAAATTGTTAGTGTCAAAATTCAAACAGAAAACTTAACTGTATTATTATGGGCTGCGTGTAAAACAAGAAGAAAAGGGTATTGGGCTTTAGGCCCAATCCATTTTGCAAATAACATACCGGGAACTTGTAATACTTCTCATTCTACAAAAATAGAAAATAAACAAATTAGGGTTTGTTAGTTAAAGCTGCCGCCGGCCAAATCCAAGAGAAAGATAATCGGGTTTTTGTTTTTCTAGCTTGTTGTTTGTGTATAGTCGTTCCTAATCTCGTAAAGGTAATCATTTTTCCTTTTGTTCTTAGATAATCACGAATCCCACATATTAAATCAAGAAAACGTTTTTAATAATGGTTAATCAAAGAATAATCATGGAATAATAGACATGGGATTCGGGTTGTGTGGCTGAACAAAAACCGAGACATCACCATGTCTCGGTGGTGTTTTCTTTGGCCCAACCGCGAGCAAAACAACCCCAAACAGGGGGTATGTAGTTATGGGTGTCGGTTTTTGGTGATGATTCATGAAACCGAGACCAAAAAGGTCTCGTTGGTCCTTTCTCTGCCCAGTCGTGGCCCACACAGGGGCGACATGGGGCTGTGTTCCAGTGATCGCAGCCAAACAAACCCCATCGGGGGTTAAATTATTTAAAGGGATGTTTGATTGGTTTAAAAACAGTGGGAACTACACAAAAACAGTGGGAATAATATAGAGATCAGTGGGTACATATTAAGACATAACTTAATAAGATTAGATCTGGAATTAGCGACGGTATTTCTGTCGCAGTTTTACATAGCAGATTTGGGACAGATTTGTTCCCAGTTTTTAGCGACAGTTAGTGACGGTTAGCGACAGAAAATTCGATCGCTAATCCAGTTATGAATTTATGTAGTATTTTTGGCTTGTTTTAGTGCGACCGAGAGGGGGTATCTCGGTAGGCTCGGGTTTATAATTAAAGGATAAAAACGCAGATTTTAATTATACTTTATTTAATCACTTTTATAAATAAATGTTTTAATGACTTAATTAGTAAATTAAACTTATAATGTTAAACTAGTTTTTATAAAATTAAAAAGGTATAATATTATTAAATGATTTAATTCATTTTTTAAAACTTTTTAAATTAGGAAACTTTCTATTTTTAGCAGGTTACCAAATATAGAAATATTATAACGTCAAAATACGTGTTATATCGTAACTAATAGTAGAACAGGAATACGTTAATTAGAAATATTAGAACACTCAGATTTATCAGTTTATACACATACAGTATTTCAAGAATAAAATAAATCAAACGAGAAACTGTTAAGATCAGTAAAATAAGCGGATATCAGTTAAATTATTCGCGTCCTTTATAAATATAGCTCGCGTGAAATCAGAGTAGACCTCCTGTCAATTGATCTCAGTTGGTTACTGGACACGAGGTACGGATCTCCCGTCCTTCAGTAAGGACTTCCTTCTATGCATGATTAGAATTTCCCGTCTGCAGCCAAATGTTTTCCCTAGTATATGTTCTAAACTTATCAGTGATCATTTTAATAACTAAATATATTTGCCTGAGCTTTATATACAAGCATGACCAGTTATGTACTAGTTACGGAGGTACCGTAACCATGACACTAGAGGCACAAGTGTCATGACTCCTCTGCGAGGGAGTGACTTTCTCGCAGCGTCCCATTTATTTCAGCTTGGTCATTTATCAGTATTATCAGCGGGGCGTATGGATGCATCCTAGGCTATCAGTTTACATTTATCAGGTGAATGTGGTATGTGCTCTACATCCTTCACATTGGAGTTGATCCCTCCACCCAACACATTATTTAGAGGTCACCCCTCTACAACAAGACGAGGTCACCCCTCCATTTATTCATGCAGCAGTTGTTACAGCACATGACCTATATAACCTCTTGGCAATTAAAATACAGTATATGCATGTTTTCAGATTTAACAGATAATAGTTTAGCTTTATTTTTTATAAATCAGACTTTTCAGATTTTACACAGGTTTCCGCTGCAACTTTACTTATCAGTCTTAAAGCTTCAGTATTTTATCATCTGCTTCATTACAGTATTTTTTGTCATGCTTTATATCCGTTCACTGGGCGTTATGCTCAGCCGTAGTTTCCTTTCATGTTCTAACGGCAGGTTCACCAGGAAGATCTTAGGATTCAGAGAGCCTGTGCATTTGGAAGCTATCCAGACTTCTTACTTTATGCACTTCTTACATTATTCTGCTTATTTGGACATTGTTTAGTCCTTTTCTTCAGTATTTACTTTTCATGTTTTGAGCTTAAGTTTGGATTACCGATGTTTGATTCTGGTATTTCCTTTATAGTCAGTTAATGTTTTAGGACATTTACCTTATGCTTTGATGACACGTCATAAATACACGTAATCGTCCACTTATCCAAGTGGGGTGTTACAATTATGGTATCAGAGCCTGGTTCGACCTGTAGGCTCTAAAACTTGACTTGCGACTAGTGGGTAGTCACCAGGAACTTCTCAGATCTTAGCGTTGTTATCTATCATGTTTCTCATGCATTTATCAGTCAGTTTTCTTCATTTATCAGTCATTTTTATTAAAACTTTTGACTAAGTAAAAGGTTGGTACAAGACTGGCCATATTTAGTCGCATGTGCTTTTCTACGAATTTTGTTTTGGTGAACCGACCCATAGGCGTTCACCCTTGCCTGCTCAGATTTTGTATTAGTGAACCGACCATAAGCGTTCATCCATACTCATGCCAGATTCATGTTTTCAGTTGAATATTACTTGGTGAACCAGCCAAAGACGTTCATGTTATTCAAGTCAAATTTCATGTTTTCAGACGATAGTTGTTTTGTGAACCGACCCAAAAGTGTTCACCTTTATTCATATCATAATGTTTCATCGGAATTTTGACTAGTATGGTTTGGATTACAACCACCTATATTTAGTCCCAGATTATAAATTTCTACACATGACAGTTCTCACAAAAATTTTAACACGTATGGATCGAACCAGAATCGCCCATACTTAGTCACATGTTCTTTTCGTTAAATTCTGTGGATTGAACCATAGCCATCCACATCAGTTGATATTAAACCTCAGTTGACTAGACTTTTTATGTTCTTTGTAACAGTCAAGTTTTCATACCCTCACGTGGATGTCGTTTTCATGCTAATTAAGTTCATGTCTCCTACGAGGATTACGTATTCAGCAAGGTGATGATGTTTCCATGCTAAGTTACAGAAGGGTTATAGTAAAATCCTGTTTTCATAATAAATCATGTTTGGTCTTCATCAGTCATGTATTCATGCTGACCATTGTTGAAATTCCGTTTAATCATATTCTTGAACCTCTATACAACCAGCATTAAGTCTAAACAGGAATTACCAGGCTATCATGTTTCTCATTTCAGTTCAGGTTACTACCGTTTAAATCAATTTATTTCTTTGATCATGTCAGACAGTTGACACCAGTATCGATCATCCCATAAAATTTCCACCATTGTGATAAGTGTGAAAACACTCATCAATTATGACCTAAAACCCACTTCAAACACAGCCAAATACATTATATTTAACTTTAAAATATCAGAATTACGCGGATATTTGTGTTTTATGTGTTTTCAGGTAAAAAGATACATTTTGGAGCAAACACGCGTTTTCAATGGATTTATATGACAAAAGACGAAGAAAAGACAAGACACGCCTTCAAGGACCTTATTTGCCAAATTTTCAAAGATCAAGGACTTAAATTTCTAAAATTACAAAGATTAAGCCTTTCAAATGCAAGTAGAAAAAGATAAAATTTTAGAATTGCAAAGTGAAACAATTATAAAAGTTCAAGGACTATTTGGAAATTATGTTGGTAACTTGACTTAATCAGTCAATATTTTACTTTGACATAAACGCGTCTTCATCACACAAACGAAGAGAGAGAAAAGATATCACATTCGTCTCTTCACCAATACCTGCAAGTGCAATTCAAGAGAGTTAGAGAATGAATCAAGACAAGCTTCGAACTACAAAGTTGTTCATCTCTTTCTCCTCTACAAGAAGATACTAGTTAATTTGATCAAGATGGAGTAAAGAAGAAACGCCCAAAGATGGAATCAAGCTTGAAGAACCCTAATCCTCGTATTTACACGTGGCAATTAGGGATTGGAGGTTAGACGTCATCCATTCTCCCTCAACGTCTATAAATACCGGTCATCCACCTCATTTGAAGACGGTTAACATAGATGTTTTAACACAGAGTAGTGTAGGTATAGCTTTAGAAGTAGTTTAGATAAACACGATTCAGTTAGTTAATGATATCAGTTTAATTTTCTGTTAGTTTGTATTGAAATCAGTTGTAACAAATTCTTTTTTCCTCCATTTATAAACTTCAACGCTTTCTCTTATTCTTCTTTAATTCACTGTTATGAACGGTAACGATTTTTGTTAAGATTGATACGATTTATGTTATTCATTTGTTTGCTATGGTTACTGTTATGGAAAGTTTTTGATTGATCAAACTCAATTAATTTCTTTCAAGATAAATTTCTGTATCATTTAGATGTTGATGATTCTTATCCAGGTTATGATGTGGTTTCTACGATTATAGTTAGTCGATTTACAAATTTTGTAGTAGTGATAATAGTTCTTAGTTAATCATCATAGAGTAAGTAGTTTAGCTTTTGTAAGTGAGAAGTTGGTGTCGTAAACATTAGTTGAAGGTTAGTTGGTAAGTCGGTTTAGTCTGTTAAAACCGGTTTGTAGTTAATCCCGAATTTGTTAAATCAATTTAAAATGCTCTATTAAATCTTCTTAATATTTGTTTTCTTAATTCGACTTAATGATCATAACCTATTGGGATGCTATTCTTTTTGGAGTTTGTTATACCAAAGTTTAGTTTTATTGATTGTTTGACTAAAGACATTCACTTAGTGAAGGTAGAACAATAAGCTCATTCTGTTACCTTTCTTCATCGAGGTAGCTTATAAGCAGATTTATTGAGACTGGGAGTTTTGTCAACTTTGGATTGGTTCTTTATAGCCTATCTCTTTTCCATAATCTGCCGTTTTTCAATTTTGCAGGTTCACAAAGGTTATGCAGATACAAGTTACTGTTCATCAGATTAGTAGAAAGAAGTAGTTTGAGATGTGGACAAAAAGGTAGCTCAACGCTTACCTTCTACATCAGTGGACTAGACAACGGATGAATGGTATTTTCTGTTATTGTATTCATAAGTATTCTGCCATTATCTGTAATGGTAGAATGATTTGATAGTGGTTTAATCTCTTAGCTTTAAGTTGCCCTTGATTTGTAGTATGTGAATGTAGTTTGATGATAAGTACTTTGCATTATTCTGCTAGTCGGATTTTCAGATCTTGCTTTTCCTGTTTGAACTAGTGTTTGGCGGATGAGTATAGGCATTCTTTAGATTGTTAGTAGCTCAAATATGTCCACACTTTTGGCTACCTAGTGGTTCAATATTGGAATTAGTTGATGGATTAGATAAGGGTGGTGAAAAATTAGGACTTGTTAATTCTTTAATCTGAACTAGTTAGAATTTTTTCCATAGTCAAGAATCGAACCTTGAATGTGTTAGTTTTTAAGTTTCTTATTAAGTTTCGAATTGTACACATTTAGCCCCTGAACTTGTATATGCGAATTACGGAGATAGTCCAATCTGTTAGATGAATTGTTAGTTACTTTGTTAAGTACAAGCGTGTAGGTCCTTATTTAAATTTGACCGTTAAGTGGTAACACTATAATGGATCAGTTGTAGTTGGGCTAATTGGTTTTGATTTCTTTGGGCTTAATTGCTATGGGGTAATTAGTTTTAATAAAAATCAGTATAAGTAACTTTTGGTTTTGTAGAATTTAATTTCAACGTTTTATGAAAAGTGATTTTATAATGTCTAGTTTCACATTTTTCATTTTGTAGATTTTATGAAATTAGATTTATAGAAATAACGTGTATTTTGTAATTTTCATTTGTAGAGTAAATGTGTCTTTTACATTTTAAAATCTTGTGCATTTAATTATGGTATTTGCAACATGTTTTAGAGTATTACGTATACGTAGATAAATACTATTTTTTCCTTTTTTATATGATTTTTGTGCAAGTAGCTTAAAAACCAATCAAGCTTTTATCACCAAAAACAATTAAGTCATACTTGAAATTGTTAAATCAATTCGATAAGACGGAGAGACAACTACACTAAAAAACGAGATATTAAATGGCGCCTCTACCGGTTCTTTTCGTGAAGATTAACGGTCTCGAGTGAGACGTATTGGATTTTAGGATCCGTTCACTTTGTGAACATTATTTTTACAAAAACATAAAAAAAATCAAACAGATAAAAACATAATAAATAAAAAAATCACAAAATCAATTCTTTTCCTGAAGAATTGAACCAAAAAAATAAAAAATACAAAAGTAATCTTTTTCCTAAAAGGTTACACCAAAAATATTATTGTATATATCATTTTCAATCGTTTTTACGTGCATATAGTATTTTCTTAAAAATCAAATAAATACCAAAATATTTTCTCTATATTATTATATGTAAATAAGTATACGTAGATACGAACAAACAATTTACCTATTTTCATAAGTATTGTCGAGCCAATACACCGTGCTTGGGGGCGTTCCGGTCCTAAGCTCGTGTATCGATCAAATTTCATTAAGGCACAATAGATAAATACTGCAATCTACTTGATCTTGAGAAAGAGGCCACTGTGTGGGGGGTATAAGGCGAGTGTATTACACATTCTAAAGAAGCAGGCTCTTAAGTGATACGCGCCGCCTCGTTTCTCCGCTTCCTTGTGGGTCTTTCAAGAGTGATAGTGGTGAGTGGTGTGCCACCCAATTAGTACTTACATATATTATATTTTCTAATGGATATTACTTATCGAACCTCGAGAGAGATAATCTCTTATCTCTCAAAAGTCGACCGAGAGCTCCTCTCTCACTCCTCGAGTTTACTTACACGTGTACTCGCACGTGTGTAACCATACCACCTTTGGTGTATTAATTCCTTCCCCGAGGAAGCTTTAAACGTCATTCTCTTGTATATACATTCGGCCACCTTGCTACACATGGATACTCGTTCCATGTTGGAGATTTTGCAACAACGATCCACCAACGCTAATTATTCGCCTTGTTCAAATTGTGGTGGTCCACACGATAATTATTTATGTGATCAAAACAATGGCTATTATGGGGAGGGTTATGCTTATAATGGAATCGAGAACCCTAATTTTCGACCTAACCTTCAAATGGACTACACTTGTAATGACTATATGGGTATTCCGGTTTTTTTATCACAACCTTCACCATCATTTCAACAGCACAATGATACATGGTTTTTGCCCGTATAAAAATATTAAAGTTCGTGTTCTCGGTATCTTAACGAATTGATCTAGGCTCCCTATGTGACTCTATTGTTTTTGGTAAAACAAATATTTTTGGTTGTTTTTAAATAAAAGTGCAAAACAATTAAAGTAAAGGTGCTCTTAAAGTAAATATAAGTCTAATTAAAATAAAGGAGCAAGTATTTAAAAACGTGACTGAAATTAAAGGGCACTAAAGTAAATGACGCAAACTTAAATCTAACTAAGGCAAACTTAAAACGCGACTAAAACTTAAACTAAGGCAAAACTAAAATAAAGCTAAGGCAAATAATCTTAAGGTGCAATTAAAATAAAGGCAGGAACAATAAAGCTTTAAAAATAAAAGACTGAAATTTAAAAAAAAGAAAAACCAAAAGAACCTGACAAGAAACCCTTGATTCGGAAGTTCAAAACTTCCGAATGAACTAGCTTGATCCGGAACTTAGCCCTTGATTCGGAACTTTTAAGTTCCGAATGAACAAAAAGTTGTTGATCCGGAACTTTGTCCTTCGTCCGGAACTTCGTTCTGAAGTCTTTACTCGGAACTTCGTCCGGAAGTATTGATCCGGAACTTTTTAAAGTTCCGAATGAATTGCTTGATCCGGAACTTTTTAAGTTCCGAATGAAGGTCTTGACTCGGAAGTTTTAAAGTTCCGAATGAACAATACTTGACCCGGAACTTCTGAGTTCTGAATGAAAGAACTTCTTCCCTTGGTTCGGAAGATTTCCTGGAAATACAGAAACACAAACAAACTATCCCGAAGAACAAGGGATAACAGAAACAGCAGATCTAAACACAGATTAACCAAAATCAAACACACGAATTAATCATACTGATAACGAATCAACAGTAAACGTAATCCAACAGTTTAAATCAATAAAATTAACAACTTTAACCACAATAATCAAAAACCACTTGGATCAAAATAAAAGCATGAACATGAACATAAACATAAACACATAAATCAAAGATTAAGAAAGGTAGATAAGAGATTGACAAGATAAAGTAAAGATTGACAATAATTAAATGAAAACTTACTTGAAATTAAATGAATTTAAGGTGCAAGACAAGGTATTTAAATTTGACAAGAAATTAAATGACAAGGTAAGTAAATGGCGGAAGAGCTAATTGTCACACTTAGCCAACAACAATGAAATGTAAATCCTAATGACTATTTATAGGGGAGGATTTAGGAAGCTTCCTCCCCTCTTTCCTTTTCTCTTAATTGCGTCATTAAGTCCCTCCTTCTTTTAATCTTCATTAATTGCATACTTAGTCATTTTCTTCTAATTTTCTTTAAACTTGGACTCTAATGACCTGTGGCTTGGGATTTCTTTTGAACTCGTCTTTAAATTCTTCAATAAACTAGACTTGAATTCTTCGGCTTTTGATAAACTTCCGTCTTTTGACTTTTTCTTCGATAAATCTTCAGAATTGGTCTTGGACTTCCGTTCTTTTCGCACTCTCGACTTCTTGA
The DNA here is from genome assembly GCA_025667525.1 of Glebionis coronaria. Taxonomy (NCBI): domain Eukaryota; kingdom Viridiplantae; phylum Streptophyta; class Magnoliopsida; order Asterales; family Asteraceae; genus Glebionis; species Glebionis coronaria. Next base: position 200,281 of record JANFOE010000351.1, read on the forward strand.
CTTCGTCTTTCATCTTTTTCTTCAATAAGAGTCCGTAAATGCCCGTGAATTCCCGTGTTTTCTCCACTTTTCACCTTTTCGTCCTAAATCACAACAAAAACACAAACCACGCATAATTCCGACATAAAAGACATAAAATACACGTTTTGGTCCGGTTATTATTGTAATTAAGTGGTAGAAAAGATGGGTGTTTACACACCTATCAAATCCCCTACACTTGACCATTGCAATGTCCTCATGCAATGCATTAGTTACAAAGCAAGCTTACACTTTTCATCATAATTAATCCACGTTGGCCTTTATTAAAGAGATAGAAAAATAAAAGACATACAATATAAAGAAATCAAAAGCATACCTTGGGTTTTGGAAATGTCATGAATAATCATCATCCTCAAGTTTTCACTTTCTCTAAACCAAGCTTAAAAACGAGATCATTGTTATTATAAGTTAGTAAAATAAAACGAACTCATGTGGGCCAATTACTCACTTAGACTCCCTTATTCCTAGGGGTATCTCTTATATTTTATTATTTGTCTTGAATGATCACGAGGATGCATTGTTTGACTTATTTCGATAGTTATTAAGTCTGAAAATAAAGTGAACGATTTAATCAATAGTTAGCTAAAGGACAAAATCTTTTAAAACTGCTTCTCGGGACCTCATAAAGTTCATATCTTGGCATAACTCGCTTCGCGATTTGAGACCTTTCTCGGACCGATATTTGGCAGCGACTTCATACTTCAAACCTTGAGAGACGTTCATGAAATAATGGTCTTCTCTTCATAATGGAATTTCTTCATTTGAAATTTTGAGAGATTCATACTTGGACCACGACTTCTTCATTTTTCTCCAATCTTTATTTTGGACTTTGATATACAACGATCCGCCTCCTTTTATGACTTGGATCTATTTATCCTCATACCTTGTTAGGGTCTTTTCGGATACACTTCTCCATGACTTTGGGGAGTATTTGCTTTTCGTCGTGTGTCTCGATCCTTCATATTGATTTTCGATAAATGATTCTTCACATCACTTTTGGATCTTTAGCAACAAAATATAGCCCTCATGCCTTGTTAGGGCCTTTTCGGACTCGCCAATCTTCGCATCCCGCTTCAATAAGTTATGCCTTGGCTATGAACTCTAATCCATACCGAGCAACTTTTAAACGATCTTGGGCTAGAAGCTAAGTAACTTTTCAAATCGTACAACCTTATTTATTAGTAGATAAATTTATTAGCAAGCGATGGGAGAATAGGCTCATAATTAACTCACATAAATTCACGAAAGAATACCGAACTTATAATTGGCTCTATCATCTCTCGTTCTCCACAGTTTAAAATCTCAAGTAATGAGACTCGTGGATACTTAGCTTATTAAATCAAGGTTTTGGGTTTTCGAGTCGCCTATAGGATCTTGCAAATTCTTAGACTTTTTCAAGTTTAGAAATCGCATTTTAAAGTTCCCTTGATAAACGACTCTCTAGGATCAATTATAGGAACTTGCGAAAAGTTCTTGTTCTTAACCCGTGAGAGTTAAGACTTTCGCGTTTTATAGCTCCTTACATAAAAGCCTAGCAAAACTTGACTTAAACACGTTAAGGGTACTAGCTAGAGTAACTTAGATAAGTAAACTCGGGTTGAGTCAAAAGATTCACAACGTTTGAAAATTAAAACCACTTATTCAACATTTATTCTAGCAAATAAAGAAAATAACTATACAAAGGGAGAAACTAATAGGCCAAAATAGATCAAAAATTTTAAAAAATGTCGAAAAATTGATTTTCCGGTTAAAATGAGGACAAATACAAGGAAAAGACCACTTAACTTCGATAGAAGTCCCCCTACACTTAAGATAAACATTGTCCTCAATGTTTAAGCGTGTGGGAGGAAACTCCCCTACACTTAGGACATTGTGCACTTTGTTTAAATCTCGCTAAGGAAAAGTCAACTAAAGAGATTCCTATTTTAATATTGAGAAAATATAAAATAGTGAATCGAAAAGAGTTTAGGATAGAACCGGGAAGAAGTAGAACACGGAATCACGGGTCGTCAAGAATCATCAAGAGTAGATCATTGAAGCTCGAATCCCTGATTAAGAAGTGAGGAGAGGAAATAGCAAACCAAAGGGTCTCCCCTACACTTAGGATAAAGAAAGCTAAAAGATAGATGCATGGGTTGCCTCCCAAGAAGCGCTTGGTTTTTGTTTACCGAGTCGTGAGCCTGACTCGACCTTGATCATCAACGGAAGAAGCATGAAACATATCCACCAGGATCAAAGACGTAGTTTTGATCGAGCAAATAACACAAGCTTAAGGCGAACAAGGCAAGCCAAAGAAGAGTAGGCAAGGTTCCCTTAAGCAGCGATTGAGCACGGTGGAAGCAAGGGTGAAGTGCAAGCATGTCTTCAAAATTTCGAAAGATTTTTCCTTTTATTTCATCAGGTGGATACTGAGATGGCTTAAAGACTTCAATACCGGGGTCGAACACCTTTTCCTTTAAGGGAAAATAGCACTCAGGCTCAGCAGAGTGTGAAGAAGATCCGTAAAGAAGCACAACCTCGTCCTCAGAAGTAGGACAAAGAGGTGTCAAATCATATGTGCAAGGATATCGGTGTCGACCGGTTTCTTCTCCTTTGACAGAATGTTCTTCAAATCCAAAGTAGGATCAAGACGATAATCTTCAAAGTCATAAGGAGGGGCATCACTCTCATGAGGGAAGTAAGTGTTGAGAAATTCAGAGAAGTCTTCCTCAAATGAGTAATCGTCCAAAGTAGGATCGAGTGATGGCGGAGGATCGTAATCATGTGAAGAATCGCTCGAAAGAGTATCAGCCTCATCGAAATCATCATACGTGGGCAGAGCGGGATACTCAGAAGTACAATCATCAAAATCATCCGAATCTGAGCTAGAATCATAATCATCATAAGCATCAAAGACCGGTGGAGAATCATAAATAGGAGAAGGTTCCAAAGTGGAGCGAGAATCATCCATACCATCGTCAAAGAGTGGATTATCGATGGAAGAATCGAATAGAGGATTGTCGTAGACAACAAAGTCATCGAGCACATTAATCATATTCACTGATTCTCGTCCAAAAGATTTTCCTGTAAGCTTCCCCATTTTAAAAACTTTTGAATCATCCCCGACTCGTAAGATTAACTCACCTTCGGCCACATCCACTAAAGCTCGTCCGGTTCTCAAGAATGGCCGACCAAGTATTAAAGGAATACGAGGGTCCATTTCATAATCAACTACGACAAAATCGACTGGGAAAGTAAATGTGCCAACTTTGATGAACACATCTTCGGCTATACCAACGGGGTAAGCGAGAGTGCGGTTTGCAAGTTCAAGAGTCATCTTTGTTGAAGTGAGGTCGGGTAATGATAGTGTTTTCCAAACACTCAGTGGCATCAAATTAATACTGGCCCCGAGATCAGCAAGGGCAGTAAATTCTTCAGTTTTGTTGAACACGCAAGGCAACACAAAACGACCAGGATCTCCAAGCTTTTCCGGAAGTTCTTTAAGAATAACTGCAGAGCAGTTTTCATTTAAGCGTGTGTTGGCGAGTTCAATCAGCTTCTCCTTCTTGTTAAGCAATTCCTTAAATGCTTTGACAAATTTGGGCATGTGGACAAGTGCTTCAAGAAAGCTAATGTTGAAGTTCATCTGAGAGATCATCTTCACATAGCGTGTCACGTCGGTGTCCTCCTTGGTTAGCATTTTGTTCTTGCCTAAACGAGAGGGATAAGGGATATTGGGTTTGTGTGGTGAAGGTGCAGGTGTAGCAGGTAAAGGTTGAGATGTCGAAGATTCCTTCCTATGTACATCGTCATGACGAGGCGGAGACGGTAATGGTGTACTAATACTAGGTGTAGGAGGAGTAGGGATAAATGGTGGTGGAGGAGGTGTAGATGATGGGGGTGGGATTAATGGATCGACAATGGTAATTCCACTACGAGTAGTAATAGCACTCACATTAGCTCGCGGATTGGTGACGGTGTTTGAAGGTAGAGAACTTGAAGTAGAAGGTTGAGTTATGGGCAAGAAACTAGCAAGCATGTTCTTCAAATCATTCGTTTGATTGCTGAAGGAGGATTGAATGTCATCTCGAAGCTCGGATCTAATCTCATTTCCTTGCTTTGTGATATCTCCTTTTAGATTGATAATTTGGCTCTGCAGATTCTTAATTTGCTCACCTTGGGTTCTCATTATAGCTTCAACATCGGGGTTAATGGGTGGGGTTTGTTGGGCGGGTTGGTGATAAGGATTAGAAGCTCTTGGTGGGATTTGGTTGCTTCTATTGTAGTTGTTGGCGGGGTTTTGGTTTTGAGGAGAAAAACCGGGTGAGAGGTAATTGTTGGATCGGTAGCTCAGCAGATTTCTATCCCCTTGTTGTCTAGGTTGGTAATTTTCCGGTGAATAATTACCGTAAGCAGCATACACATTTTCCGGATTTCTTTGAGTCGAAGGACAATCGGTGTATGGGTGAGGACCGCCGCATGTTTCACAAGGATTAGCAACCGATTTAACTTGTTGTTGTTGTTGGTTTGAAGCGAGAAGCGTAATACTTTTGCTCATTTCAGTCATCATGCGGGTGAGTTCGGTCATCTCAGGGTTTGCTGAGGTGGAAGAAACATTGACTCTCGGGTTGTTCCTTGAAGAAGCAGAGGAATCCCAGTTTTTGTGGTGAGTGGTCATGTTCTCAATAAGCTCTCTACACTCCTCGGGTCTCCTTTTCATGAATGTGCCACCGGCGGCTGCATTAATCGTATCACGATCTCGAAAAGTCAAACCGTTGTAGAAAGTATCGATTAAGGTCACATGGAGCATGTTGTGGTTTGGAAATCTATCGATCAAGACATTATATCTCTCCCAAGCGTCAAAAAGAGATTCATCAGGGTCTTGCATGAAACCGCTGATCTGATTGCGAAGGCTTGTGACCATGGATGGTGGAAAGTAGCGCGACAAAAAGCGTTGAGTCATATCATCCCAAGTGTGAATAGAATTCTTCGGGAGACGATCAAACCATTTCTCGGCATGATGCGATAAAGTATGTGGGAAGAGTTGTAAGCGAAGAACATCCATTGTGGCACCAGGCAACTTCATGCTTTGGGTAATTGTAATGAACTTGTCGAGGTCTTTGTTGGCATCATCATCAGGCAATCCTCTAAAAGGGTTTGTTTGTACTTGCTGAATCATGTGGTGCTTCAACGAAAACTCAGGAGCGTTGATTTGTATCGGCGCAATCGGTCCTCCTCGTCCAAACATGGTTGGTTGACAAAGTTCCTCCATGGTCCGAAGATCGGGTTGTGGGAGAACATTGTTGTTATTATTATTATTATTGAGGTGTGGTGGAATGTTGTTGTTGTTAACACCTGCCATAACTAAATCTTCTTGAGGCTCGGGCTCTTGATAATTAGAAGATCTAGTACGCATACACCTGAAAATGCAAAAGAAAAAGAAACCAACAACAAAGACAATATATATACACAATAAAGATAAATCTTTTTGGATTTTTGAAAAATTTATTTTTTATGTATTTTTATCAATTTTTAATTTTTTTTTTTTTTTGGTTTTTTTATAAAATTTTTTAGGCAAGAAAAATAACGCTCACAAGTGAAGGATCCCAAAAAGCAACGCGTCTCTCACAGAAAACCGTTAATCTTTACGAAAAGAGCCGGCAGCGGCGCCATTTGATACATGAGTTTTTGCCCGTATAAAAATATTAAAGTTCGTGTTCTCGGTATCTTAACGAATTGATCTAGGCTCCCTATGTGACTCTATTGTTTTTGGTGAAACAAATATTTTTGGTTGTTTTTAAATAAAAGTGCAAAACAATTAAAGTAAAGGTGCTCTTAAAGTAGATCTAAGTCTAATTAAAATAAAGGAGCAAGTATTTAAAAATGTGACTGAAATTAAAGGGCACTAAAGTAAATGACGCAAACTTAAATCTAACTAAGGCAAACTTAAAACGCGACTAAAACTTAAACTAAGGCAAAACTAAAATAAAGCTAAGGCAAATAATCTTAAGGTGCAATTAAAATAAAGGCAGGAACAATAAAGCTTTAAAAATAAAAGACTGAAATTTAAAAAAAAGAAAAACCAAAAGAACCTGACAAGAAACCCTTGATTCGGAAGTTCAAAACTTTCGAATGAACTAGCTTGATCCGGAACTTAGCCCTTGATTCGGAACTTTTAACTTCCGAATGAACAAAAAGTTGTTGATCCGGAACTTTGTCCTTCGTCCGGAACTTCGTTCTGAAGTCTTTACTCGGAACTTCGTCCGGAAGTATTGATCCGGAACTTTTTAAAGTTCCGAATGAATTGCTTGATCCGGAACTTTTTAAGTTTCAAATAAAGGTCTTGACTCGGAAGTTTTAAAGTTCCGAATGAACAATACTTGACCCGGAACTTCTGAGTTCCGAATGAAAGAACTTCTTCCCTTGGTTCGGAAGATTTCCTGGAAATACAGAAACACAAACAAACTATCCCGAAGAACAAGGGATAACAGAAACAGCAGATCTAAACACATATTAACCAAAATCAAACACACGAATTAATCATACTGATAACGAATCAACAGTAAACATAATCCAACAGTTTAAATCAATAAAATTAACAACTTTAACCACAATAATCAAAAACCACTTGGATCAAAATAAAAGCATGAACATGAACATAAACATAAACACATAAATCAAAGATTAAGAAAGGTAGATAAGAGATTGACAAGATAAAGTAAAGATTGACAATAATTAAATGAAAACTTACTTGAAATTAAATGAATTTAAGGTGCAAGACAAGATATTTAAATTTGACAAGAAATTAAATGACAAGGTAAGTAAATGGTGGAAGAGCTAATTGTCACACTTAGCCAACAACAATGAAATGTAAATCCTAATGACTATTTATAGGGGAGGATTTAGGAAGCTTCCTCCCCTCTTTCCTTTTCTCTTAATTGCGTCATTAAGTCCCTCCTTCTTTTAATCTTCATTAATTGCATACTTAGTCCTTTTCTTCTAATCTTCTTTAAACTTGGACTCTAATGACTTGTGGCTTGGGATTTCTTTTGAACTCGTCTTTAAATTCTTCAATTAAATAGACTTGAATTCTTCGGCTTTTGATAAACTTCCGTCTTTTGACTTTTTCTTCGATAAATCTTCAGAATTGGTCTTGGACTTCCGTTCTTTTTGCACTCTCGACTTCTTGACTTCGTCTTTCATCTTTTTCTTCAATAAGAGTCCGTAAATGCCCGTGAATTCCCGTGTTTTCTCCACTTTTCACCTTTTCGTCCTAAATCACAACAAAAACACAAACCACGCATAATTCCGACATAAAAGACATAAAATACACGTTTTGGTCCGGTTATTATTGTAATTAAGTGGTAGAAAAGATGGGTGTTTACACACCTATCACACAACTTTAATGATCCATACCAAAACCAAGGATTTTCCAATCATGGGTTTCAAAATAATGATAATTTTCAAGCTTATAATCAAGAAACCTTTCATAATCAAGGATTTTCAAACAATGAAGGCTTTCAAAATGATGAAAATTTTCAATGCTATAATCAAGATACTTTTCAACATCAAGGATTTTCACATTATGAGGGTTTTCAAAATGAAGGGAATTTTCAAGTTTATAATCATGAGAACTTTCGTAATCAAGACTCTTTTCAAAACTATAATCCACCTAATTATGGAAATCCACCTCCGCCCTATTCTTCGACTTATTCATGTGACTTTTGTGGAAACGCACCCCATTATGCTTATGATTGTCGACCAAGGGATCCGCCTTCTTATGCCCCTAATTCTTCCAATGAGCTTTCTTTTATATTCGAGCAAATACAAAGAGACAACGCATATTTTTCAATGGCTCTTAATCGTAAGAAAGAAATGAGCATCGAGGAAATGAGAGAAGAGTCTCCGTTGTTAAAGGAAAAAAATTAAGTTTTATGAGGAAATGGAAATTAAGTCTTGGAAATTTAATGACAATGAACTTGGTGATATGTTTCGTGAATCGTTGAACAAATTCTCTTGTTGCCTCAAGAAATATTTCGATGATTTACTCATTAAGATTGATACAAAGGAAGAAGAAGAATATCTTGCTACTCGTAGGCCTTATCGATTCTTCTATGACGATGATGAGGAACCTTCGATTTGTATGACACTTAATAATGACACGCCTTCATCACCTTTACCTCACATGGAACCTAACAACTCTTTAACCATGGGGGACGAGCCTCTTAGCACTAATATAAACACCGATTCAGATGAATTAACCGCCTCTAGTGTTGAGAACCTTATCCCAATCCAAAGAGAGCTTGAGGGTGTTTCCAATGAACCATGTGACGAGCTTTGTATTGATACCTCTTCTCCTCATGATCACATTGAGATTTCATCACATGTTGACCTTCATGCTACTACTAGTGATTTTGGTGATTTTGATCTTGATGAATTGTTTAAAGAAAAGGATAATGAGATTGAGGAAGAGTTTTTGCAAGACTTGCCACAAATGTAGGATGATGATTGTGATTTTAGTGAGGCATCTTATGATATATCATCCGATGACTTTTCATGTCAAGATTACATTCCTAATTTGGATGAAATGTTTCTCATATAGAAGAAGTGGAAGATGTTCATATTCGTGATGTTTTATCAAACGTTTATAATCTTATCTCCTCCATTGAATCATTGAATGAACACCATAATAATGATTCCATAGAAGAAGAACCTTTCATTGATATTTCTTCATTGGTTTTTGAGGTTGCACCTATTGATATTATATCATCCCTTTGAGTGATTCTCTCATTAATACACCTTCTTTTGAGCCTTCTATTCCCACCCTCCCACCTTTGAAGTTGGTTATTGATGAAGATCCTATACTCTTAGAGATTGATCCTTTTTCACCTAGGGCAACTCTAGAACCAAAAACCTTTGATATGGACTTTCTTATGGAGATTGATTCCACCATAGAGGCTTATCTTGCTAATACTGATTCAGAGGTCGATGATAGTGATTCTAATTGGGAATAGGATATTCGTCTTAGTGAGAACTTGCTTTTTAGGAACATAGAGCCTACTCCTCCACCACAAGAAACTATTACTCTTGATCCTCCTTTCACTATGCCTTCTATGGAAGATTCCCCACCTTTTGATGATGATAAGGAGCACCACATGGATATACTTGTTATGAATGTTTTGATTCCTACACCTTCATTGTCTCATGATGCTTTGATATCTAAGGGGGAATCTTATATGGTTGATACGATTTCATCTTCTTATTTTCCCATGAAGGGAAAGGTTTTTTTATCATGGGATCTATATGTTTGGGAAATATTGGTTTTCATCTACTCCACTTAAGAGTGTGATTTCGATTGATATGGGCTTCTCGTATGAGCTTACTTTGGTGATGTTACCTACTTTGGAGTTATTCACGTGTAGAGATGGAAACTATGTATTTGATCCTGGTGTGCTTCCTATATGAGAACTTACGTATGTTGGACAAACTTGAGACACGTTGGATCGTTCCATTTATCGAGGCGGATATTATAAATCTTATAGTAAATGGCAACGTGCTAAGTTTGAGTGTATCATGTGAGACGAGCTTCAAAGTGGATATTTGTTATTCTCCATGATGGTTTCCCCAAGGATAACCTAATTCGGGGCCGAGTCGAGCTAGAGACATAGGGTTAAAAAAATCAAGCATTGAATAACTAGGTTAGAAAACGTAGAGTAGATCTTAACAGGTTAGGTTTAATAAGAGGATGTTATAGTAGAGTTGAAGTGGAGGGGTGGCCTTTCTTCGTCTTTTGGTGTTTGTTTCAAGGGTTGCTCTCTCTTATTTCATTCATGGAGCTTATGGAGGAAGCCCGTGTATCCGGTTCACTTTGATTTGTTTTTGCTATTTTGATATTCAACACTTGTGCTTAAAATGAATTCACTATAGTAGATATTTCCTTAGTTTGGGTTAAGCAAAGTTATCAATGTCATAAGTGTAGGGGAGTTTAATCCAATACTCTTAAACATTAAGGACAATATTTATCTTAAGTGTAGGGGGGTCTTCTATCGAAGTGACCTTACCTAGAAAATTGTCATTGACTTCATGATAACTTGGGAAATTAATTTTTCAAACATTTTTCAAATTTTTGATCTACTTTGGCCACCAAAAGTATGCATTCATAATTTTTGCATTAATCATTTTTCATTTGCATTACACATTTGCATTGTATATATTTCTTCTTTTATTTTGAATAAAAAAAAATATAATAAAGGACATGGTTTAACGAATTTAGATTTCTTTGACATATTAGGCCCGCAATGGATAATTTGACTCAACCCGAGTTTGCTTATCAAGCATTCTCTAGCTAGTATCTTTAACCATGTAAACCTTTATTGGTTTATTAGGCTAAGCATCCACTAGTCTCATTATTTGAGATTTTAAATTGTGGAGAACAAGAGATGATAGAGTTTGAAGTAAGTGTTAAGGGCTAGATAAACCTCATATTAATTAATTGTGGCTTTTATATCCCCTTTCGTAACCTTTACCTTTCTTGTCAACGCATGTATATATGTTAATAGATAATTAAGAACGGTTTTAATTGGTTTGTAGTCTCTTATGCATTTTTGACTAATCATTCATGGTTGGTATAAGTACGTCTTAAGATTCTAAGTTAGAACGTTTTATGTGTACTAGACTTATGTCATGCTTAATACTTAGCGACTATTTTTCCTTTTAATTTTTTCAACTTTCTTTGTGAGGAATAAAGAAAAATAAGAGTGGCTGCTGCAACATATTAACATAAAAGTAAGTACATTATCATCAGAAAAATAGACATACATAGACGGACACAACAGACACACATGTATATTGTATAAATATGGGTTGCGGGCAGCTCCTTTGACTTCTGGCCTATGTGTCTGTCACCCTAGGGTGGTGTTGGTCTCGGTCGGCAGCAGAACAAGGGACTCCGACTCGCGTCGGGGGAGCTTGTGGTTCGGTTGGGGTCTCGACAGCAAGCAGCCACCACCACCGGCACACAGCCGGTGGTGGTTTGGGTCACGCAGGGGGAACCGCAGCAGCGGTTAGCCGAGTGGGAACTACCGGCTCATGCCAGTGGTGTTTACACACGAGCAGTGGCAACCGGCCAAGCCAGTTTGCCACTATTAAGGGGTGTTTGGTTGGTCCGGTCCAAGGGTTTATTCGGTCCCCCAGAATAAGACAAGGGAACAACTAGGCAGCAAGGGGGTTCCACGTCATGGTACAAGAAACAATGAAATGTTGACACAAAGTTGACGTAATAAAAACATGTACATTACATCATAAAATATCAGAGTTTTAAACATAGGTCCCAGAGTTTTATATGCGGAAAGATTTATTATTTCATCATGATTTATAACACTTAATTACCAAAAATACAGAAAAATCTTCTAACAGTTTTTAGATAAAACCAAAGCCGAAATATACATAGAAATCTCAAAGCTGCGATAATATCCTGCGAGGCTCCCATCGAAGCAAAGCCAAGTAATAATACCTGAGATTAAACATGTAAAATCGTCAACATAAAGTTGAGTGATATTCATAGGTTTAGCAGTAAAGGTGTGAAACACAATATAATTTGTAAAAAAAGTAATGAGGGGGGGGGGGGGGGGGGGTCGAAGAATGGTGAAAAAGAAGAAAACCCGTCTAGGGTTTATGGTTGAATTTTTCTATGCAACCGTTTTCAAACAGCGATATCTCCTTCGTTAACCGTTGGATCGTCGCGAAATTTTTGCTAGAGGTTCTTAGAGTATGTGTCTTGGATCTCACCGGAGCGATCTGCGAGTTAAGTGTTGATAAAAAAATGTTAAATGTTGTTGGAGCTTACTCGTATTTTTAATTTCAATTGATGGTATGCCATCATGATTTCCTTGTCTAGTAAAACCACAACTACATTAGAAACTGATTTGCTACATTCTAGTCTGGTTAAAACATAGCCAAACCCAACTCTTTCTTTTTGGAAACTTCATTATATTGATAAGGCAAAAAGTCCCCATTCGTAATAACATGCCAAAGATTTAAATCTTTTGATTTCACATAAGTCACAAATCAATTTTTCCAATAAATAAAACTATCGGTTTCAAAAAGAGGTGGTCTTTGCATTAATTTCCCTTCTAGGTACTTGTTGGAAACCATAGATCGATTCAAGTTAAGACGTAGTTTGAGGTGTGGACAAAAAGGTAGCTCAACGCTTACCTTCTACATCAGTGGACTAGACAACGGATGAATGGTATTTTCTGTTATTGTATTCATAAGTATTCTGCCAGTAGCTGTAATGGTAGAATGATCTGATAGTGGTTTAATCTCTTAGCTTTAAGTTGCCCTTGATTTGTATTATGTGATTGTAGTTTGATGATAAGTACTTTACATTATTCTGCTAGTCAGATTTTCAGATCTTGCTTTTCCTGTTTGAACTAGTGTTTAGATGAGTATAGGCAGTCTTTAGATTGTTAGTAGCTCAAATATGTCCACACTTTTGGCTACCTAGTGGTTCAATATTGGAATTAGCTGATAGATTAGATAAGGGTGGTGAAAAATTAGGACTTGTTAATTCTTTAATCTGAACCAGTTAGAATTGTTGCCATGGTCAAGAATCGAACCTTGAATCTGTTAGTTTTTAAGTTTCTTAGTAAGTTTTGAATTGTACACATTTAGCCCTTGAACTTGTATATGTGAATTACGGTGATAGTCCAATTTGTTAGATGAATTGTTAGTTACTTTGTTAAGTACAAGCCTGTAGGTCCTTATTTAAATTTGACCGTTAAGTGGTAACACTATAACGGATCAGTTGTAGTTAGGCTAATTGGTTTTGATTTCTTTGGGATTAATTGCTATGGGGTAATTAGTTTTAATAAAAATCAGTATAAGTAACTTTTGGTTTTGTAGAATTTAATTTCAACGTTTTATGAAAAGTGATTTTATAATGTTTAGTTTCACATTTTTCATTTTGTAGATTTTATGAAATTAGATTTATAGAAATAGACGTGTATTTTGTAATTTTCATTTGTAGAGTAAATGTGTCTTTTACATTTTAAAATCTTGTGAGTTTAATTGTGGTATTTGCAACATGTTTTAGAGTAATACGTATACGTAGATAAATACTATTTTTTTCCTTTTTTATATGATTTGTGTGCAAGTAGCTTAAAAACCAATCTAGCTTTTATCACCAAAAACAATTAAGTCATATTTAAAATTGTTAAATCAATTCGATAAGACCGAGAGATAACTACACTAAAAACAAGATATTACAGTGCCATGAACAGTATTCCATATGTACCCCATGTACAGTGAATCAGTTATACTCCATGTACAGTATTTCAAGTGTACTCCACGTGTAGTGTCTCAGATATGCTTCATGTGCAGTATTTATTTTGTACTTCATGTACAGTAGTCCAGGTGTACTCCATGTACCCTACTCCATGGATATTGCTGATCGATCCTCAATCATCTCAGGCGTTTCCACTTGGCGATATTTTACAAGATGCTGATGCTACTCATGAGTTGAAGATTTTACCAGATACTGATGCTGCAAACAGTTTGAATACCTCACAAATGCTGATACTGCTGATACTTTGGAGATTTATCAAGATGCTGATGTTGTTTATACTATGAAGAACTATGCAGAACACGGACGAAAACTATAAATTTGAAATTCCTGACAAGACTATATTTCAATCATCAGACGCTACCATTCCATTCCATGCTTTTACTTCCTCAGTTAGATGTCACACTTCATACAGCTATCTTTCAGTCAGAAGAGTGGGGACCGGTTCCCAACCGACCACTCAACAGAAATAGTTACATGAATCACGGTCATGATAATGACCGTTAGGAAACTAACAGACAAGGCGGTACTGACAAACACCGTGCTTATATTAATCAGTCAGTAGCCATCGGAACTCCAGAATGAACGTGACCCGAAATACAGAGGTCGGCAGTCTAACCGGTCCGCCAATCCTAGTAGTTACCAAATTTTTCAGCCTTGTTCAGATTCATCTACTAAAACACATATCAAGACATCAGTCAAGACACGGGCCTCTAGTATCATTTCGGAAGGCACAAGTCAGGATGCCGGTCATGATACATGTTATACGAATATCTTCTCAAGGCACGAGTCAAGACTCATAATTGCAGTATGCCTTCTAACCCAGGTCCTCAATTATTCAGGGTACCCTCTAAAGGGTATGCCGTTTTGTTATGCCACGCATAAATCAAACCCTTAAAAATTCAGCCACCACCACTGGAGTATTACTCAGGTTAGACACACAGTGTTCATTCTTTGGGATTACAGACGAACACATTCAGTGAAAGTCGCCACGTTTACTTCACGTATTCCTATATCAGCTTTATATTAAATCAGATATTTACCTACCTCCCAGCCAGAAAAGACTCCACAGTATCACCCATATTTAAAGGTTTTCATTCCAGTGGAAGACAAGATTCGTCTTACTAACCCCCAAATATAGTCATTTTTTTTGCCAGAAAATCAGTATAAGTTGTTATGCTTTTAAGCAAGTGACTTATTATTCCAAAGCTACGAAGACCTTTTAGCTACCAGATATAAATCCACTTCTGAAGTTCCATAAATTCATAATCAGCAAATTATTCCAGAGTTTCCAGATGTAATTCCAGGAGGTTTCCAGAAATTCCTTCCTAACCATAAGACAGAATTTAACATCGAGCTTGTCCAAGGACAACACCTGTTTTCAAAACTCCTTATCGCAGGGTTTCAGCTGAGTTAAAGGAGTTGCAGGATTAGCTGCAAGAGTTACCGGAACAAGGCTTTGTTCGCCCTAGCGCACCACCAAGAGGTGCATCGTTTCAGTTTGTCAAAGAAGAAGGACGATATCATGAGATCATGTATCGACCACCAAATAAATTTACCAGATCACCATTCTTAATAGACATTCATTCCAGGTATAGAAGGTTTATCTGACCTGCTACGATGCCTTGAACATTTTTCTAGAATAATACACGATCAGGCTACCATCAGTGGTGAGAGTAAGAACACGATGTTTGCAAGACTGCTTTTGCACATGTTGTGATCGCTCTAAAAATTCTAATTTTTTACTTCTGAGCTCCCAAATACCTCAGCTATATTACGGAATTGATGAATAAAATTTTTCATGAACTTTCAGACAAAATCATCAGTATATTCAGTCATAACATTCCGGTCTGCTAAATTCTAGAGAAGAACACGAGAATAATCTCCTCACGATCATGCAGATTTTCCGGTAGGAGAAAATTATATACGTAGTTTTCCGGATGTGGGTTCCAGATGAATAAGGTGGCATTTCTGAGCCACCCTATTTTAGCAGAAAGAAATTTCAGACTGCCCTGCGAAGATGAAGGCCATCACAAGATGGTCAAGATCGACGCCTGTAACTAAATTACAAAATTTTCTAGAACTCAGTTGACTGATACCGTAGAAATTGCGGATAATTCCCACGATTAGTCTTCCATGGCTAAGCTTACGCATAAAGGTGAGGACCTACATTAAAATTTTGATATCACATACGATCCTACGCTAGGAGAGATCTATTTTACCCAGACTCAAAATTCTTTCATGACTATTCACCCAGATTCCACCAGAATGTACCATAATCCTATGCAGAATTTTGATAGAAGCAGTATAACACAATTGATGCAGCTATGTTCATATATGGATGCCTGACATACCCCAGGTTCAAGATAGGACACCGACATGCTAATGAGTTATTACAACCATTAGAAATTTCTGAACAGAAATGAGATAAGATTCCATGGAGGTTATTGTCAGTTATCACAGACTCGGACAAAGAATGATGCTATCTAAGTCATTGTTAACCAGTTAACCCAGCCTACACATCTTCTTTTATCTGAAATGATTACGCAGTAACAAATCTGCAGGAAATTCAGCAATAGATCGTATGATTCCAAGGTATTCCATCAACAATCTTGTCAGATGGAAATTAGCGTTCACGAATCGCGCTCACGTTCATGTTCACGATCACGTGTACGTTCACATTTATGTTCACGTTTATTTTCACTTTCACGTTTACGTCTCATTCGCAGTATGATGCTGTTTCAGTTCATGTTTCGTGCTATCTCATGATTTAAGCTCACGTTAACTGTCACACCCCACCAATGGCGGAATATGGGGCGCGACGTATGGATATCATCACAACAAATGGTGTCTCTATAGAGAAGACTAAAATGCAAATATAATGTCATAAATGGCGACACAAATGTCATGACAATATCTCAACAATGCAGGAGTCTAGGTAAGTAGGTAACAGTCCTACCACTTACCCAAGACAAACAATAAACATAAACCAAACAAACATATAGGTGCCAACATGTATCACTTATCAAAAAAACATAAAGGTAAACTAAGAAGGAACGGGGATCTCCTTCTATATGCAATCCTAAGGCATCCAAGTCTAGCCACTTCTATCCTCAAGCTTAACCACATTCTCACCTGAAAGAGACACTAAAACACGTCAACATAAAGTTGGTGAGAGTCATAGGTTTAGACTCCAACGCTAAATCAGTTACAAGTTGTGAATAACAATCATCAACAAAAGAACATATGGACAATGTGTTACAATTATGTATTAACAACTATCAATCAAGACCAATCATACCAAACCAATCCAAGGCTCCTACCTTGCCAAACAACACCATGGTACCTTAGATGATCACCCTATGTACCTATCCCAAGGCCACTACCTTGGCAAACCACAAGGCCACTACCTTGTCAAACCACAAGGCCACTACCTTGTCAAACCACAATAACATATCAAAAATCGCATAACAGTTAATCACATAAGTGTACACACAAGTCCATCACAACCATAAAACATTCACAGCAACAATTTAGAAACAACTCAACACAGTGTCTCTTCCATCCCATCTGGAAGTCAAAATCAATATTAAACATGGGACTATGAAACTCACCTGATAGCTCCTTCACACGTCCTTGCACTAGCAACAAGCTAACAAACCAAAAACACGAAATGAATAAACGAACCAATCACTAAGATGGCTCATTAACCTATGATGGAAATCTAACCCATTCTCACATATTTATCTCATTAATAAGCTCTAATTACCCCATTACCCTTCCTTAACAAGTCCTTAACTTGGTTAAGTTTAATAACTAACCCGTTCATATTTTACCCAAAACAGTCCCAGTTTTTAGGTCTCAAAACTTTAGGTCAAACGCCCACTTAAACCTACCCATGGTTTCTGTAGAAGGAATATTCACACCCTTACATATGTTGGCTAACATCTCCCACTTGCCCTAACCTTAAAGCTACTGTTAAGGCCCCGATATATATATATCGACTTTTGTCATTCCAGATTTCCTGATTTTAAACGTACTAAAAGTTTGTTACCATTAAGGGGTCTTACCCTAAACCACCACCTTAGCCCAAGTGCAGATATTAACTACAATATATAAACCATCTCTCACGTTCGTGAGAAGATCCCAATGCAACCCTAAGTGCCCCAAACAACCCAAAACCTAAAAAGAAAACAGGCTGAATTCAAAACTGTTTTGACCTCCGACTGTTGTAACCTGTTTTTGACCCACTTCCCGACCTCCAATTTAGTTCTCGTTTCTTGCATTGGAAAGCCACTTCAAATATCTTTCCAGGGGTACTTGGATCGTAAAATAAGAGTTTATAGAACTCCCGATATGATCAAAACAATTGACTCAAAAATCTGCCCAGTTTTTAAAAACGGGTTTAACAAAATCAACCTCATTAATTAACCCTAATCCCTCTAATTACAAGCCCTAATTTATGTAATCATCATATTATGATTAATACAATATTAATTTACTGTTTTTATATTAAACCCTAACCTAAATCCATCATAAGATTATTAAAGAAAACATAAAAACAATTTAATTAAAAAGGGATTTGAAGATTTACCTTGGATTTATGAAAACCCCCAAATTTTATGAAGAACCCTAATTTTTTATAAGACTCACGAATTTCCTTCATCTCCAGGAGAAAAAAATAATGAATTTGGTTTAGTATATACATTATATAGGGTATGGGTGAATCCTAGTCCAACCCAAAGCCCACTTTCCTTTTTTTTCCTTTTCTTCCTTTTTTTTCTCTTCTAAACCGACCCAAACACCCCTAATTTCGTTTTTTTCTTTATTTTTTTTCTTTTTATTGTTATGTAATATCTTATTAATATTACCTTAATTTACCTTAATTTATTTCAGCTCCTAAAACTTCCAAAACCTCAAAACCGTAAAACTAGTCAAATTTACGCGTTTTACCGTAAAAGACGTAAAATATACACTTTTATAATAAATCTCAAATTTTGAAATAAACTTTATATTTAAGTCCTAAATGACTTAAAACCATCCCGAAAAATATTCATATGGATAATTACCTCATCCGAGACCTCTAAATGCTAAACCGTAAATCCTAAAAAAAATACTATTACTATAATACTTATACGTATACGTAAACACCACAATATCACCATTTTCATTTCATAGTCACCACTTGTGATCTCATGAACATGAATTAACCGTTCCTCGATTTACTTATGAGTACTCTATACTCATAAACGATAATTACACCAACCTCGTTCACACAAAATAAACACGTAAGCACAAAAATCAAGTAGTCACACATAAAATAACCTAAAAGTAAGACCAAGTGACGAACCTCAAAACCACGGTTGTCACATCACTCCCTCCTAATAGAAATCTCGTCCCGAGATTTACTCCTTAGGATCAACACACAGACAACAAATCACACGAGGATACTTGTTCTAAATGAACTCCTCTCATTTCCACGTGAACTTCAGTTCAAGTTTCAAGATACCGCATGTACAAACCAAAAATAATTAAACCCATTGCCAAACTCTTGACCTCACAGTCAATAAATCTCGCAAATGACTCTTCGATAAAACAAAGACTCTTATTAGCAGAAAACCCGAATAACCGGACATGCAAATATGCATCCTCAAACAACATTTACCAACCCTAATACATGAAATGTATCATGTATACAACTCATTTCCCCCAGGTAATTCTATGCTCATAAGCTAATGGTCTGATCTTCCCAAAGATCATAAATGGACCTACAAAACTCTACATCAACACTTACATCTTTCCAAATCATACCACCCGTTACTATGGGTGAAACTCCATACATAACTTTGTCACTAAATCTAGTGGTTTCCTCCTTTTCTACATAGCATCCCTTGTTGCTCTCATTCTGTCCACAAACACCATTACCACATTAGTAGCCTCTTTTACCAATTCTAGTCCACAATGAGGACAACTCACCCTATCCTTTCATATCGTGCCTCAAATGGCATTTATCGACTTCTAGTACGATAACTATCATTATATGAAAACTCAGCCATCGCTAACGAGTTTCCGAACTACCTCTAAATCAATCACCCATGTCCAATTACGTTCATCAACTCCCTTCAGTCCGTATCCCAAACTACTTTAAATTCCAATTTCCTTACAAAGTGACCTATGACGGTCTTTCACATATCCATTAATTCTTCCAACTTCCCAACTACGTGACTTCTCATTCCTCTTGAAATAGGTGATGAATTAGTCAGTCTATCGACTATCACCCAACTCTCATCGTACTTAATCCCCCACCGCATTATGTATCCCTTCCACCAACTTCGTCCTTACATCGCCCTTTCTAAACTACTCCTATCCATGTAGGAAGTATAGTCTACGTCCCTTTCCTCCTTACGATTGTCCAAGCCACGCAACATAAATGTTGACGCGTTCACTGCTTTAGACAACTCAACTCGTGCAACCCACATCCTTCATCCAAACCACTCTAATACATCATCCCTATAGTTCAAGTTCGTCTCAACTTCACCTCATCCTTCTTATTCCATGCCTCATCGACCATGCTTGCCTTTCCCAGATGGTACTTGGCCTTGCAATTTTCTTTCATCAATTAACTCTACCCATCACCTTTGCCAAATGTTCAATCAAGATGATTGAATATGTGTTGGATACGTTCATGATCCGTATAGATCATTCTCCACGTCTCGTACACCAAATGCCTCTAGCATTCTAGGCAGATATAACAGTCCAGCTCCACTAACTAAGTCTATCCAGTTCTTGCAAATCTTCAGTTCCTGCAACGTATAAGCGATCGCCTTTCTTTGTCGTCCTCGTACGCGTCCAAATCCCTGCTCCACGTATCGTCATGCTTCGCGAACTCATCCAGTCCTTCCGATAATGCCAAATCTGCTCATCATCCAATCCACCTCTTCAGCCTCCAAAATGCTTCCTCGTCCTTCTTCACTTCGCCCCTTGCTGGTTCCACGATATGCCATCATCTCTGACTACTAGTCCTGGCCAACTAAATCCTAAAACTCACACTTGAAAATATCACGTTTCATTCCCTTTACTAACAACTCCAAAACCAACACATAATTCGCCTCATCCTCCTTCTAAGATTTGAGTAGATCAAGATGTTGTCGATGCTCCCGATGACAACTCGTTTATAGACGTTCATGCACACTCGGTTCATTGACTCCATGAAAACCGCTAGTGCTTTGGCGAATCCAAATGCATAACCGTAAACCCAAAGCGTTCATACAACATCCTTAGCAATTTCAACTATGTCCTCCTCACACCCTCTCTTAGCGGCAATACGAATAAATTCCTTGCAATTTCTAACAGCTCTTGTTCTTAATTCACTCCATCAACGATTTGCCTTGGATGACACTAACTACAACTCCTCTCACTTCTCCTACTTGCTCTATTCATGGTTCTACCTCAACGCTCCTAAACCATACAAAACCAAAACTACATCCTGAATACACCAGATACGATCGACGAATTAAACCCACGGATAACTAACGACATTTCACGTGCACCAATTAAAACAAATCAAAAACCACGAGACTCCAAAGAAAACTCAAACCCAAAACATGTATCAATTCCAAATGACCCATGACAACGAAAAATAATCCAAGAAACACCCAATGGCAACCAAAACATATTACGCCCCGCGACATATTATTTAAACCGTGCAAAAGATCGACTTTCCAAAAGAATATATATATATATTTTTAAAAAAAAAAAAAAAAAACTTTTCCTTACCTCCCCACATCTATGTGACTCAAACCATCTACAAACAACCTTCTAGACGATCTCAAAACTCAACTCAAAGACTAGGTATCCCGTGCATCCCAAATCATAAAAATAAAACTACTATTCAAACTCAACCTTGAACCCGACACTTGTACAACAATTCCGACCAGTCCACTGACCTCCCATGACTATACATTCTGAATATTTGAAAAGTACGTTCCGAGTACATAATTTTAGGCTTTTGAATCACCCAAAAATCTTTAAAAACGAATAAGTTATGACCAAAACAATTTTATGCTAGTTGTTTTAAAAACTAAAGAATAGACTTAGTGATCAATGCAATCCTTTTCAATGAAAGATATAATTGTATGTGAAATATTCATAAACTCCTTTTAACCTTGTATCAATAACTATAAATGGCATGAATCAGTTAAATCCGATTATATAAACTATGTAAGTAGAAAGAAATTTTACTTCGCTTTATTTTAATGAAAGTCTTTTAGAATTTGAAATAAATAAGTGTTGATAAAAAAAACTTATGTTACATCTTGTTTCAAACGTGACTCCAACACCTTACCCTTATTTTACCGAATACAACCAACTATCTAACTCTATAGTAGATTTCCAAGTCCCCCTTTTTCCATATACCAACCAAAAGAAATGTAAGACTCAACCCAAAATATTTCATTATCCCAAAAGAAATCTCCATTTATTTCAACGGACTTAAAACCCAGAACAACATTTTAAAACGTACACGTGAAATATGAACTCAAAGAATACGCTACAAGACACAGTTCAAAAAATTCGAAACGTTGTTGAAACTCCATCAACTCCAGCACCATAAAACACGAACAAACACAAGGTACGTTCAAGTTATAATAACTAGTGAACGACCATATACCATAACTTAACACATAGTAGTATATATACATCCGCATATATATACCTATTAAATCACCCAAAACATACTCGTTACCATACATGTCGGATCAACCAATCACGTCATACACTCGTTTTTCCACACGACTAATCACCATCTCACCGTGCCACAACAAGGCATAATGCCCACCTCCAAAACCAAACCATATCGTGTGACCCCATAATCACACACCACAACTATAACCCAAAACATAAAACATAAAAAGAACAATAGCCATATCATAAGCAGCCATTACATAAATCCATATATAATACGTATACCCAAATTCTACATCTCATCATATACAAGCATGTACTAACCCTCTTTCATGCAACCATACTTGAGAACCCATTAAAGTTGTGGTACTTGTATAACTATGTTGGCCACCATACTTATACAATTACCCTTTCCCCAATGCACTCCCTCCTATGATGACACTTATAAGAATCAATACAACATATAACACATAAATCTATCTACTCATATAAGCTCATAACCACATAACCAATAAGGTCCAAAACTCCATCTATAAAATAACATAATAAAACTCTTGGAATACAGAAATCCATAGTCTAGCTAAAACCGCCTAGACTAAATCCAAAACGAAAACATAATCAGTTATAAGTCATGTCACCCTTAAGAGTGGAAATAGCATAAGGTCCTTCATATTCACCTACTCCTAATAACTCGAACCACCACATGATTCTTAGGGAACATGACTTAAACATCAAAAGAAAATAATACCCCTCAGGTACATAAAATAACCCAACAAAAGATAGAAACTACTATGTACCAAATTATGTATTATAATGTACATTATAAGTAAAATACGCCAATGACTAGCGTGGGCGATTATGGTTAAACCCGCACTACTCACAACTCGAAAAGAAAATAACATGTGGCTAAGTATGAACTTACTATGGTTCAATTCATACCAGTCAAAACATCACAATAAATAACATTCAAACACATCAATTATAATAAAATGCACACATACTCCTATGACGCCTATATGCAGGGACCCTTAAGCTATAGACTAGGCTACGCGACTAGGCAACCTAATTCTCTATAACCTGTCTCTGATACTATTCTGTCACACCCCACCAATGGCGGAATATGGGGCGCGACGTATGGATATCATCACAACAAATGGTGTCTCTATAGAGAAGACTAAAATGCAAATATAATGTCATAAATGGCGACACAAATATCATGACAATATCTCAACAATGCAGGAGTCTAGGTAAGTAGGTAACAGTCCTACCACTTACCCAAGACAAACAATAAACATAAACCAAACAAACATATAGGTGCCAACATGTATCACTTATCAAAAAAACATAAAGGTAAACTAAGAAGGAACGGGGATCTCCTTCTATATGCAATCCTAAGGCATCCAAGTCTAGCCACTTCTATCCTCAAGCTTAACCACATTCTCACCTGAAAGAGACACTAAAACACGTCAACATAAAGTTGGTGAGAGTCATAGGTTTAGACTCCAACGCTAAATCAGTTACAAGCTGTGAATAACAATCATCAACAAAAGAACATATGGACAGTGTGTTACAATTATGTATTAACAACTATCAATCAAGACCAATCATACCAAACCAATCCAAGGCTCCTACCTTGCCAAACAACACCATGGTACCTTAGATGATCACCCTATGTACCTATCCCAAGGCCACTACCTTGGCAAACCACAAGGCCACTACCTTGTCAAACCACAAGGCCACTACCTTGTCAAACCACAATAACATATCAAAAATCGCATAACAGTTAATCACATAAGTGTACACACAAGTCCATCACAACCATAAAACATTCACAGCAACAATTTAGAAACAACTCAACACAGTGTCTCTTCCATCCCATCTGGAAGTCAAAATCAATATTAAACATGGGACTATGAAACTCACCTGATAGCTCCTTCACACGTCCTTGCACTAGCAACAAGCTAACAAACCAAAAACACGAAATTAATAAACGAACCAATCACTAAGATGGCTCATTAACCTATGATGGAAATCTAACCCATTCTCACATATTTATCTCATTAATAAGCTCTAATTACCCCATTACCCTTCCTTAACAAGTCCTTAACTTGGTTAAGTTTAATAACTAACCCGTTCATATTTTACCCAAAACAGTCCCAGTTTTTAGGTCTCAAAACTTTAGGTCAAACTCCCACTTAAACCTACCCATGGTTTCTGTAGAAGGAATATTCACACCCTTACATATGTTGGCTAACATCTCCCACTTGCCCTAACCTTAAAGCTACTGTTAAGGCCCCGATATATATATATCGACTTTTGTCATTCCAGATTTCCTGATTTTAAACGTACTAAAAGTTTGTTACCATTAAGGGGTCTTACCCTAAACCACCACCTTAGCCCAAGTGCAGATATTAACTACAATATATAAACCATCTCTCACGTTCGTGAGAAGATCCCAATGCAACCCTAAGTGCCCCAAACAACCCAAAACCTAAAAAGAAAACAGGCTGAATTCAAAACTGTTTTGACCTCCGACTGTTGTAACCTGTTTTTGACCCACTTCCCGACCTCCAATTTAGTTCTCGTTTCTTGCATTGGAAAGCCACTTCAAATATCTTTCCAGGGGTACTTGGATCGTAAAATAAGAGTTTATAGAACTCCCGATATGATCAAAACAATTGACTCAAAAATCTGCCCAGTTTTTAAAAACGGGTTTAACAAAATCAACCTCATTAATTAACCCTAATCCCTCTAATTACAAGCCCTAATTTATGTAATCATCATATTATGATTAATACAATATTAATTTACTGTTTTTATATTAAACCCTAACCTAAATCCATCATAAGATTATTAAAGAAAACATAAAAACAATTTAATTAAAAAGAGATTTGAAGATTTACCTTAGATTTATGAAAACACCCAAATTTTATGAAGAACCCTAATTTTTTATAAGACTCGCGAATTTCCTTCATCTCCAGGAGAAAAAAGTAATGAATTTGGTTTAGTATATACATTATATAGGGTATGGGTGAATCCTAGTCCAATCCAAAGCCCACTTTCCTTTTTTTTCCTTTTCTTCCTTTTTTTTCTCTTCTAAACCGACCCAAACACCCCTAATTTCGTTTTTTTCTTTATTTTTTTTCTTTTTATTGTTAATTAATATCTTATGATTTAAGTTCATTTGGATACCAAACTTATCTAAGATATGAGGGGACTAATCCACACCTTCCATCTCCTCACCATCTAATGGCTGAGATTAAATCCCCATTTTATACTGCAGGGGTATTTTCGTCAATTCATCCGCCACTATATAAATCATTTTATCCTCTCTTTCTCATAAAACACACACACCGTAACATTAATTCTCTCTCTACCTCCCGATCTACTTTCTCTCTCTATAAGTTGAAGCGTATAATCACAAATCCATCACGAACATCATTATTAATCCATCGCAAATCGATTAATTAACACTAATTCATATTAGGTTTGTATTCTCATAATATATTCTTATTTTTTTAGTTTATTTGATTTTGAATAAGCTTATTAATTTATTGTCATTAGCTTATTTTAAACGAAATATTCTGATTAATAGTTCGTATTTGGATCGAATCCTTCCATTTGATTGTTCTTATTTTGATCAAATTATTTTAATTAGCTTTTAATTATATGATTTATGTGAATAAGCTTATTTGTTTGAATAAGATGAGAGTTATGAATAATTTTGTGAATTAGATAGGAGTTGTGTGAATAAGCTTACAAATTATGTGAGAGTTACGAATAAGCTAGCTTCTTAGCTTATTTTGACGCATCATAAGGTATTCTATGTAAGTTAAATTAAGTTTACTGATTTGGGCTGTAATAAGCTTGATATATCATATATGATAGTTATATATATCATATATGATAGTTATATATCATATATGATATATCATCAGTTATCATATATTATATAACTATCATATATGATATATCAAACAAATCATAAGAAAAAACAGATTTTGTGTGAGTTTTTTTTCAGAAAATCTGTATAAACTCTTAAAACGTGCCTTCTATCATATATATGAGTAATACTTTTTGTTGTTAAAATTTTGCATAATATATTCTTTTCTATCTTTTATTAGTGTAGTCAGACAGAGGTGGTGTGATTGCCCGATTTGGAGCAAAGCAAAGAGGGATGTTGATTATAACAAGAGGATGTGCACGTATATGTTATACGGATCAAGACGGAGTAGGCGTTGTTCATGAATTCATCAGTTAATAATCTGTTTTAACAATAGGTTATTGTTGAAAAAGAAGAGTAGTTTTAATAATAATTGTGTTTGCATATTTTGATTTTGTATAAAGGGTTATCATATATGATATCAGATGTGTATTATATATGATTTTACATTTGGTTTGTTATGTTTGAATTATCATATATGATTCTGTTCATAAGTACATTTTTTATGTTATGAACAAGTGTTTAATTATTAATTGTGCATACTCTTCGTTGTAATCATGAATTCATCCAATTCTTTGTTTAATATACCGAAGTTTTTTTTTAGTATCATATATGATAATGCATTATCATATATGATAGTGCATTATCATATATGGCTTAATTTATCAAAACCATCATGACATAATACCAAGAAAGCTAAACCATATTAACAAGACGTTGTACAAGATACCAATCGATTACAAAATCGTCCATATACGTCAAAACTCCATTAGGAGATTACAAGGAAAAACAAACAATACATTTTAAACGTAAAATAAAAATCCACGAACTTCTTCAATAAGCTTCTTGGCCTTTTGGATGCTTGTAATGTTCAACATTCCTTGTAAACAGACTTCTCTACACAAATAAGAAGATTTAATTCATTTTTCAAGCGCATCATCATATATGATATATTTTATCATATATGATATTTTAGCTTACATCATATATGATAAAATATATCATATATGATATTTCACTAACAGGTCACACTAAATTTGTTCAGCGAGATTAAGCCATAAAATCTTATAATTCATGAAAATAAGCTAATAAGTTAGCTTATAATTCATCATAATAAAAATGATGATAATTTATAAGCTTATTCCCATTAATCATCTAATAAAAAATCAAACACATCCCTAATCACATCAAAATAAGCTTATTTATATCAAATAAGCTAAAAAAAGATATAAATGATGATGATATAACCTGGTGATTCGTTCTTCAATAGCATCGACATCTTTTTTTTAATTTTTAACGCGATTTGTTGATGATTTTTTATTTGTGTGTGTTTTAGTATGTGTTTTGGATCGAGATGATGTTGAATAAGCTTATGTGTGTGTGTGTTTTGTGTTAGATCTGAGATAAGAGAAGGGGGTGAGATGTATTTGGGAGGTGGGTGGGGTGAGTGGGTTTAAAATGACGATAATGCCCCTCCGTTTTTTAATTAAAAATAAAATTTAATCTAGGCTGTTGATTTTTTGGTAGATGAAAGGTGGGGATTGGTCCCCTTGTATCCAAAGGATACAAGGTACCCAAAATAACCGGACTCATATCTTATTAATATTACCTTAATTTACCTTAATTTATTTCAGCTCCTAAAACTTCCAAAACCTCAAAACCGTAAAACTAGTCAAATTTACGCGTTTTACCGTAAAAGACGTAAAATATACACTTTTATAATAAATCTCAAATTTTGAAATAAACTTTATATTTAAGTCCTAAATGACTTAAAACCATCCCGAAAAATATTCATATGGATAATTACCTCACCCGAGACCTCTAAATGCTAAACCGTAAATCCTAAAAAAAATACTATTACTATAATACTTATACGTATACGTAAACACCACAATATCACCATTTTCATTTCATAGTCACCACTTGTGATCTCATGAACATGAATTAACCGTTCCTCGATTTACTTATGAGTACTCTATACTCATAAACGATAATCACACCAACCTCGTTCACACAAAATAAACACGTAAGCACAAAAATCAAGTAGTCACACATAAAATAACCTAAAAGTAAGACCAAGTGACGAACCTCAAAACCACGGTTGTCACATTAACGTTCATAACATTGTTCACGTTTAAGCTCGTGTGCCATTTCGCGATACATGTTTTATAGTTTATTACCGAATACGGTTATAGAAAGCTTGAGAAACCAGACTCAAGTTTAGGACAGCTATTCCATAACCAGGCAGACATTTCACATCTCAGGTCGTATCGTTTGGCATTCCTTCCTCAGTCAGCATGTGTTCATGATATGTTCTGGTATCACGTCCACAGTATGCTTCACGTATTACATTCATCATATATTTCATGCACAATGTTCCTTTTTTATCACAAACCACGTTCCCAATTGTTCACGTAGCACGTTCACAATTGTTCACATAGTTCGTCCCTATATACTTTCAGCAGCCTGCCCAGAAATATAATTGTTATCTCTTAAGGATAATTGTACGTACCTTTTCATGTTATGAATTGTTCATTCTATCAGTTACAGAAAATCCGTCTTAAGTATGGAACCATAAACTATTTCAGCATTCATCAGGACAGGGTCATCAGGACCAAGATTTTCATTATGTTTAGACCTTTGACGGAGTCGTTTAGAGCGGGAAGCCACTCAGAACGGAGGAGTCCATCCGGACCTCTCATCCTTTTCCTTTAATAATTCAGTTAAGTTCTTCCAGACATGTTACGTTCCATGTTCTCTTCAGCCATGTCACGTTCCATGTTCACTTCAGTCATGTCACGTTATACCCTTTCAGCAGCAGTGTGTTCTAAGTCAAGGACGAATGGTCTTTCAGCTTTCATGTCCTTTCAGTTTATGTGTCTTTCAGCTTATATAAACCTCACCAGCTTAAATTACCTTTAATTTGAGGACGAATTTGCTTTTTAGAGAGGGAGAATTGTAAAACCCCAACATGATCGTATCCTTAATTCGAGGACAAATTATTTTTTTTAGAGGGGAGAATCGTAAAACCCGTATTTAAAATGCTAGAATATTAAATACGCGTAGTCTCAGCTTTAACATTAATTAAACATAAACAGTAAATATGCAGTCTCAGTTTAACTAAATATTACAAGATAATAATTATTCAGAAAATAAATATCAAGTTTCAGAAAACATTACGTATGTATTACGTATGTATTATTTATAATACAGAAAAGATTATTACGTTTCAGAAATTAAAACACGACGAATAAATACGAGTATACGTGATAAATTATTAGTGTCAAAATTCAAACATAAAACTTAACTGTATTATTACGGGCTGCGTGTAAAACAAGAAGAAAATGGTATTGGGCTTTAGGCCCAATCCATTTTGCAAATAACATACTAGGGAACTTGTAATACTTCTCATTTTACAAAAACAGAAAATAAACAAATTAGGGTTTGTTGGTTAAAGCTGCCACAGGCCAAAGCCAAGAGAAAGATAATCGGGTTCTTGTTTTTTTAGCTTGTTGTTTGTGTATAGGCGTTCCTAATCTCATAAAGGTAATCCTTTTTCCTTTTGTTCTTAGATAATCACGAATCCCACATATTAAATCAAGAAAACGTTTTAATAATGGTTAATCAAAGAACGATCATGGAATAATAGACATGAGATTCGGGTTGTGTGGCTGCACAAAAACCGAGACATTACCATGTCTCGGTGGTGTTTTCTTTGGCCCAGCCACGAGCAAAACAACCCCAAACAGGGGGTATGTAGTTATGGGTGTCAGGTTTTGGTGACGATTCATGAAACCGAGACCAAAAAGGTCTCGATGGTCCTTTCTCTGCCCACCGTGACCCACACAGGGGCGGCATGGGGATGTGTTCCAGCGATCGCAGCCAAACAAACCCCATCGGGGGTTAAATTATTTTAGGGGGTGTTTGACTGGTTTAAAAACAGTGGGAACTACACAAAAACAGTGGGGATAATATAGAGATCAGTGGGTACATATTACAACAGAAATTAATAAGATTAAATATGGAATTAGCGATAGTATTTCTGTCGTGGTTTTACATAGCAGATTTGGGACAGATTTGGTCACAGTTTTTAGCGACAGTTAGTGACGGTTAGCGACAGAAAATTCTGCCGCTAATCCAGTTATGAATTATGTAGTATTGTTGGCTTGTTTTAGTGCGACCGAGAGGGGGAATCTCGGTAGGCTCGGGTTTATAATTAAAGGATAAAAACGCAGATTTTAATTATACCTTATTTAATCACTTTTACAAATAAATGTTTTAATGATTTAATTAGTAAATTAAATTTATAATGTTAAACTAGTTTTTATAAAATTAATAAGGTATAATATTATTAAATGATTTAATTCATTTTTGGAAACTTTCTATTTTTAGCAGGTTACCAAATATAGAAATATTATAACGTCAAACTACGTGTTATGCCGTAACTAATAGTAGAACAGGAATACGTTAATCAGAAATATTAGAACACTCAAATTTATCAGTTAATACACATACAGTATTTCAAGAATAAAATAAATCAAACGAGAAACTGTTAAGATCAGTAAAATAAACGGATATCAATTAACTTATTTGAGTCCTTTATTCATGTAGCTCGCGTGAAATCAGAGTAGACCTCCTGTCAGTTGATCTCAATCGGTTACTGGACACGAGGTACGGATTTCCCGTCCTTCAGTAAGCACTTCCTTCTATGCATGCTAGGATTTCCCGTCTGCAGCCAAATGTTTTCCCCAGTATATGTTCTAAACTTATCAGTAATCATATTAATAACTAAATATATTTGCCTGAGCTTTATATACAAGCATGACCAGTTATGTACTAGTTATAGGGGTACCGTAACCATGACACTAGAGGCACCGGTGTCATGACTCCTCTGCGAGGGAGTGATTTCTCGCAGCGTCCCATTTATTTCAGCTTGGCCATTTATCAGTATTATCAGCGGGGCGTATGGATGCATCCTAGGCTATCAGTTTACAGTTATCAAGTGAATGTGGTGTGTGCTCTACATCCTTCACATTGGAGTTGATCCCTCCACCCAGCACATTATTTAGAGGTCACCCCTCTACAGCATGACCAGGTCACCCCTCCATTTATTCATGCAACAGTTGTTACAGCACATGACCTATATAAGCTCTTGGCAATTAAAATACAGTAAATGCATGTTTTCAGATTTAACAAATAACAGTTCTACTTTATTATTTATAAATCAGACTTTTCAAATTTTACACAGGTTTCCGCTGCAACTTTACTTATCAGTCTTACAGCTTCAGTATATTATCATATACTTCATTTCAGTATTTCCTATCATGCTTTATATCTGTTCACTAGACGTTATGCTCAGCTGTAGTTTCCTTTCATGTTCTAACGTCAGGTACACTAGGACGCTCTTAGGATTCTAAGAGCATGTGCATTTGGATGGAAGCTGTTAACATGAGATTCACCATAAACACGGGTTTATGATCCGGAGGTCGGGGAGGGTGGAAGAGATGTTTAGCCATGGTAGAGAGAGAAAGAGAGAGAGATGCTCTAATATGTGTGTTATTATAGAGAGAAAGGAAAACAAGAAATGACAAATCCTCACCCCTCCATGGAAGTATGGAGGGGTATATATAGCTCGGGACTTGAACTACTTACATGTGACAATATTAGTCCCTGCAAGTCCCGGCTATGTAAACTATTATAATTCTGTTAGTCGCTCGTATTTTAAGGCTAACAATCTTCCCTCGATGTGGAGACATACGGAATTACTTACAATGTTCTTAACAAATGCAAATACAACAAAAATATGTTTTAAGTTTGCTTCCAATGCTGAGGATAACGTTGTTGTCAAGTCTTCTAGAAAAACTTGTACCCCAGTTTGAATTCTCTTTGTCTTTGCTTGTTGAGGAACCATTGTATCATGTATGAACTGGATTAACTTCCCCCCAATTCATACTACATGTCTTGAAAAGCTTTCTTCATAGACTTCTTTTTGAAGAAGCTTTTGAATCAGCTTCCCCCCAAACCAATATCCCTGTCTTGAGCAGAACCTGTAGCTTGTGCAATCTTCTATCTTTGACATTTAAAGTGCACAACGGAATTTTGTAGAAGAAGAAGCAAACCACACCAAGTAACTGCTACCTTGACAGTTTTTGTCTTCATGATTATGTGTTTGGGGGAACATGCAAGAAATCAGCAACAAATCTTCTCACGCTTGTAGAATACTTCCCCCTAGAAGTTGAACTAAGTACTCCAAAGTACACGTTTTTCCCCCATGATGGTTACGAACTCTCGGAAGCATCATCTGACGTGTACGGTCAAAATCGCGAGATGTTCTTGTCGAAAGTATGATGATTAAGAACACTCGGAAGCATCATCTGACGTGTACGCTCAGAATCACGAGATGTTCTTTTCAAAAGTATGGTGGTTAAGAGCACTCGGAAGCATCATCTAACAAGTACAATGAGAATCGCGAGATGTTCGTATCTGAAGCCAAAATCTTCATAGTTGAGAAAGATCGAGAATCTATGAAAGATTTACTTAGACAATGAAGTATCTTTGTTGACATTCTGTAGCTCAAGTTACTCGTGAGAATTGTTTGTTGATCACATCTCTACTCATTTACTCTCTGGCTAAACTTACCAACCTCGTATTCCTTCGGCTATCTATAGTGACCACTGGTGAAGTAAACCCGATATTCCAAACTTGAAACTGAATTACAATCCCCCAAATTTGTTATTTAAGATTAGCAATTTAGTTGATTGACGAATGGTGCAGAGAAAAGTCTCTTAGTACCTTATACACAAAAGAAGAGAGAAGTCTAGATCTAAAACACCTCTTGAAATACCCACAACTACAGGTGAGTGTAACACTGAGCACTACAACGTAACTCCTTTAAGTGATAGTTGTCCATGTCGTCGACCATCCACCCCTTGACATTGGAAACTAGATAAATCAAGTCTCAATCGTAAACGCTCAAGCGAATCATCAGTCGTTAGAAGGAGGTGAGAAGGCTCGATGATGAATTAAGTAGACGCCTTCGTGAAATTCCACTTCAACTTCAAATAACAAATACCAAATCCATTTCGTAATCACTTGACATTCTTTGCTCCGAAAACTAGCCGTTTTGACAATTTAAGTGAATCTTATAAAGGATCGTTTTGGTGTTAATTTATTTTTGTCTTCGTGTTTGTTGTGTTTGTTGTGTGTTGTTTGAGTGTCGTTAACTAGAGATTCAACGATGACTAAAGAATGAGAAGTCGTCAACGTCGTCTAGCTATCTTGACTTTTAATCCCAAAATCAATCAAAGCGAAGATTTTCTTGAATCGATAGCGAATACCCGTCTAACTTGTATCAAACCAAGTCAATATTGGACATGCTCATTACACGTAGCTCAACCTTACGTATTGTTTTTGGTAAAAGAAGCTTAACACTTAAAACAATATACTAACCAAGTAAATATCCATACTAATATACGGTTAGTAGGAGTGTATAAGTCGAGCCCAATCAGCACATCTTCATAATCTCACGGCCCATCAACCATGTGTTACAATCCCATAAACAAAATGTGACCAGACCATGTCATAAACCGAATATGCATTCTTCTGTCCCAAGAACAACCTACCCTAATTACGGGCATATAAAACTATAATCCTCACTAACTTTAAACTCATTCAACACATTATCTCCGCCCCCATCACATAGTTATCTCTCAAACCGACATATATCCAGATCAATCTTATCTCTATCCCAATCAAACGTATCACATCCCACAATATATCATCCAACTAATCTCATCAATCATAAAACCAGTACTTACCCTTACAGTTAATTCAATACCAACGAATTTAAGTGACAACGGCTTCTAGATCTTGACACAAGGTCTCGGGTAAGAGTAGTTTTGATGATTGCATGTCGATATGGATTGGTGATTTAATCTAATCAAAGAAGATATTGAATCTTACATAGATCGATGATGATTTGTGTTTTAGTGATTACCGAATAAAGAAAAGAGTGAAACAAACTTGTTTTGGCTCTGTTCTTATACATTCGAATAGATATATATTTTTTTCGACAAAGATCTATGATGAGATTTAAACGATAAAAGATCTATAAAAGATTGATTGATCGTTTAAAATCTGAGATCATGACTTCTTGATGTTTCGAGTCGATGTGGAATTAGATGTGACGGGTCTTAGGTGACGATGTGAATACGTAGAGTTGGGTTGTTGAATGATGTTAAATAGTGTCGGAATAATTTCTTTGAAAGGCAGTATCACAATGTTTTCTGAGTCTTCTCGTAATATTTCCATACTCCCCATCGCAATATTTCTATACTCCCCATCGCAATATTTCCATACTCCCCATCGCAATAGTTTGATACTCCCCATCGCAATACTTGAGTGTTTTGACTTTTTCTTTAGTATCACCGAAAATGATGGATCTGAGATCTGTTCATCTTCATTTTTTTTATTATTTTTAATAATGTTCATCAACAAAAAAACCCAAAAATGATACTGATAACAAGCAGATTTATGACATCAAAAATAAAGATAAAATGGAAAAAGATGATATAACGGTGATGATGAGATGAGACATAAAAAACTAGTAAAAAATTGAAAAAAAATTGGATGTTAGAGATGATGGATAACAGGGATAAGGAAAAAAACGTGTGGTAACAATAAAAAGAATGATTAATAGTAGAGGAAAAAAATGATAAAATAAAATAAAATGGGAAGATAACGTTACCCACGAAATTGTTTTTCGAACCATATTGAAACCCAGATCTGAAACTCTAATTCGACACAAACAAGCACAAACATCGAAACAAAAACACGAAACACCCCCGGTTAGCTCTGATGCCAATTGTTAACATGAGATTCACCATAAACACGGGTTTATGATTCGGAGGTCGAGGAGGGTAGAAGAGATGTTTAGCCATGGTAAAGAGAGAAACAGAGAGAGATGCTCTAATATGTGTGTTATTAGAGAGAGAAAGAAAAACAAGAAATGACAAATCCTCACCCCTCCATGGAAGTATGGAGGGGTATATATAGCTCTGGACTTGAACTACTTACATGTGACAATATTAGTCCATGCAAGTCCCGGCTATGTAAACTATTGTAGTTCCGTTAGACGCTCACATTTTAAGGCTAACGGAAGCTATCCAGACTTCTTACTTTATGCACTTCTTACATTATTCTTCTTATTTGGACATTGTTTAGTCCTTTTCTTCAGTATTTACTTTTCATGTTTTGAGCTTATGCTTAGATTACCGATGTTTGATTTTGGTATTTCCTTTATGGTTAGTTAATGTTGTAGGACATTTACCTTATGCTTTGATGACACGCCATAAATATACGTAATGGTCCACTTATCCAAGTGGGGGGTTACACAGCCTCTATACGCCACTTTCCCACCATTGAGATCCCACCACAGCCGATCTGTCACCACTACCACAAACAACCACCAAAATCGCCACCATCATCGTTTCTATACCAACAGATCCACCGAACCACCATCAACAGCCGCCTGACCACCACAACGTGGTGATGTTGCTTGTTGTTCATTTACCATGAAACCACCACAACAGTGGTGTTCGTGTGTGTTTACCTAATAAGTGTGAAAATACTTATCCTTTTACCACTTAATTATAATAATAACCAAGCTAAACGTGTATTTAATGTCGTAAATGTCGGAATTATGTGTGCTTTGTGTTTTTGTTGTGATTTAGGACCAAAATGTGAAAAGGGAAGAAAACATGGGCTTTCACAGGCTTTTATCGAAGAAAAAGACAAAAGACGAAGTCAAAAGATCAAGAGTGCAAAAAGAATGGAAGTCCAATGCCTATTCTGAATATTTATCGAAGAAAAAGTCTAAAGACGGAAGTTTAATGAAGTCGAAGAACTCAAGTCTAATAAATGAAGAAATTATAAGACGACTTCAATTTATCCCGAGACAAAGTCAAAAAAGTCGGAAAAGTCGAAGAATTTAGAAGACGAAAAGACGTGAAGAAGAATAAAGGAACAACACATGCTAATCTCCCTATAAATAGAATCCTTAACCTCATTTGTGAGGTGTTAGCTAATTTGACAAATTAGTCTTTCCAACTTTATTTCATGCACTTTCATATTGTCATCTTAATTTCTTGTCTTTAATTTTAAGTAAGTTTTAATTTTGTGTTGTTGAATCTTTATTTTTAATCAAGTTTTTAATTAATCTCTCATTCTACCTTTCTTGTTGATTTAATCTTTATGCTTGTTTGCTTATTGTCATGCTTATTTGATTGTTTGTTATGTTTTTATGTGTTTGATTGTGTTAGCTTATTGTTTTTATAGCTTATTGTGTGCTTTTCTTAATTTTAATTAAGTGTTTTTAAAAGTTATTTTATAAAAAGTTGATTTTATATATTTTGATTATTTAGTGTTTTTAAAAGTTTTTAAATTTTGGCTTATTTGCTTTTTCTTAAAATTAATTTGCTTAAGTTTTTGTTAAGTGCTTATTTGGTTTAGCTTAATTTTAGTCTTAGCTTATTTTTTATCTAGTTCGGGTTATGTTAAAACCCTAGTTTCCCTAACTAGGTCCAGTTCAGCTTTTCCTGAATTAGGTGCTAGTTAACCATTTCCCGAATTGAGTGTGAACTCCCTGGATTCCGAACTGCATGCAATTCTTGTTTTCCCTAATTAGGTGGCTCACATCTGTTTCCCGAATTATATGTATAACACATATTCCTAACTGGGTGTAAAGTTGTGATTCCGAACTAGGTCCTGAACTCTCATTCCGAATTAAGTTGGTTACTCACATTCCGAACTAGGTTGACTACTCACTTTCCGAATTAGGTTAGAATTATACTTTCCGAATTAGGTTGATACTTCGCATTTCGAATTAAGTTGGGTTTCATGTTTCCCGAATTAGGCCCAGAAAGTTTGCATTCCGAACTAGGTTAGGAGCATGGATTCCGAATTAGGTCTAGGATTGACCATCCGGATTGAGTATGGAATTCATATTCTGAATTAGGTGTGGTTTCTATTTTCCCGACTTATGTTTTGATTTAGTTTTCCTGTTTTATTTTTAAATCTTTATTTTTCCCGCCATTTTTCTTAAGTGTCATTTTAATTGTTTATTCTTAGATTTAATTTCAAGTTTGCATTTTATTTAAGTTTTTAAATTTACTTTTCGTCAATCTTTAATTTTACGTCTGTCATTTAATTAATTTACTTTTAAAGTTTTAAGTTTTCGACATTTACGTTCTAATCAGTTTTAGCTTTATTTACTTTGCCATTTACTTTAAAGTTTTGAAATTTCATTTAAACAACGACAAACACTTTCTTTTCACCAAAAGACGACTGAGTCGCACATTAAACCACGGTCAATTCGAACCGAGGCAAAACGATCTTTTAACTAGTAAAATATCTTGTATTAAAATGACGCCGTTGCCGGCTCTTATCGTGAAGATTAACGGTTTTCTGTGAGAGACGCGTTGGATTTTGGGATCTGTTCACTCGTGAACGTTATTTTTCGTGTCAAAAATTTTCAAAAATCCTAAAAATCGAAAATTTTCAAAAATCCAAAAACATTTAAAAATCATAAAAAGCAATTCTTTTTCAAAAGTTTTGCACCAAAAAGATTTTATTTTTCCACGTAAATATATTTCCTCTATTTCTTTGGCATCTTTTTCTTTTGCAGGTGTATGCGTACTAGATCTTCGTCTTATTCTGAGCCCGAGACTCTTTAAGACTTAGATATGACTGGTGTGCACAACAATAATAATCCACCTCACCCCAACATGAATAATAACAACCATGACCCTCAACCAGACCTTCAAACGATGGAGGAGCTTTGTCAACCAACCACGAACGGACGAGGAGGACCGATTGTGCCGATGCAAATCACAGCTCCTGAATTTTCGTTGAAGCATCACATGATCCAACAAGTTCAAAACACTTGTCCATTTCGCGGATTGCCGGATGATGATGCCAACAAACATCTCGACAAATTCATTACCGTCACTCAAAGCATGAAATTGCCCGGGGTTACTTTGGATTTTCTTCGCCTTCATCTATTTCCACACACCTTATCCCACCATGCCGAAAAATGGTTTGACCGTCTTCCTAAGAATTCAATTCATACATGGGACGAGATAACTCAACGATTTTTGTCGCGCTACTTTCCACCATCCATGGTCACGAGCCTTCGGAATCAAATCAGTGGTTTCACACAAGAACCTGATGAATCACTTTTGATGCTTGGGAACGATATAATGTTTTTATCGATCGATGTCCTAATCATAATATGCTCCCCGTCACTTTGATTGATACTTTCTACAACGGTTTAACTTTTCGTGATCGTGATACGATTAATGCAGCCGCCGGTGGCACATTTATGAAAAGAAGACCCGAGGAGTGTAGAGAGCTTATAGAGAATATGACTACTCATCACAAAAATTGGGATTCATCCGCATCTTCAAAGAATAACCCGAGAGTCAATGTTTCTTCTACTTTATCAAACACCGAGATGACCGAATTCACCCGCATAATAGCCGAAATGAACCAAAATATCTTACTCATAGCTACGAATCAACAACAACAAGTTAAAGCTGTAGCACTTTCTTGTGAGACTTGCGGCGGTCCTCATTCATACACTGATTGTCCTTCTACTTATGACAATCCAGAAAACGTGTATGCGGCTCATGGTAACTATTCAACGGAAAGCTATCAAGCCTGACCTCAAGGTGATCATAACTTACTAAGTTATCGTTCTAACAACTTTCTTTCACCCGGTTTTTCTCCTCAAAACCACAATCCCAACAACTTTAATAGAAGTAATCCAAACCCACTTAGAGCTTCTATACCATATCACCCACCCGCTCCACCCATCACTTCACCCACAACATATAATCAAGATGTGGAAAATTTCATGAGGACCGAAGGAGAGGTGGTTAAGAATCTTCAAAGCCAAATCATTAACTTGAAAGGAGATATCACTAAACAAGGGAATGATGTTCGAACCGAGCTTAGACATGATATACAAACCTCTTTAATCAATCAAACGAATGATTTGAAGAATATGATGGCTAGTTTCTTCCAAAGCAATCCACCCTCTACTTCGGGCTCTCTTCATTCAAATACCGTCACCAACCCAAGAGCGAATGTGAGTGCTATTACTACACGCAGTGGAGCAACTTTAGTAGGACCATCTACCCCTCCCCTAGTTACTCCATCTACACCTCCTCCACCTCCATTTATTCCTCCTACTCCCACGCCTAGTACTAGTTCTCCATTACCGTCTCCACCTCTTAATGAAGAAGCACCCAAGAAACACCCTTCACCAACCCCACCTTCCACCTTTAAACCCTCAACATCTAAATCTACACCTACCACACCTTCACCTTCTACACCTACGCCTCCTAAACCTAATATTCCTTATCCATCTCGATTAGACAAGTGCAAATTGCTCACCAAGGATGATATTCAAGTGACAAACTTTTTGAAGAAGATTTTAGGAATGAACATCACCATTAGCCTTGTAGAAGATCTTGCCCAAATGCCCACATTCGTTAAGATGTTTAAGGAATTGCTTAATAAGAAGGAGAAGATGGCCTAGTTTGTTAATACTCGATTAAATGAAAATTGTTCTGCAGTCCTTCTTAAAGAACTTCCGGAAAAACTTGGAGATCCTGGTCATTTTGTGCTACCATGTACTTTTAACCAAACCAAAGAATTTACTGCCTTAGCCGATCTCGGGGCAAGTATTAATTTGATGCCATTAAGTGTTTGGAAAAAGTTATCATTACCCGATCTTACACCAACAAATATGACTCTTGAGCTAGCAAATCGAACTCTCGTTTACCCCGTTGGTATTGCCGAAGATGTGTTTGTTAAGTTGGTACCTTCACTTTTCCGGTCGATTTTGTTGTTGTTTATTATGAAATGGACCCTCGTATTCCGTTAATACTTGGACGGCCATTCTTGAGAACCGGAAAAGATTTAGTCGATGTTGCCGAAGGTGAACTCATTCTAAGAGTCGAGAATGATGCACAAGTGTTTAAAATGGGGAAGATTATAAACAAATTCAATGGAAGAGAATCAGCGAATATGATTGATGTGCTTCAAGACGAGCTTGATACAAATACTTGTGAAAGTACAAAGCTTGATGATTTTGTCGTCTACGACAACCCTCTTTTCGAGCCTATCTATGATAATCCACTTTTTCACGAGAATATGGAAGATTCTGAAGATCCTCTCTCCAATTTGGATCCCCCACTAATATATGATGCTCCACCAATCTATGATGATGATTCTAGTTCCGATGTGGATGATTATGATAATTTTGCTTCAGAGTATAAAGACATGTCAACATATGATGATTTTGATGATGTTGATACTCTTTCGAGTGATTCTTCACATGATGACCTTACTCCTACTTTTGATGAAGATCTTCCACCAACAATGCTTGATCCTACTTTGGATGACTATTCATTTGAGGAAGATTTTGCTACTTTTCTCAACACTTACTTCCCCAATGAGAATGATTCTCATCCTTTGGACTTTGATTATGGTCTTTATCCTCCTTCGGATATGAAGAAACCCGTTTCAAAGGAGAAGAAGCCGGAAGACACCGATATCTGTAGTACCTATGTCTTGACACCTCTTTATCCACCTTCTGAGGATGAGATTGTGAGATTTATGAGCGGATCCTCTTCAAGGTCTACTGAGCCTGAGTCTTATTTTCCCCTAAAGGAAAAGGTGTTCGATCCCGGTATTGCAATTTTTAAGCCATCTCAGTATCCATCTGATGAAATAAAAGGAATGATTTTTAGAAACAATGGAGATATGCTTGCATTTCATCATACTTTCTACCACCGTACTCAACAACTGCTTAAGGGAACCTTGCCTACTCTTCTTTGGCTTGCCTTATTCGCCTTAAGCTTGTGCTATTTGATGGATGTTCACCATGTATTTGATCCCGGTGGATGTTCTTCAAGCTTCTTACCATGCTAATCAAGGTCGAGTCAGGCTCACGACTCGGTTAACAAAAACAAGCGCTTCTCGGGAGTCAACCCGCAGTATCTATCCTTTTTATCCGTTTTTATAATAAATGTAGGGGAGACCCTAGTATGTGTTTGTTGTCTTCTTTCTAGTCATATGCAGGGATTCGAGCTTTCAAAGAGCCATTCTTGATGACTTTTGACAACCCATGATTCCATGTATCCGTCTTCCTGGTTCTATCCTAAACTCTTTTGATTCTCTATTTTATATTCTTCAATATTAAAATAGGAATCACTTTAGTTGTCTCTTCCTTAGCAAGATTTAAAAAAAGTGCACAATGTCCTAAGTGTAGGGGAGGTTACTTCCACATGCTTAAACATTGAGGACAATGTTTATATTAAGTGTAGGGGGA
The DNA here is from genome assembly GCA_025667525.1 of Glebionis coronaria. NCBI lineage: Eukaryota > Viridiplantae > Streptophyta > Magnoliopsida > Asterales > Asteraceae > Glebionis > Glebionis coronaria. Next base: position 241,663 of record JANFOE010000351.1, read on the forward strand.
CTTCTATCGAAGTTAAGTGGGCTTTTCCTTGTATTTGTCCTCATTTTAACCGAAAATTTGATTATTCGACATTTTTCAAAATGTTTGATCTATTTTGGCCTAGTAGTATTTACCTTTGTTATAATTATTTTCTTTCTTTACTAGAAAAATTTTTAATAAAGTGGTTTTAATTTTCAAACATTGTGAATCTTTTGACTCAACCCGAGTTTACTTATCTAAGTTTACTCTAGCGAGTATCCTTAACGTGTTTAAGTCAAGTTTTGCTAGGCTTTTATATAGGGAACTTTAAAACGCGAAAGTCTTAACTCTTACGGGTTAAGAACAAGCACTTTTCGCAAGTTCCTATAATTGATCCTAGAAACTCGTTTATCAAGGGAACTTTAAAATGCGAATTCTAAAAGTTGAAAAAGTCTAAAAAGATGCAAGATCCTATAGATGACTTGAAAACCCGAAACTTTGATTTAATAGGCTAAGCATCCACGAGTCTCATTCCTTGAGATTTTAAATTGTGGAGAACGAGAGATGATAGAGTCAATTATAAGTTTGGTATTCTTTCATGTATTTATGTGAGTTGATTATGAGCTTTTTCTCCCATCGCTTGTTAATAAATTTAATTGCAATAAATAAGGTCGTACGATTTGAAAAGGTACTTAGCTTCTAGCACAAGATCGTTTAAAAGTTGCTCGGTATTAATTAGAGTTCATAGCCAAGGCATAACTTATTAAAGCGCGATGCGAAGATTGGCGAGTCCGAAAAGGCCCTAACAAGGCATGAGGGCTACATTTTGTTGCTAAAGATCCAAAGTGATGTGAAGAATCATTTATCAAAAATCAATATGAAGGATCAAGACACACGACGAAAAGCAAATACTCCCTTAAAGATCATGGATAAGTCTATCCAAAAAGGCCCTAATAAGGTATGAGGATAAATAGATCCAAGTCCTAAAAGGAGGCAGATCGTTGTATATCAAAATCATAAATAAAGATTGGAGAAAAATGAAGAAGTCGTGGTCCAAGTATGAAGAATCTCTCAAAACATCAAGTGAAGAAATTCCTATTATGAAGAGAAGACCATTATTTCATGAACGTCTCTCAAGATTTGAAGTATGAAGTCAATGCCAAATATCGATCCGAGAAAGGTCTCAAATCGTGAAGCGAGTTATGCCAAGATATGAACTTTATGAGGTCCCGAGAAGCAGTTTTAAAAGATTTTGTCCTTTAGCTAACTATTGATTAAATCGTCCTACTTTATTTTCGGCCTAAATAACTATCAAAATAAGTCAACAATGCATCCTCGTGATCATTCAAGACAACAATAAAATATAAGAGATACACCTAGGAATAAGGGAGTCTAAGTGAATAATTGGGCCACATGAGTTTGTGTTAGTTTGCTAACTTATAATAACAATGATCTCGTTTTTAAGCTTGGTTTGGGGAACGTGAAACTTAAGGGTGATAAACATTCATGACAATCCAAAGCCTAATGTAAGTCTTCGATCTCTTTACTTGTTTTCTTCCTTCAAATATTTTGTTATCTTCTATCTTTTTACATTCCCTTAATGTCTTGTGTTCAAATAAAGGCCAAGGTAGGTTAATTATGATGGAAAATGTAAACCTTGCTTTGTAATTAATGCATTGCATGAGGGCATTGCAATGGTCAAGTGTAGGGGATTTAATAAGTGTGAAAACACTTATCCTTTTACCACTTAATTATAATAATAATGTAACACCCCATTTTGATAATGGAATGTCACACGTAATTATGGCGTGTCATCAAAACATACAAGGAAAAATGTCTAGACATTACATGACCATAAAAGGAAAATACCGGAATCAAACATCGGTAGTCCAGAAGTAAAGCTCACCACACACAAACATAAGTACTGAAAAGGAAAGGACTAAACAATGTCCAAAGCAAGAGTATCAAAGTAAAGATAATGCATAAAGTAAAGAAAGGCTAGAAAGCTTCCAGTCCATATGCACGTACGCTTAAAGTCTACGAGCGTCCCTGAGTACCTGCCGTTTTGGGAACATAGAAAAGGAAAACGGCTGAGAAATACGCTCAGTGCACGGATGTACAATAAAGCATGAATAGGATAAGCATATAACATATAACAACGGAAGAAACTAAGTCCCGAGTAACCTGGTTAAGTCTTGGTAAAACTGGTTTTATAGTTTGAAAATCCTTATGTTTATCTTATAAAAACTGTTTAACATGTTCTACCATTAGCCAATATAGTTCATGAAAATCCACCGTGCATGAATACTTGGAGGGGTGACCTCATCATGCAAATTAGAGGGGCTGCCTCTAATTTAATATACTGGTTTGGGTAGGAGGGATCAGCTCCTTGTGAAGGATGCAAGGCACACACCACATTCACACTGAGTAAGCCGCTGAAAACATGTAACTAGGATGCACCCATACGCCCCACATGATAAATATAATAATATGGCCAAAAGCTGAAGGGACGCCACGAGCAATCACTCTGCCGTGGTGAAGTCATAACATCAGTGCCTCTAATGTTATGGTTATGGTACCTCCATAACTAGGTGAAACTGGTCATGCATGTATATGGCTATAGGTATTCTAAATTAAACATAAGCAAATCAAACATATAAACTTATACTACGGGAAAACATTTGGCTGCATACGGGGAATCCTAATAAGGAAAGAATGTCCATACTGAAAGGACGGGAATCCGTACCTTATGTCCAGTGAACGAAGAAGATGAATTGAGGAGAATCCTACTTCGGTATCACTAATGCTACATAAATACATACATGAATAAGTATATGCTTACTAAATACGTAACTGGTTGTATGTCATGTCTTAGCTTATTTTATATGTTCATATCATGTTTTACTGTTTAAAGCCTTAAACTGTGTTTATCTCATATTCTGTCTATACTGGTTAAGTATTTCTGGTATTTCATGTATTATTATACTTACTTTGTAATAGTAAGTAACTTTCCAAAAATAGCAGGTTTCCTAAAGTAGAAAGTTTCCAAAAATAGAAAGTTTCCAAAAATAGAAAGTTACCAAAAATAGAAAGTTTCCAAAAATAGAAAGGTTCCAAAAAAATAGAAAGTTTCCAAAAATAGAAAGTTTCCAAAAATAGAATTACTGCTTAAAATAGATAAGTTTCTAAAAATAGAAAGTTTCCATAAATATATTAGCTGCCTTAATTAAATAAGTTTTCCTAAATAGATTAGCTGCCTGAATTAAATAAGTTTCTAAAAATAGAAAGTTTCCATAAATAGATTAGCTACCTTAATTAAATAAGTTTAAATAGAAAGTTTCCATAATTAGATATAAGCTGGTTAAATAAGCTAAGTATATAAGCCTAAGTGTTTTTCTGATTATAATATATAGTTTATTAATTATTTCATGTAATTTAAATAAACTATAGGTTAAAAGTATTTAATTAAAATATATCATGTTTTAATTAAATAAGGTTAAATACTTAGGTTAAAACATGTATTATTATTTATTAATAATATAACCTAAGTCATGTTAATTAATTAATTATAACCATGGTTTTTAAATAATTAATTAATTATAAGTCTAGAAAAATATAAAATACTTAGGTTAATAATTTCATGATTTTAATAATTAATATAACCTAAGTCATGTTTATTAAATTAATCATGTCATATTTATTAATTTAATTTTAACATATGATTATAAAAAAATAATCTTAACATAAACCGTGAACCGGATCTTGACTAGAAACCATGAACCGGACATGAAATCGACACCATACCCCGAACCACTTTGGGGTTCCCTTGTTTTGCTGTTGCCGTGGGGCCCACACCACTCAACCGGGACCATATGGTCTCGGTGGTGGTTTAGTAGCCAAACCGAGACCCCCTTGGGGTTCGGTTTAGGCGCCGGCCAAACAAACACCCATAAAAACATCCCTTTTGATTTACCCAATAACCATTTTCATGTTTGATCTATGTTTTTAATTAGGTTTTAAAAACATCATGTTCTTAATTAATTATTAGATCAAGTCAAAAAGAAAAGGATAAAAAGAATATACCGAATGCGTGGATCTAAACGAGGATGAACAAACACGAACACTTGCACCAAAACCAAGATCAAAAATCAAACAAACACTCCCTTGGTGTGTTTAATATGCGGCGGCCAAAAAAAAGAAAAGAGGAGAAGGAGAAAACTTTTTAGGTTTTTGTTTAATCTTCTATAAAGTGAAAAGTGACTAGTAAACTTTTACCATAACCCCTCTTAGTAAATTTTGAGATGGGCTTGGCCCATCTCCTTATTGTTGCCGTGGGTAGGGGTCCCACATGGGGTACCCGTACCGTTTTCCGTGACTCGTTGTTTAATTATTCGTTCGTGTTTATTTGTGTTCGCGTTTAATGTGTTCTCGTTAAATATTTACCGTGACCTAATATATTTATTCACGCTCGTAATAAATATATATACGTAATTAATAATAGTTAGTGATATAATTACGTTCATGATTTCATGATCTCATGTTTGTGATTAATTATTGTTAAATAATTATTGTGTGTTCGTGCGTAATAAATACTTATCGTATTCTAACACGTACGTAATACGTAAAATCCTAACATGTAAACGTAATCATACTATAAAAGGAAAGTTTTAATCTAGTACGTACGATCTTAAGGGTACTATTCATGGTAAAAGCATGCGGGTTTTACAACTCTTCCCCCTAAAAAGAATAATTCGTCCCCGAATTATAGATAAAGTAAACTGAAAAAGAAGAACATACCCGAATTCAAAATATGAAATGAGGGTAAGAAGCCCGGATAGACTCCTCTGTTTCCCAAGTGGCTTCCCGCTCGGTATGATCCCTCCATAGGATTTTGACGAATGGAATCGTCTTCCTTCTCATGACTCGTTCTTGTCTGTCAAGAACTCGTTCGGGTTCTTCCATAAAAGTTAGATCTTAACGTATCTGTTCTAGTGGATACTAAACCATGTGAAGGGGATGATAATGGTACCCTCTGAGTAAGGACACATGAAACACATTGTGCACATGCGAAAGCTGCGGACGTAACGCCAACCGGTAAGATACTTCACCGACTCGTTCAATGATATCAAACGGTCTGATGAAACGAGGACTGAGCTTCCTTTTAATCTCGAAGCGTCTAACACCACGTGCCGGCGAAACCTTAAGGAAGACGTGATCTCCTACGTTAAAATGTATGTCCCTACGATGCTTATCGGTGTAACTTTTCTGACGTGATCGTGCTTCCTGAAGTTTCTGCTTAGCTAATGTGATCTTTTCATTGGTCAATTCTATGATTTCTGGTCCTTCAAGTGTTCGCTCGCCAACCTGATCCCAGCAGATTGGGGCGCGACACCTCTTGCCATACAACATCTCGAAAGGAGCACACTTGATACTTGCGTGCCAACTGTTGTTGTATGCAAACTCCACCAAACAGATGTAATCGTCCCAATCACCCGTCCATTCCAACGCACATGACCTCAACATATCTTCCAATGTCTGAATAGTTCGTTCTGACTGTCCGTCTGTTTGAGGATGAAAAGCCGTGCTAAGCTTAAGTTGTGTACCCTAAGCTTTCTTCAGACTCTTCCAAAATCGCGAAGTAAAACGAGGATCTCTGTCTGAGACGATGCTGGATGGTGCACCGTGGAGTCTCATGATCTCTCTTCTATACGTATCGGCGAGTTTACTTACCGGATCTTCCATGCGGATCGGTAAGAAATGAGCTGATTTGGTAAGTCGATCTACGATGACCCAAATTGCATCGTGCTTCCTCTTGGTAGGCGGAAGACCAGTAACAAAATCCATGGTGATTTTGTCCCACTTCCACTCTGGGATATCTAACGGTTGAAGGAGACCGCCAGATCGTTGATGCTCGATCTTAACCTGCTGGCAGGTAAGACATTTGGAGACGTAAGTGGCCACATCCTGTTTCATACCACTCCACCAAAGTACTGCTTGATGTCATGGTACATCTTAGTCGAACCAGGATGTATAGAGAATGGGGAGCTATGAGCTTCAGCTAACAAGGCTTCTCGGAGTTCTTGATCATCAGGAACACAAAGTCTCGTGCCCTGCCATACGATACCATCTGCATCTACTCTGAATTCCGTCTGTTTCTCCAAATTCTGTACTATCGCCCAGATTTCTCCATCATCTTTCTGAGCTTCCTTGATCTTAGAGAGTAACTCGGGTTCTACTCTAAGATTAGCCCAGTAACCGTGCTGTCCACATACCATGATCTCGATGTCTAGTCGCTCTAAGTCTCTTATGATTTCCTCCTCAATTTTAATGCCATTGATCATTCCGAACTTCCTGCTAAGAGCATCTGCTACTACATTTGCCTTTCCGGGATGATACTGTAGATTAATGTCATAATCCTTCAACAGCTCTACCCATCTCCTCTGCCTCATGTTCAATTCACGTTGAGTGAAGATATACTTCAAGCTCTTGTGGTCCGTGAAAATGTCACATGATTCTCCATATAGGTAGTGCCTCCATATCTTCAATGCAAACACGAATGCAGCAAGTTCCAAGTCATGCGTAGGGTAATTTTCTTCATAAGGCTTAAGCTGCCGTGAAGCGTACGCGATCACTTTCCCATGTTGCATGAGAACACAGCCAAGTCCCTTCCCCGATGCATCATTGTAGATTTGAAATCCACCCGTACCAGATGGGAGAGTAAGAATAGGTGCAGATACTAGCTTCTGCTTCAGGTCTTCAAAGCTCTTCTCTCGTTCTTCAGTCCAAACAAATTTCTCCCCTTTCCGCATCAGTTTGGTCAATGGTAGTGCTAAGCGGGAAAATTTCTCCACGAACCTACGATAATAGCCAGCTAAGCCTAAGAAACTACGGACTTCCGTCGCTGAAGTCGGCCTCGGCCACTTAGTAATGGCCTCAACCTTCGCTGGATCCATAGTGATTCCTTCTGCTGATACAATGTGACCTAAGAATGCCACCTTGTCTAACCAGCACTCACACTTGGAGAATTTAGCATACATCTGCTTTTGGCGAAGAATCTGTAGTACTGCACGAAGATGGTCTTCGTGTTCCTCCTTGGACTTTGAGAAAATCAGGATGTCATCGATGAAGACAATGACGAACTTGTCCAGAAATTCATGGAAGATTCTGTTCATCAAGTCCATGAACACTGCTGGAGCATTTTTCAGGCCGAATGGCATAACTACAAACTCGTAGTGGCCATAGCGGGTACGAAAAGCAGTCTTGGCGATATCCTGCTCCTTGACCCGTAGCTGATGGTAGCCTGACCTAAGATCAATCTTGGAAAAGTGTTTGGCCCCTTGGAGTTGGTCAAACAGATCGTCTATATGTGGCAGTGGATACCTATTCCGGATAGTAATCTTGTTGAGCTTGCGATAGTCTATGCAAAGACGCATACTGCCGTCCTTCTTATTGACAAATAAGACCGGTGTGCCCCATGGAGATGCACTCGGTCGAATGAAACCTCGTTCAAGAAGTTCTTACAGTTGGTCCTTCAGCTCCTTCAGCTCTATGGGAGCCATGCGATAAGGAGCCTTGGAGATTGGTTCATCTCCTGGAATAAGCTCGATACTGAATTCTACTTCTCGTGCAGGTGGTATGCCCGGATGTTCTGCTGGAAGAACATCTTGGAATTCCGACACTATAGGTTGATCCTGATTGATGGAGATTCAGCATCCATGTCGTGAACCGTAGCTAGATAACCCTCGCAGCCATGTGACAGTAATGCACGCGCTTGCAGGGTAGATATGATTTGTACAGACCGTCCGGGTATGAACCCGTTATGAATGTACTCTGGTGCATTAACATCACCGAAGATAACTCGATATGAATGGCAGTCTATGGTAGCATGATGCTTGGATAGACAATCCATGCCCAAAATCATGTCGAAGTCATTCATGTCCAGCGGAAGTGCGTCAACAGGTCGAACCTTATCGTCAAATTCTAGGGGAAGACTCTTGTATACATGGGTGATTAATACAGAGTCCCTCAAAGGAGTGGAAATAGTAAGCCTATTCTCTAGTGGCATGGGGAGCATCCTAAGTTTCTTAGCATAAGCAATAGAAATAACCGAGTGAGTAGCACCCGTATTGAAAAGAACACATGCAGCTTGACCATACATATACAAGATTCCAGTGATGGTACCTGTAGACTTGTTGGCCTGGTCTCGAGATGTCGTGTAGACACGCCCGGTGGTAGGAGGCGGCTTGGAATCAGCATGTACCGATGTACCCTCCATCTCGCCCTTACGGCAATCCTTCATGATATGGCGAGGAAGACCACACTTGAAGCATGCGTCAGTGTTACGGCGACATGGCCCTGGGTGCCTACGGTGGCAAGTAGAGCAAAGAGGATGAGTAAATCCTCCAGCAGGTGCTCTGGCTGGCTGGGAACCTAATAAAACATTTTATATAAGACATGATAATAGGGTACAAAGTACAATGCAGATAATAGTAAGATTGAATACCAGTGATAGCTGGACGGCTAGGCTGTGAAACTCTTTGGTTCTGGTCCCTACCGTTTCCATGGTTCCTAGTAGAAGTTTTGCTAAAGTGTCAGAATATGAGTTATAACATGAAATCATAAGAAAATTTGTAAGTATTAGGACCTGCTGCTGTTGGAGTGTCCAGCGTGTTACGGTAATTATCATTATCGCCATGCCTATCCGTAGCAGAACGGTCGTTAGTCTGACCGTTTCCCTTGGGCTGATGAGGCTGTTGCTGAGTAGCCGGCTGAGACCGGTCCCCGGTTTTCTGCCTAGAAGATACATTTAAAGAGATGAATATTTGACATATATGGAAAGAATACGGATTGATCACCGTTTGAATACGAATGTTTACCTCTTGTCAGGTCTCTCAGCTTCCCCGAACTCATCTCTCTCCTGCAGCATCTCCAGCTTACGTGCTGCATCGGCCACTTGTGCTACAGTGTTGAACGTAGCACACACCAGATTGTTTGCGACCGATGTGCGAAGAGCCCACCTAAAGTGGTGTGCCTGCTCTTCAGGAGTACCTACTGCCGCACCAAGGAAACCAGCTAAGCGAAGAAAGCGCTGCATAAACTCGTTGCTATTCTCCCCAGCTCTCTGTCGGATCCCATGGTACTCTCTCTTGAGCTTGTCTTGCTCAGCCTTGGGAAAGAACTGCTCCATCACCCTGTCCTTGAACTGAGCCCAAGTCAAACCAGCAACCCACTCGTCACCACCCTCAGACTGCATCAACGCTAACCACCAATTTAACACATCGCCTTCGAACCGATAGCATGCCAACCTCGCCTTGTATGCGGGGTCACAACCCATAGCATTGAAAATCTTCTCGATGTGAGCCAACCAGCTTTCAGCATCACTGGGGCTATCTGTTTTCTCAAAAGCTCGAGGACGGAGCTTGTTGAATCTCTCCAGCCATACTGCTAAGGTCACTAGAGGAGGAGGAGGAGGTGCCTGATTATGCTGCTGATTGTTGGCAGCTTGAACTTCAGCCCTGATGTCATTCCTCAGTTGAGGAAGCAAAGCTTGCATATCAGCTTGAATTGCAGCATTGAGCTATTCCTGTTCGCGTATGAGAACCATCTGACAGTATAACATAAAACATATGATTAAACAGATCAAAACATAAAATCTATATATACATGAAAAAAAAATTATACCAAAATTTCAAGAGAAAAACTTTATGCAAGAAAATTTTGTGTATGAATGCATGATGCGGTTTTATGAAAACTTTTTTATGCTCGAGAGTGAACGCCTATTGTCAGTTCACCCAAAACAAAAGACATGGCGAGGGGACGCCTATGGGTCGGTCCCAAATTTAAAAGTTTCAATAAAACACATGCGACTAAATAGGGTCAGTCCTGTACCAACCATTACTTAGTCATAAACCTGCGACAATGACATGTATATCTATGCATAAAAATGATGAATGCATGAAAACGACTGTCAGTTCTAGGAAGACCGTAGTGACTACCCACTAATTACAGGTCATATTTTGAGAGCCTACAGGTCGAAGCCTTGGCTCTGATACCATAATTGTAACACCCTATTTTGATAATGGAATGTCACACGTAATTATGACGTGTCATCAAAGCATACAAGGAAAAATGTCTAAACATTACATGACCATAAAAGGAAAATATTGTAATCAAACATCGGTAGTCCAGAAGTAAAGCTCATCACACACAAACATAAGTACTAAAAAGGAAAGGACTAAACAATGTCCAAAGCAAGAGTATCAAAGTAAAGATAATGCATAAAGTAAAGAAAGGCTAGAAAGCTTCCAGTCCATATGCACGTATGCTTAAAGTATACGAGTGTCCCTGAGTACCTGGCGTTTTGGGAACATAGAAAAGGAAAACGGCTAAGCAATACGCTCAGTGCACGGATGTACAATAAAGCATGAATAGGATAAGCATATAACATATAACAGCGGAAGAAACTAAGTCCCGAGTAACCTGGTTAAGTCTTGGTAAAACTGGTTTTATAGTTTGAAAAGCCTTATGTTTATCTTATAAAAACTGTTTAACATGTTCTACCATTAGCCAATATAGGTCATGAAAATCCACCGTGCATGAATACTTGGAGTGGTGACCTCATCATGCAAATTAGAGGGGTTGCCTCTAATTTAATATACTGGTTTGGGTAGGAGGGATCAGCTCCTTGTGAAGGATGCAAGGCACACACCACATTCACACTGAGTAATCTGCTGAAAACATGTAACTAGGATGCACCCATACGCCCCACATGATAAATATAATAATATGGCCAAAAGCTGAAGGGACGCCACGAGCAATCACTCCGCCGTGGTGAAGTCATAACATCAGTGCCTCTAATGTTATGGTTATGGTACCTCCATAACTAGGTGAAACTGGTCATGCATGTATATGGCTATAGGTATTCTAAATTAAACATAAGCAAATCAAACATATAAACTTATACTACGGGAAAACATTTGGCTGCATACGGGGAATCCTAATAAGGAAAGAATGTCCATACTGAAAGGACGGGAATCCGTACCTTATGTCCAGTGAACGAAGAAGATGAACTGAGGAGAATCCTACTTCGGTATCACTAATGCTACATAAATACATACATGAATAAGTATCTGCTTACTAAATACGTAACTGGTTCTATGTCATGTCTTAGCTTATTTTATATGTTCATATCATGTTTTACCGTTTAAAGCCTTGAACTGTGTTTATCTTATATTCTGTCTATACTGGTCAAGTATTTCTGGTATTTCATGTATTATTATACTTATTGTGTAATAATAAGTAACTTTCCAAGAATAGCAGGTTTCCTAAAATAGAAAGTTTCCAAAAATAGAAAGGTTCCAAAAATAGAAAGTTACCAAAAATAGAAAGTTTCCAAAAAAAGAAAGTTTCCCAAAAAATAGAAAGTTTCCAAAAATAGAAAGTTTCCAAAAATAGAATTACTGCTTAAAATAGATAAGTTTCTAAAAATAGAAAGTTTCCACAAATAGATTAGCTGCCTTAATTAAATACGTTTCCATAAATAGATTAGCTGCCTGAATTAAATAAGTTTCTAAAAATAGAAAGTTTCCATAAATAGATTAGCTGCCTTAATTAAATAAGTTTCTAAAAATATAAAGTTTTCATAATTAGATATAAGCTGGTTAAATAAGCTAAGTATATAAGCCTAAGTGTTTTTCTGATTATAATATATAGTTTATTAATTATTTCATGTAATTTAAATAAACTATAGGTTAAAAGTATTTAATTAAAATATATCATGTTTTAATTAAATAAGGTTAAATACTTAGGTTAAAACATGTATTATTATTTATTAATAATATAACCTAAGTCATGTTAATTAATTAATTATAACCATGGTTTTTAGATAATTAATTAACTATAAGTCTAGAAAAATATAAAATACTTAGGTTAATAATTTCATGATTTTAATAATTAATATAACCTAAGTCATGTTTATTAAATTAATCATGTCATATTTATTAATTTAATTTTAACATATGATTATAAAAAAAATAATCTTAACATAAACCGTGAACCGGATCTTGACTAGAAACCATGAACCGGACATGAAATCGACACCATACCCCGAACCACTTCAAGGTTCCCCTTGTTTTGCTGCTGCCGTGGGACCCACACCACTCAACCGGGACCATATGGTCTCGGTGGTGGTTTAGTAGACAAACCGAGACCCCCTTGGGGTTCGGTTTAAGCGCCAGCCAAACAAACACCCATAAAAACATCCCTTTTGATTTACCCAATAACCATTTTCATGTTTGATCTATGTTTTTAATTAGGTTTTAAAAACATCATGTTCTTAATTAATTATTAGATCAAATCAAAAAGAAAAGGATAAAAAGAATATACCGAATGCGTGGATCTAAACGAGGATGAACAAACACGAACACTTGCACCAAAACCAAGATCAAAAATCAAACAAACACCCACTTGGTGTGTTTAATATGCGGTGGCCAAAAAAAAGAACAGAGGAGAAGGAGAAAACTTTTTAGGTTTTTGTTTAATCTTTTGTAAAGTGAAAAGTGACTAGTAAACTTTTACCATAACCCCTCTTAGTAAATTTTGAGATGGGCTTGGCCCATCTCCTTATTGTTGCCGCGGGTAGGGGCCCCACATGGGGTACCCGTACAGTTTTCCGTGTCTCGTGGTTTAATTATTAGTTCGTGTTTATTTGTGTTCGCGTTTAATGTGTTCTCGTTAAATATTTACCGTGACCTAATATATTTATTCACGCTCGTAATAAATATATATACGTAGTTAATAATAGTTCGTGATATAATTACGTTCATGATTTCATGATCGCATGTTCGTGATTAATTATTGTTAAATAATTATTACGTGTTCGTGCGTAATAAATACTTTTCGTGTTCTAACACGTACGTAATACGTAAAATCCTAACATGTAAACGTAATAATACTATAAAAGGAAAGTTTTAATCTAGTACGTACGATCTTAAGGGTACTATTCATGGTAAAAGCATGCGGGTTTTACAAATAACCAAGCCAAAACGTGTATTTAATGTCGTAAATGTCGGAATTATGTTTGGTTTGTGTTTTTGTTGTGATTTAGGACCAAAATGTGAAAAGGGAAGAAAACATGGGCTTTCACGGGCTTAAATCGAAGAAAAAGACAAAAGACAAAGTCAAAAGATCAAGAGTGCAAAAAGAACGGAAATCCAAGACCCATTCTGAAGATTTATCGATGAAAAAGTCTAAAGACGGAAGTTTAATGAAGTCGAAGTACTCAAGTCTAATAAATGAAGAAATTATAAGATGAGTTCAATTTATCCCGAGACAAAGTCGAAAAAGTCAAAAAAGTCGAAGAATTTAGAAGACGAAAAGACGTGAAGAAGAAGAAAGGAACAACACATGATAATCTCCCTATAAATAGAATCCTTAACCTCATTTGTGAGGTGTTAGCTAATTTGACAAATTAGTCTTTCCAACTTTATTTCATGCACTTTCATATTGTCATCTTAATTTCTTGTCTTTAATTTCAAGTAAGTTTTAATTTTGTGTTGTTGAATCTTTATTTTTAATTAAGTTTTTAATTAATCTCTCATTCTACATTTCTTGTTGATTTAATCTTTATGCTTATTTGCTTATTGTCATGCTTATTTGATTGATTGTTATGTTTTTATGTGTTTGATTGTGTTACCTTATTGTTTTTATAGCTTATTGTGTGTTTTTCTAAATTTTAATTAAGTGTTTTTAAAAGTTATTTTATAAAAAGTTGATTTTAAATATTTTGATTATTTAGTGCTTTTAAAAGTTTTTAAATTTTGGCTTATCTGCTTTTTCTAAAAATTAATTTGGTTAAGGTTTTGTTAAGTGCTTATTTGGTTTAGCTTAATTTTAGTCTTAGCTTATTTTTGATCTAGTTCGGGTTATGTTAAAACCCTAGTTTCCCTATCTAGGGCCAGTTCAGCTTTTCCCGAATTAGGTGCTAGTTAACCATTTCCCGAATTGAGTGTGAACTCCCTGGATTCCGAACTGCATGCAATTCTTGTTTTCCCGAATTAGGTGGCTCACATTTGTTTCCTGAATTATATGTATAACACATATTCTGAACTGGGTGTAAAGCTGTGATTCCGAACTAGGTCCTGAACTCTCATTCTGAATTAAGTTGGTTACTCACATTCCGAACTAGGTTGACTACTCACTTTTCGAATTAGGTTATAATTATACTTTCCGAATTAGGTTGATACTTTGCATTCCGAATTAAGTTGGGTTTCATGTTTCCCGAATTAGGTTCAGAAAGTTTGCATTCCGAACTAGGTTAGGAGCATGGATTCCGAATTAGGTCTAGGATTGACAATCCGGATTGAGTATGGAATTCATATTCCGAATTAGGTGTGGTTTCTATTTTCTTGACTTATGTTTTGATTTAGTTTTCCTGTTTTATTTTTAAATCTTTATTTTTCCCGCCATTTTTCTTAAGTGTCATTTTAATTGTTTATTCTTAGATTTAATTTCAAGTTTGCATTTTATTTAAGTTTTTAAATTTACTTTTCGTCAAGTTTTAATTTTACGTCTGTCATTTAATTAATTTACTTTTAAAGTTTTAAGTTTTCGACATTTCGTTCGAACCAATTTTAGCTTTATTTACTTTGCCATTTACTTTAAAGTTTTGAAATTTCATTTAAACAACGACAAACACTTTCTTTTCACCAAAAGACGACTGAGTCGCACATTAAACCACGGTCAATTCGAATCGAGGCAAAACGATCTTTTAACTAGTAAAATCTCTTGTATTATTACCGATGGCCACAGACGCATCGAAGGCGGTGCGAGCTTCTTGGTTGTCGTGTTGCAACATTTCATTTTTTGTCATTCAATTTTGGTTTAGATCTGATTTATTTAGGGGTGTTTGGATGTTGGTTTTGGATAGCCTTAAAGGGGCGTTTGGTTGTAAGTTTTGAGAGTCGAAGGCCGTTTGGATTTGTTGATAACAAAAGTTGAAAGGGTTTGGTTGAAAGTGGTGATTATTGAAGTGTATGACTTTATTACGGATTTAGTTATTAATTAGTTTGATTATTTTGTTAACGGTTCGACATTGATTAATTTTATATAATATAAATATAAGTACATTTGAAACACGGATTGTTTTGGAAGTGAAATTATATTTTGTAAATATAGGAAACGTTATATAAACGAGTAGGTCATGCCGAAAAATCTATAAACTTAATATTTATTAGTTTTTCATAAATATTATTTAGAGACTTAAAGGTTTAAAGAAATATTAAGTTGTCGAATAAAGAAATAATAATTTATAAAATATTATTTTATAAAGTAATATATATTGTATATACTTTTGAAACTTCGCTCTAAACTCTAAAAAGTGTATTTACTTTTATAAAAAGGGTTCTTTATTTTATTTAATGGATGATTTTAAACGCGTGTCGAATTACTTTGGTTATATAATTTGACTATTTTATTTGTGGCGTCGTCTTTCTTGGGTTATTCGTGCGTTGTTGTCCTTGTTATATAATTCAAGGTATGAATTATGTACATATCCCAATCTTTCGTGTGTAATATATATTAGGTATATATATTATATACATGGTGGTACATTCTGCTTCATCTTATTGAACTGATTACCGAACGATTTCGACATGGGATATAAACAGTTTATCAACTGGTGGTATTGATGAAACCCTTCATTAGGAAGACTTGGATGTTGGGAAATAACTGATAAGATAGACTGTGACTTCTGGTATCGAGCAGTTCCGGTTTACGTTACGCTGCTCTCGGTATTTTCATTTATGCAAATTTTTCTACACATCGATGTGAGTTCATACCCCCTATTTCTATTTTGGAATCGCTTTATCAATGTTTTAAATCTCTTTTGGGGGAGATGCATGCTTGTTGATTTCAAATACGTGTTTATAAGTTTTGATGATTGTTTGTGATGCATACGTTGTTATACTTTGCAAGTATTATTTATGCTACATATTGTGAATATGTGAGTGATTCAAAGCTACTTTCGATCTTCTTAATATGCTTAATGTTTTGGGGTGAGATAATGCTTGTAACATCTTTTTTTGACGCAAAACTATCATTTCCATGAATTACTTCGCTGAGGTTATGCTTATGAAGATAATGCTTGTTGCTTGCTTATGAATGCAATACCTGTTTTCTTGATTTATTCACAAAAAATATATTTATGATGATAATGCTTTGTTACTTGCTTATGGACGCAAAATATGTTTTCTTGATCTCTTCGTTGAAGTTATTGTATGATATGCCTAAGTACCGTTATCCCACATTGCCCATCAAGAACCGCTAGTTACTTTCGGATGACCGGTCAAGTAAGCACATATGTTATAGATAGATCTATTAGATTTTGGCACTCCCGTTTGGGTGTCCTCTGTCACCACTGCCAAACGGACGTATACTTATAGCCATTTCAGAGGTTATCTTAGGGATAGGACACCTAGCGTGCACTTATTATTGTTTCATCTTTTCATTAGCCTCGGTTTCATGAGCTTAGCGATATCATAACTGGGTAAGATTTACCCTATATGCTTGCCATTATCTTAAATGAATTCATATGCTTCTAAACTTTATATGTTTGCCATTATATCCCCCATAATGGATTCATATGTTTTTAAAACATTTTGGTTTGCGGTCTAGTTAATCTTGAATGTGAATCTTGCTATGATCTTATATTGATCATGAATCGAATCTTGCTATGATCTTGAATTGAATCTTGCTATGATCTTGTATTGTGAATCTTGGCTATGATCTTGTATTGTGAATCTTGGCTATGATCTTGTATTGGTCTTGATTGTGAATCTTGCTATGATCTTGAATTAAATCTTTATATGATCTTGTATTTTGAATCTTGGCTATGATCTTGTATTGTGAATCTTGGCTATGATCTTGTATTGGTCTTGATTGTGAATCTTGTTATGATCTTGATATGCTTCTTATATATGATTTTCCTATGAATTGTGCATGTGATCTTGATATGAATCGTGCATGTGATGTTGATATGAATCTTGAATATGAACTGAATTATTTTTGTGTTGGCTGTAATACTTTGGCTAAATGTTGATTTATGACTAAACTTTATGGTAAGTGTTGCTTTTATTGCGAAAGTCTGGCTTTCTAATCGCTTTTACGATACTACTTTTGGTAGTGGACTTTATAAACTTTTAAAGTGTCATATACATTTTAAACAAACTTATAAACTCACCAACTTTATGTTGACCGTTTTAAGTATGTATTCTCAGGTACTTGACTGTATGATTATTTGGAGTTTGCGTTGTGATATTTAGCATAGATGTCGTTCTCTCGAATCAAGACTCGGATAATCATGACGTAACAGGCGCCAAACTCGTGTGCTTCCGCTGGGCCTAATTTGGGGGTGTTACATATCGGTATCAGAGCTTTGGTTATAGAGAACTAGGTGTTATTGCATAGGCCTAGACTATAACCGATGCTTTAGTGTGTTTTATCATGTCATCATGCTTATTCCTTTAATATGTGAATACGTGCTTTACATATTACGATTGCTTATCCCTTGCTATCTGAATGCTTGTTTTGAATGTTTGCAATCTCTTTATCCGCTGCTTCATGACTGTGTGCTTTATCTGTTTATGATTGCTTTATATGCTGATTGTTCCTTTTATCTATTTGGTAACTATAATAATATATCATTATACTATATACGAGCTCTTTATTTGATACGTATTTTTGCGCACGTTATCGTGCGTCGATATTTATTTTCTTCCTCTTATGAATTTGAACGTCTACTTACCGGACACGACTATTGAAGACTCATACGTTTTGCTTTTGGTAAATTTATCTAATATCGTTTCAGAATATTTTAACTATTTTGATTGTGAATTTTGCTGGGGATGCTTGAATAAAATGATTTATAAGGTTTACTGAAATGGATTGGGACGCCTCTACATTTGAATAAAGAGTTTATAAATCGCTGAACATGAGGTTATAAATTTTTATTTACATGGATTATGATGCTTTTCGACGTAAATAACGATTTGTAAACAAGTGGGCTTAAGTGCATTCGACATGTCTCTATATTTTTATTATTATTTTATTGTTATAATTATGGAATGTGTTTTATTGACTCACGGTTTGTCCGTATGATTTGATCATTATTTTGTCCTTTTATCGTTGTCATTATTATGTTTTGGCGAATGATTTCTCAAACTTCATTTGACTCGTGAAATGTTGCACATATTTTTTTCGAATGAAAATCGACCGACGTGAGCTTAACCAACTAACTGTACTTAACCATATATCGACTTTCCAGAGTTGACGACTTGCTAGATAATTCACTTCTAATTGTCCTTTAATCGGTTTATGCACCGTTACCGCTTTGTCAGATTGACATGTCAAACCTTCCAGATACATTCCAGCTTTACCTATTCCTTTTCGACATTCTTGACACTTCTCAACCTAGTAACGACGATCGAGTTTCGAGGGCGAAACTCAAAATGGCACGTGGATGATGTAACACCCGAGAATTTTTCGTACTTTAAATAATAATAAATTATATTTCAAAATTCATTTTTTTGAGCGTTACCAAACTTGTTGGATTTGAAAACGGGTCATATTTTGCAAAATTTGAAAAGTCGCACAAACTGCGTATCGACACAGTAAAAATTAAACCTTTATATTTAAATGTCACGAGATATTTAATAAAATAATGTATTAATTATTTAATATTTTATTTCAATAACGTTTATTAAAAACGAGAACATTTAAGTGAAGTCCATTTTTCATTAAATATAAGTTTGATCGTGATACTAGATAAATAATCAACATTTTTTAAGGAGTTTACGATATATTATGAAACAATAGTCAAGTGAATACTCATTATTATAGGAAAAATCATTTGGAACGCAATGGTGAAAGTTCCGTGTCTTGAATCATCCGTTAACTATTAAAAATGAGCTCCAAACCATTAATTAACGAAAGTTATAAGAAAAGTTACAGTTTTAACCTTAAACTATTCATAACCTTCCACATTGTTTTAATATAAATAGAAATTTTATTTTATCTTTCTCATTTTATCAAAAACTAACACATACAAAACCCTAGCAACTATATACTTTCTCCTCCTCCTCCTCTCTATTTTTTCGGCGCCGTCTCCGGCCATCGCCGTTGACCGCCGCCCACTGCCGCCACTGAAATTCCACCCAAAGTACTCCTTCCTACCCGATCTATAAAAGTTAACCACGGATCTAAACCTCACCACCTTATCCGTAACCTCCACACCACGCCGCCGTCGCAACTCCACCCTTTGACCACAACCACCACCACCTCCTATTGCTGACGTGACCAACCACCACTGTCACCATACCACCATCGCTACGCTACACCATCACATCACCATACATCACCACCAGTTGTCAACTTCAGCCACCACATAACCACCAGCCTGTCATCCACCACCTGTCGTGGTTAATACCACATCACAACCACTAGCCCCATTGTGACCCATAACCACCACACAGCCTCTATACGCCACTTTTCCACCATTGAGATCCCACCACAACCGATCCGTCACCACTACCACAAACTGCCACCATAACCGCCACCACCATCGTTTCCATACCAACAGATCCACCGAACCACCATCAACAGCCGCCTGACCACCACAACATTGTGATGCTGCTTGTTCATTTACCATGAAACTACCAAAACAGTGGTGTTCGTGTGCGTTTACCGACGGTCATAGGCGCATCGAAGGCAGTGCGGGCTTCGTGATTGTCGTGTTGTAACATTTCATTTTTTGTCATTCATTTTGGTTTAGATCCGATTTATTTAGGGGTGTTTGGATGTTGGTTTTGGACAGCCTTGAAGGGGTGTTTGGTTGTGAGTTTTGAAAGTCGAAGGGCATTTGGATTTGTTGATAACAAAAGTTGAAAGGATTTGGTTGAAAGTGGTGATTATTGAAGTGTATGACTTTATTATTGATTTAGTTATTAATTAGTTTGATTATTTTGTTGACGTTTCGACACCGATTAGTTTTATATAATATAAATATAAGTACATTTGAAACACGGATTGTTTTGGAAGTGAAATTATATTTTGTAATATGGGAAACGTTATATAAACGAGTAGGTCATGCCGAAAAATCTAAAACTTAATATTTATTAGTTTTTCATAAATATTATTTAGAGACTTAAAGGTTTTAAGAAATATTAAGTTGTCGAATAAAGAAATAATAATTTATAAAATATTATTTTATAAAATAATATCTATTGTATATACTTTTGAAACTTCGTTCAAAACTCTAAAACGTGTGTTTATTTTTATAAAAGGGTTCTTTAATTTATTTCATGGATGATTTTAAATGCGTGTCAAATTACTTTGGTTATATACTTAGACTATTTTATTTTGTGGTGTCATCTTTCTTGGATTATTCGTGCGTTGTTGTCCTTGTTATATAATTCATGGTATGAATTATATATATATTCCATTCTTTCGTGTGTAATATATATTAGGTATATATATTACATACATGGTGGTACCTTCTGCTTCATCTTATTGAACTAATTACCGAACGATTTCAACATGGGATATAAACAGTTTATCAACTGGTGGTATTGATGAAACCCTTCATCGGGAAGACTGGATGTTGGGAAATAATTGATAAGATAGACTGCGAATTCTAGTATTGAGCAGTTTCGGCTTACGTTACGCTACTCTCGGTATTTGCATTTCTTCAAATTGCTCTACACATCGATGTGAGTTCATACCCCCTATTTCTATTTTGGAATCGCTTTATCAATGTTTTAAATCTCTTTTGGGGGAGATGCATGCTTGTTGATGTCAAATACGTGTTTATAAGTTTTGATGATTGTTTGTGATGCATACGTGGTTATACTTTGCAAGCATTGTTTATGCTACATATTCTGAATGTGTGAGTGATTCAGAGCTTCTTTTGATCTTCTTAATATGCTAAATGTATTTGGGATGAGATAATGCTTGTAACAACTTTTTTTGACGCAAAACTTTCATTTCCTTGAATTACTTCGCTGAGGTTATGCTTATGAAGATAATGCTTGTTGCTTGCTTATGAATGCAATACATGTTTTCTTGATTTATTCACTGAAAATATCTTTATGATGATAATGCTTTGTTACTTGCTTATGGACGTAAAATATGTTTTCTTGATCTCTTCGCTGAAGTTATTGTATCATATGCCTAAGTACCGTTATCCCACATTGCCCATCATGAATCGTTAGTTACTTCCAAATGACCGGTCAAGTAAGCACATATGTTATAGATAGATCTATTGGAGTTTGGCACTCCCGTCCGGGTGTCCTCTGCCACCACTGCCAAATGAACGTATACTTATGGCCATTTCAGAGGTTGTCTTAGGGATAGGACACCTAGCGGGCATTTATTATTGTTTCATCTTGTCATTAGCCTCGGTGTCATGAGCTTAGCGATATCATAACTGGGTAAGCTTTACCTTATAGGCTTGCGATTATCTCAAATGGATTCATATGCTTCTAAACTTTATATGTTTGCCATTATATCTCCCATAATGGATTCATATGTTTTTAAAACATTTTGTTTGCGATCTAATTAATCTTGAATGTGAATCTTGCTATGATCTTATATTGATCATGAATTGAATATTGTTATGATCTTGAATTGAATCTTGCTATGATCTTGTATTGTGAATCTTGGCTATGATCTTATATTGTGAATCTTGGCTATGATCTTGTATTGGTCTTGATTATAAATCTTGCTATGATCTAGAATTGAATCTTGCTATGATCTTGTATTGTGAATCTTGGCTATGATCTTGTATTATAAATCTTGGCTATGATCTTGTATTGGTCTTGATTGTGAATCTTGCTATGATCTTGTATGATCTTGATATGCTTCTTATATGTGATTTTGCTATGAATTATGCATGTGATCTTGATATGAATCATGCATGTGATATTGATATGAATCTTGAATATGAAGTGAATTATTTTTTTGTTGGCTGTAATACTTTGGCTAAATGTTTATTTATGACTAAAATTTGTGGTAAGTGTTTCTTTTATTGCGAAACTCTGGCTTTCTAAACGCTTTTACGATACTACTTTTGGTAGCAGACTTAATAAACTTTTAAAGTGTCATATACATTTTAAACAAACTTATGAACTCACCAACTTTATGTTAACCGTTTTAAGCATGTATTCTCAAGTACTTGACTATATGATTATTTGGAGTCTGCGTTGTGATATTTAGCATAGATGTCGTTCTCTCGGATCAAGACTCGGATAATCATGACGTAATAGGCCCCAAACTCGTGTGCTTCCGCTGGGCCTAATTTGGGAGTGTTACACCTAAACCCTTAATTACAAGAATTATAAAGTTAGAAAGTTACAAGCCCTAGATTTGCATCCGGCTAGGTTTTTCCCTCCAAAAACCCGTTTAAACTCTTTCCCTCCAAAATTCAAACCTAAGGAAGATTTCTATAATACTTAGAAGATATTTACAAGCCTAAGTAGTTAATAACATAGGTGCATAAGCTACTTGATGGCAAATTCTCTTTCATATACATTTCGTGGCCTAAAAACCTTCCAACCCTTTTTCCATGGATTTTTAATGTTTCTTGATCTCAATACTCGTCACCAAGCTTACCTTAGTCACAATGTACGTGTAAGAAGCCTAGGATATCAGTATATAAGTTTACTTGGAGCTTAAGGTCGGAAAACTAGTATAAATAGGGCGTTTCTCCATACATTTCAACTCGCACCCCGTCTTCTCTTAACCTCCATACCCATTCTGATTTACACTTCTACAAAAGTTCTAGGACACTTATAAGACTAGAAACCAGGTCTAGAAGAAAACCATTGAAGCTCTTGAAGCTTTGGTAGCAAGTTGTGTTCATAAGAAGCCTTATAAGGTCATTTTGGATCTAACTGGGTAATCACTATGTTATCTAAGCTTAGATCTTGTTATAAAAATTTTCTAAGACTTTTTATAATGTTTATAAGATGTTAATAAGCTAATCTAATAAGCCTTAGTTCATACAATAAGCTAAATGGAAGATATAAACTAAAGGTGTAATAAAATCCTAGTTTTATAATTTATATGAAATAATGAGATAAAATCCATTTGAAAAGCTATAGATGTGGAAAATTAATTTTATTATGATTAGAAATGTGTTTATAAACTTTGTTTTAAGTTCCTAGATCATTTGGTACAATTTTGAGGTTGTTATGTAATTTTAAGCAAGTAGAGGGACTAAAACTGTCAATTTTGAAACTATAAACATTTTGGGCCAAAAGTGTAATTTTAACAAAGTTAAAACTATAAGGATTAATATTTTTAAGTTTGAAATCTTGAGGTTAATATTAGAAGGTTGAAAATGCCAATATTAAAACTATATACTTTAAGAGTTAAAAGTGTAAATATACAAAACTTACAACTAAAAGGACTATTGTTGCCAATTTTGAAACTAAGGAACATAAATTATAAATATAAGATAATATAAAATGTATCATGTTAGTATAGAGCTTTGTACAAAGATGTTCCATCTCGATATTACGTTCTGACTGAGTGGTCGAGTTTACGATTTAAAGTGTCCTCGCTCCTCAAACGTTTATATAATGACTTATAAATATGATGGCCCGAACAATGATGCTATTATTACAATAATTTGTAAATCAAAGAATACATAATTAATACTTAAAAGTATTAAACTCAAGATCAAAGACTTGATACTATACAAAATGTGTTAATCCAAGTTGTTATTTGTGAGACAAAGCTGTTTGTTTGTGAATGAAATATATATGATGTAGCTCAGACTATACGGATTCCAGGTGAGTTTATATCCTCACTTTTAATGCTTTCTAAATGATTTAACCCTTGAGGGGGATATATGCTAAAACTAGAATACATGTGTTTTTGAACTGTATGCTTTTATTAAAATATGTTATTGCACGAGTGCCCAAACTATTTCCCTAATTTCATGAGTCATTAAACACATCCGTGTGCGTTAATAATCTAATTAGATCTATTTGGGTTTAATGAATCTTGTTTGTGTTACATGTACGTGTGGGTAATCGAGCATACTTTATTAGAATTAATGGGTAACCTCGACCAATAGGTTACTTGTCATGATATTCTGTCATTATATTCTGTCATGATGGCCACTTCGGTGAATTCTCGTTAGTATTGATGTCATGAGCTTAGTGTAATAAAATATTGTTTTATGTGAGTGAATAGTAACATAGCTCAAGGTGGTAGACATGTATTCAAAACTGTTATTGCAAACCTATGAATTCACTTAACCTTTATGTTGACTTTTAGGCATAGATTTTAGAAAATTGTAACTGATAGCATGGAGCAGCATAAGGATGGCATGAAGAGGAACAAGCTTGAAATTATTGATACTGATTTTGGGAACCTCATATTGTAAAACTCTGATTTTTACATGATACATAAAGAAAGTTGATTTAATCACTCTTTTGAGTTGTTTTCTATCATTATGACTTGTATTCTATGAAATAATACCCTAAATTAGCTTCCGCTGCTATAAGGTAAAAATGGGGGTATTACAGGATAATACCAGGTCCCGCTGGTATTGTTCAAGCAGCCAAAATTCGTAAATTAGCGGATAGTCAGAAATGTGCCAAGAGGTCGTCATGTCTAAACAAGAGTATATTAGGAAATTTATTAAGGATGTTGGCGAGGATGAAGATTTTATTAATGTCCCACAAGTTAGCGCGGTAGAGTTTGCTTTTAATGGGGGTATCGTGAGTGGGTGTTTAGGAAATTTCAAGAACTTTCTTAATAATGGGAAACTTGAGCAAGTGATTGCGATAATAAATTCTTGTACTGCGAGTTCTTTGGGTGATCTAATGGGACTCAAAGACCTTTCAGGATCTCTTTCTGGTGCAGTTCATCACAAAGTCACTGTCGTAAAGGACCTTATAAAAGATACTACTGTAGGAGCTACTTTGATTCTTCGTAATGTCTTTGTGTTTACTCATAAACCATCCATCTATTATCGTAACATTACTAAAAAACCTAGTTAAGGTTTTCAAGAAGGATACATTTATTGGAAATGGTAGTGTTATAAATGGTAATGTAAGTTGAGTCTCAACTGTTGCTTGTTGTTGACTTATTCTAGGTTGTAGTTGCTTGTTGTTTTTTTTTTTTGTTTACAAACTCAATATTTAGTATGAAAATCTTGGAGTTAACCATATTAAGACAATTATATGTTGATTGCTTTGCTGCTACTTAAGGGTTGTTTAGATCATTGGTTAGCAACCAAGAGCTTGGAAACCCCCTTATGATATGTCTTTATACTCTCCCTCATGTTGAGAAATATCTAAGTTAGATACCCCCTTAAGGGTTTAGATTAAGCACAATAAGCCATAAGCAGTTTGGCAACTTATTAATAGAAACAATTAATAAAAGAAAAAGAAGGAAAAGAAGAAATGAAAAAGTCCCAAGAGGCAATTGGTTCAAGCAAGCGTGTATTAACCTATGTGGCGTGAGGAGGTCACAAGGTTGAATCCTTGTGTCGTTTTTGCTAACACAGACTTAATTTACTTTTTGGAGAGAATAAGCTAGACTATAAGTAGTTTGCTTATAGCCAGTATATGAACAAATATAAGCACAAGCAATAAGTTAAAACATACAGATACACTCAAATAGAAAATAAGATAGAAATCAAATATGAAAAACCTTAAATAACACTAGCGGTACAAATTCATTACCACTGCTAGTACTAAACATATGGTATAGCAGTACTAATAACGAACTTTGGGCTTAATTATAAGCTACAATTCAACTCTAAATTCCAAGCAAATCTCAAACAGAATTACTTCACCACCTATTCTAAGAGTGCGCCAAGTTTCAATTACTTTTTGAAGGACAAGCACAAGTGGAAGAATTTCGATTCGACTCTAGAAAGACGAAATCGTCTTCGCGTTACCGAGGATGATCCCTAGTTCGACCCGATGCGTTGCCACGGCCCGACGGGATGCATCATATTGCTAAAAGTCAACATTCCATAAAGTCAACGGGCTAGCTCCGGTTAAAACCCAGATGCATATCAACAAATGATGAAAGAACAATACGAGCTAAACCGCAAGTCAAAATTAGATCTCATGGAACGCGAGCCGGCCACAAAAACTAATTACTTTAACACACAAAAGGTGGTCGAGGACTTCAAAATTCTTCAAATCGACACAACTGCGATGAATCCAGCGAACGCGGCAATCATCGAGCTTTAAAAAAATGTGACTCGTGCGTTGTATACACCACCTAATAACTAGTTTATGTATTTGTATTTTCATTATGTTTTGCATGCGTTTTTTTGTTTTTTTATATGTATTTTAATTACTGTATTTTTTAAGTAAATGTAATGTTTTTTGATTTAATTAAGTTTTTATTTAAATTATTTTGTATTAATTTATTTTTATTTTGATCCCCAACTGCTGAAAAAAAATGTAATGTCAAAAATTTTGGTGTCAAAACTCCAAATTTCTTACGTAAGGCCTTTGACATCTTTTAGGGCTCAACCGTTCTTATGATTAAATGATACTTAGAGGGTTGGGTGGCAGCTCGCCACACTTCGCCAACCTTTGCCATGATACCAAATGAGCTTGCCACTCGCTGGTTTCGCCATTAAATTATGGAACAAAACGATAAATATTTCTTTCTCTCTTTTATTTATCTTTTCGTGATTTTTTTATTTTGTTTAATGAAAACTGATATATATATATATATATATATATATATATATATATATATATATATATATAGTGTAGTGCTATTTGCAGAACCTGATTATAGGTACAGAACTTACAGAACCTATCTAAACCAATCACAAATAAGGAAATATGTTTTTATTTATTTACTAATTAATATTTTAATTTAAAGGTTATTTATGGTATTTTACAAATACGATTTTTAAAAAAAGATCCTATAATTATGTTTATCATTAATTACTATTATTTTCAAAATTCAATATCCTAATTTTCCGAATCATAAAACAGAAAAATCCTAGAATTAAGTTTTCCATTATTCATTCACGATCATATTCCAGATTCATCATCCTAAATTTACGAATCATAAAAAAAAACTAACTGTATTTTTTTTATTATCATGGATTCACAAAACGAACGTGGAAAATATTCATCAGCTATGGAGTATCATAATGAGAATACAATTGTGTTATTACCCGAACATGATAAAAATTATGGTATTTTTTCATAACGATTATTTTTTTTATATTATGTTACGCGTATACACGTATCATTCAATTTACACACATATTTACAGAATTATGATCAGTATCCAATGTATAACATGCATGTTCAAACACTGAATAAATACTTTTTTTTAGTTTCTTTATCATACACTGAATACAGTTTCGTGTATGTATAACATGCATGTTTAGAATCGGTATATCAAGTTATTAAGTATAGGTTCTGTAAATCTTAACATTACTTTTGTTATACAAGGTATTAATTTTCGTTGTTGTTTTTTTGTAGATGAATATGACGTGGAAGTATTTGAACTTGATCCGGAGTTTCAGCCTAGTCCAAAAGGGACACCTTATTGGATTCCATATGTGCGTGTAGATGATAAACCAAAAAAATGATTTCTTTAACACGTTTGAAGAGGCTTATAACAGGCACAAGGTATATGCTGAAAAAGCCAGATTTAACATACGTAAGTCAGGTATAACATATAAGAAAGGGCAGATTACTTATAGGAATATTGAATGTAATCGAGCCGGGAAGCCAAGAAAGACCAAAGAGGTTAATACTCTTACTGAATCTACTGAAAAAGACGATGATAATGTTGATGACGAAAGAAAAAAACGTTGGTCAACATCTCAGGCATGTAAATATCCTGCCAGGTTTGGTTTAAAACGAATTCCAGGGACAGAGACTTATAAGGTCTATGAGTTTGTTGAATACCACAACCATAAACTTATAAACCCCAATAATATGGATCTTTCAAAATCTAGGCGCCAGTTGGAATTTGGTGATTATGTTTTCATACATAGTGCGTCAATGTCTAGTATAGGTCCTGTGATAGCTCATAGATTAAAGGTTGCTCTTGTTGGTGGATATGATAATATGCGTGGAACACCCACACAGTATCGTAATTTTAGAACTAAGTTGAACTTATTTATCGGAGATAGGGATGCCCAAATGTTAGTTGATAAATTGTTGAAGAGGAAAAAACATGTACCTCAGTTTTCGTTTGAATATCACACCCTTCCTTCTAAAGAGTTGGTTAGATTATTCTGGGCTGACGAAACCATGAAGTGCAACTATGTTGCATTTGGTGATGTTGTTTCTTTTGACGCTACATTTGACACCAATAAGTAAGTTAACACGCTTGTCCTTATATTTAAGTTAATTATTATTGTTAGTTGTAAATATACTTATTGAATTAGCTTTCCGCAGATATGGTTATAAATTTGTCCCATTTACCGGTATTGATCACAACCAAAGTAGTGTAACTTTCGGGGCTGCTTTACTATCTGATGAAACAGAAACCTCATTCCCTTGGATGCTAGAGGCATTCTTGAAAACTCATAAGAAACAGCCACCATTTGCTATAACAGATCAAGATGGTGCATTAAGGAATGCGGTACTTAAAATGTTTCCCGATTCACATCATCGCTTGTGCATGTGGCACATTACATAGAAACTACCGGTGAAGGTAAATATAATAAATACTTTTTTTGAATTACAGTATTTTTTCCTCTTCATGTATAATTTTTTTTAAATTTTCATATTAATATAGGTATTAGGAGATCTTGAAGCTAATTCTAATTTTAGAAAAGATTTCAACAAATTGGTTTGGAATGTTTACATTTCTCGTGATATCTTCGAGCAACGTGGGATGATTTGATAACTCAGTACGACTTGAAACACAACAAATGGCTTTCCGACATAATACCAGATTAGAGATAGGTTGATACCAGGATACTTTAGCGATATCCCTATGTGTGGTTTGATGAAAACCACGTCTAGATCAGAGAGTAGCAACTCTTTTTTCCAGATTTATTCACATCCGGGTAACACACTTGTTCAATATGTTGTGTTTCGAGTCTGCTATGGAGAAACAAAGATACAGCCAACGTGTTATCGATAATGATTCCGATGGTACCACTCCGTCCATGTTTACTGAATTACCAATTGAGAAACATGCTTGTGATTTGTATACACCTTCCATATTCAGGGAAGTTCAACATGAAATTTACAAAGGGTTTACAGCATGTACGCGGACTCGTTCTAATAGTGAAGGCAACATTGAGACTTACATCATACGCCATAGGGACAAGAGACAGAGTACCGTTATTTTTGCCACGGTATTTTTTTACAATTCCACATGTGTTACTTTTATATTAAATTGGTTAATAGTTTTGTTTTTTTTCAACATGTTTAACATTTGTTTATTTATTTACTAGGTTTTTTTTTGATCAAGTAGACTATAGTGCCAGCTGTTCTTGTGGCCATTATTATCGACATGGCTACTTGTTTCGTCTTGTCTTCATTGTATTTCAAATACATGGTGTAGACAAAATCCCAGATATGTACATCAACCGTCGTTAGACTAGGCATGTTCTTCCTTCTCATTTGCTTGACAAGAGGCACATGTACGGTCCTTGCATTGAAGAGACTGATCGGTTAGCATCTCAAATTCATTCAACAATCAAAGAATGTATTTGTCTTATTAGGAACGACAGTGACAAGTTGTTAGATTTTCTATCAACAGTCAAAGACTTTAAGAAGAAGCTAGAAGCTGAGACACCACATCCTAATGTTGCAACAGACAAGGATGCTTTAATTGCGGTATTGTTGGACGTTACTGTTCCTGATCAACTTGATATACTGAATCCTCAGTCGGTATTTGCAAGTAAAGGTACGCGCAGAATTAAAAGTGGAGCTGAGAAAGGAAAGGAAAAAAGCAAAAGCAACGACTATTAGAACAAACTGGAAACGACCTTTCAAACCGCGTCAATGCATCATTTGTGGCGAATTTCGTCATAATAGAGCTACTTGTCCGGATAGATTTAAACCACAGTCATCCAAAGCTCGGTCAAAAAGAAGAAAAGCAAACGTAGAAGATGAATCCCAAGATTATGAAGGTGACGTACCTGAAGTTAATGAAGAAGATGGATATGTGGAAGAAACCGAAGGCGCTGAGTTACCATCTGGAGCGGAATCATCATATGAGTCGGATGATGAAAATGATTCTGAATATTGATTTTATATGTTTTCTGAAATTCTATATTTTTAATTTGATTTTATTAGTTTTCATAGTATCATGTTTTATTAGTTTGAATTCAGGTTTTTTTAATATATTTGATTTTTATGCTTACTTTTATTGGTTACCTGTATAAACACACTACATAAAAGATTACTTGTCTGTACACTTGCATAATAAATCCTGAAACATACATGTACTTGTATGTTACATACTAATTCCTGTAGCAAAACACTTGCATAATACATCCTGAACATTAACTGTATTTGTACTTGTACACATAATTAATATATGCAACCTTTTGTTGTTAAATGTCCATATTCGGTATCAAATACCACGTTTGTTTTGTAGGTTTGTAATTATCGACGCACAACGGAAGTGCATAAACGTACCTTATTGATACATAAGTACACATGTGAGTTATTAAGTGCGTGGTATACCGGTATGTATATGTACTATAGGTGATGCTTTTTACATCTATTAGTTGGTATCAAGTGCGTTATAATGTAATTAAACATACCACAATTTTACTATATGGTTACATACCGATTGACGCATAAAACCGCGTTTTTTCAATGCCGATTTATTTATCAAATATAACATAACTGTGACACTACTTTTGATAGTAAGCATAATATATACCCAAACACAAACATACTTGCACTTGTAAGCGCAGCAGTGCAAAAAGTTCAACATAACAGAACCATATACAGGTTACAAACATACAAACTGGTAGTAACATACATCATAATTTAAAACCAAAAAAATTATATATCCGACAAACAATTACATACATGTTATTTGCATAAACATATATTAACATAAAAGATCAATTTATTAAGCATTTATTCCAACAAAAGCATGTTCATTTTCCAAAACGAACCGAAATAAAGGAAGTCTTTCCAACATATCCAAAACAACCCAAGAACAATGAAGTCTACGTAAATTCAAATACTAAAAACACATACGTTCCAAATAGTCTAACCATAAAGAAAAATCTTTGAAATACTCATTTTAGTGCCTTTGTTGTCTTCATACGCTTCAACTGTTCGCGTATACCGTCACGATGAATGTTGCAGTCTGATAGCAGTATAGTAGTTGCATATCTGTTTCTTAAGCGTCTCAGCTGTGAGTTCTGTTTGTTGCCTTCTATTGCTAGACCACACTGCCATTTACCAAGCTCGTCCCCCATGTAGGTTTCCATGTGGCGCATTAAAAATATACCACAATCCAATATCTCTTGTCAGTTTCCCAACAAAAACGTCCACGTACAAGTTGAGCGTTGATAATTGACGAGGCTTTTCTATGCTTTATTCCAATTAGATATTGCCTGAAATCATGTTTCTGCATTTTGTAGTGCATTTCACATTAGTATACGTATTAATAACATCAAAATACTATCATAGTTTTCGCGTACCAGAATTGTTGCAATTTTCAAAGCATCGATGTTTGTAACCTTCCTCCTTTTCAATTTTCTATCTGTATCTGCATTCTTCTTTACGTCAATCAAGCACGCTTCTGGATTCTTCATGTTAAAACACACAAGAAACTTATGGTCTTCATAACTTACTGGTACAAAAACCTTCAAAATGTATACATTATTACACGCACACGTTACATTATGTATATTTGGAAATTAATGTACTTTTAATTATATTAAACTTACAAGGTCGGCTTCCACAAGCATCACATCTAGCCCGTATTTTGATTTTGCTTCTCGACATATAACATGAATTTATTAATTCTGTCACTAACAGCGTAATCTTCCATGAATTCTTTCTTATCATGTTTCAAGTGCATTATTTACATTAAGTTTTTATTTTTACAAAAATAACGCAACATCTAAGTAAACCAATTTACATGCCACTTCAAATATGGGTAAAAACACCCTGGCCAATGAGTTTTCGGCTCTTTTAGACTCCATGAAATTCAAATACGCAGAAAACGCGTTTATTACGTTGTCAACCACCTGTTCTTGCGGACCCAACGACTATATTTCCAACCTTGATGTTTTATGCGCATATTCGGTCTCGAAGATAACATAACTGTAACTAGTACTGTAAGTAAAACTGTAACATGAATTTAACAAATATTGTATTAACAATCTTCTAACTATTACAACCAAAATATCATTTTACAAACTCGCAACTTCGTCAAATTTATTTTATTACGTATCAAACTATTTTTTTACCTACTAAGATCAGTGATTAAATTTGCATCTTAAATGTTCAATTATATATGAATCTGGCAATACTAAAGATCAAAACAAATATGTTTTCATCATGTGTCAAACGCATCATTATTTTAGCGAAACATGTATGTTATGCATCAATTATTAATTTTTGAATAAAAAATCAAAGTACCAATGAAGCGTATGCTCTTCAATAATTGTTCTAGTTAGATAGGAATCTAGCACTCCGAATGATCGAAACATATATGTTTTTCACCTTGTGTTAAACGCCTCATTATTTTAACAAAATATGTATGTTAAGTAATATTTCTTCTAACAAAACAGTTATGTTATGCATTTTCATCGAACTGTATAACAATTTTTCTAACTAAAAGAGGTAAACATAAATTTCAAATTACTTACTTTTCGCCAGCCCGACATTTGAATAAGAAATCTGCCATCCGTTTCTCTTCAGTTATCTCAGGTTTGTCTAGTTTAACAATTCTGTCTAAATAAGGCGACTTCATCATACTAGTCAACGCAGGAGCCCTCTTTTGTCGATTAACCACACCACCAACATTTGATTGAACAGGAGTTTCAAAACCAATTGGAGCTACATCCATCACAATATCTTCGAACGTGTATCTTGTCTATTTGATAAAGAGGCCTCGAGGTCTTCAGTCATTGATGCAGCTTCTTGTTGTGTTTCCGGGCCCATATGGAGCTACATCCCGTATCTTGTCTATTTGAGCTACATCCCGTATCTTGTCAAAACCAATTGGAGCTACATCCCGTATCTTGTCTATTTGATAAAGAGGCCTCGAGTTTCAAAACCAATTGGAGCTACATCCCGTATCTTGTCTATTTGATAAAGAGGCCTCGAGGTCTTCAGTCATTGATGCAGCTTCTTGTTGTGTTTCCGGGCCCATATGATTTTCAGGGAAATCGAATGGTGTATCGATACCAAGATCAAAACTTGGTATTGGAAAGTCCATTAATGACTGAAGGCATAACTGTTCACCTAAGTTGTATGGGTTGTTTTATCGTCCGCATATCCCGGTCTTTCTCCTTCTTCTTTTTCTGCACTTTCAATAGTTTCTCGTTGTGTCTGTTCACCCCAGTGGTACAGATCTGTTTCATCGTCTGCACACGCATCTATATTCTTTCGTTTACTCGAACTCCCCGTATGTTCTTCCCTATTCTTTTCGACACTATCCTTTTGAACCAAGTGTATTTTCCCGTTCATTGTTCCAACCATATGATGCCTATCTGAACTACTTGTCCCTGCGCCATTACTTTGATTATACTTCAGTGGCTCAATATAATCGTCACTCAAGTAAGTTACAACCATGTCCTTTTTTCCCACCGGTGTTTCACAGAAACCTGATTTCTCAACATGGTGCATAGGTGTACCATTTGTCCCCTCGCTATTTCCCTTTTCATATTTCAATGATTCAATATACCTATCACTCATCTCATCTAACACCCTGTTGTTTGGATAGAAGACCCTAGCAGAATCTAATGTTTTCTCAAAAACTCGTTCGTTATTTATTACTTCCAGATTTTTATTCATTTTCCAAACACAGACCTACATAAGAAATACGTAAAAGTTTATATTTCTATATGAAAAATTATTTAATTCAACTAAACTAACACTTATGTTTTAATTAACTTTCCTCCAAAGTGTCAGAAGTTGGTTCTTCCAGCTGAGCTACGTAAGGTCCTTCAACTTCACCCTTTCCAAATCCACCGGTTCTAAGTTCTGCTTCCTCACGTTCCCTCAAAAACTCCATTGTCCACACTTTGGTAGGTGGGCGTTTCCCCGGAACTCTAAAACTTGGACACACTATCCCATCAACATACCGCATCTGTTTATAAAGTACAAATAAATTAAAAAATAAACGTTTGAGTCTGTATCATTACTTAAAAAATGTATGCTAAAAAAACATATGCTAGCATACTTACCAGTAGAAACGTTGTTGGACCTAGAAAATGACTGTTAGCCAGTTTAGGATTCCAACCTTTCTTACATGTTTTAAACCATCTCCAAATATAACTGCACCAATTTATGTTTGCAAGATCCCGTAGTCATGGATATATGATCAAGTATAGTAAGATGACATACGGCTTTTTGTTTAACACCCCCCATAATTGAAGTGAATAGAACTACAAAATTTAGTTTGAAGTTCATATCCACATCTTCTGATTGTCTAATCTTTTTCTTAATCATAGTTGGGGTGATTACTGGTGTAATGTCCTCACTAACTACATACTGAGCTTTCTAATTTCTTATCATGGACTGGTCCCTAACAACTGGTTCTTCTAGTATATCAACACCTCTGTTTTCGACACCGATCATCTCAGAAATTATGTCCTTAGTTATTTCCAAACTACCATTCACAAGTTTGATTTCCATCTTATCAACATCAAACTTGTCTACAACATAAAACGCTAACCTTGAGGGGACACCATCTAAGCTAAACTTTAATAACTTCCCAAATCCTAGTTGTTCGAGACATGCTTGTTGTATTGGCGGTAGGTTTTTCAGAGCATTAAACAACGCATAAGGGCTTGTCCTGGTGTTGAACATATTCACATTCTTTTTCTTTCGTTTAACAGGACTGTGATCCATTCCTTTTGATTTTGGGTTTTTGTTTTTTCCTCTTTTTTGACAGATTTTTCTACTTGAGTACCTGAAAATCACAATCATAGGTCAATTTGACAAATTATTTTTTTTTCACATATATTATATTAAAATATTAAAATTTTCACCTTTATTGTTTTGTATCTTTCTTTTCATTGTTAAATCATTCCCGTCTTCAAAGATTGTTTCTTTTTTCAAACCTGTTAACCATAAAAAAATATTTAAACTATTGTACGTTTTAATACAACCAGAAAATATAAATCACTAATTTCATAAAATTTTAACGCTATCTCTGACCTTTTATTCCAGATCTTGATGAAGCAACATCGGTTTTTCTGAATTTCATTTCATAAACATATTCGTTGCCATTATCTTCCGATGAGAAGTCTTCTTCACTGTCTGTCTCATCGTCCAACTCATGCATTGGTTTTTTACCCTTTGACCTTTGACTCCTACGTAGGCCTGTAATGATTTTTCAAAAACATACTTGTTATATTATATTGAATCTCGATATCATCGAATTATATTGAATTTTGTTATAATCGAATAAATGACTAATATAATAGGACCAGATTTATTGAATTGAATTTCATGATTAATTAAAATTACATTATAGCACTTGATTTATCTTAATATTAATCAATAAAACACTAATCTACCATATTTTTAATTATTTGAAACCTGTATGTACTAACTATAATGAATAAAAAAAATACATGTATCAATTTTGTTGTACCTGATATTGGTGAATCAGTATTATTGTTTTCATCTTTATATCCCATGATCTCATCATAATCAGATTCACTCAAATAGTCATCGATATCAATAGCTTCATCTATAGTATTCTCTTCTATTACCGGTAATTTGCTCCTATATCTTGGACTTCTTCGCAATCCTGCAAACAATATGCACCAGCTTATTAACAAACTTATGATGGTACACGCTTGATTATTGTATACCTATTTACCGAGTACTTCATTCATAAATATATAAACAAACAATCACATTACTCGTTGGTCATAAAAATAATCATTGTTGTACCTTCTATTGGTGAATCAGATTTCTTTTTGGGCATAAAAATAAGCATTATATAACAATCGTATGCTCATCATAGGTTCCTAACTCATACTTTTTTCCAAAATGTATACATTTTAAATTTTACTAAATTTTTGTGTTTCTAATAACATGTATGTCCTGATTTTAAAAAACTACCATGTAGTACATCCTAAACTGATAAAAACATACATCTTATTGGCATATTCTTATTAAAAAACATGCACGTTATCAGAAAAAACATACACATTCTCATACTAAACATGCATGTTTATATTAGATAAGTCTAAACTAGATAGCCTATTTGTGACAATCTAACATTTTCAGGTAGTGAATTATTTTCTCGTATAATATTTTGAAACTTATTTTTGTGTTGGTTGATGAACTCACAATTTACGGATTTAAATTTGGGCTTACGTGCATAATTTTGCGTCCTTTACGATTAAACCGGAAACCTTAGGATTACGTATTTACGTTTTTAAACTCCGTTTTTGATGAGACAATTTTTATTGGATTCGTTTTGTGTCGTTGATTCATAATTTATAAAAACGTTTTTTGTAAAACGACCCGAGGGCACGCAAATCGAGAAAACTAGAATCGAGGAATACCCGTAAATTAGTGAGGTGGGACAAAATACATTACCCCACCCCACTAATATACATGGGACGGCACACATGACACCACATCTAAGGATGTGGCATCATGTTAGCTTACAACTTACAAGTGTAAGTTAAGCTTACACTTTAAGCTTTCCACTAACTCAAAACCACTAGCTTCTCATTACCATCATTTCACTCATGCAAACAAGCTCAAAATCCTCTCAAAACCACCACCATTGTCGTCCACTTTGAAGAACAAACACCCATTCTTGATCTTTCTAGCCACAAAATACTTGTTATCTAGCTCTATCATGGAGTTACCTTGAAGCCTTGATCATTTGGTGGCCATTTTAACAACAAAGGAGGTGATTTGCTTGTGTCCTAGGGCTGATTTCTCAACTTATGTTCTTGGTGTTTGATGATCTTGGAGTTAATTTTGGTGTTCATCAAGTTCTTGTCTTCCAAAAACAAGAAATACTCTTGGTTGGTAAAGAAGATCATCCTCTCCATTTTCTCTTGTTATTTTTGTAAAGAACAAATGTATTTTCTTTATTGTTGTATATGTATATGATGAATATATGATGATAAAAATGTTGTGTGGGGATCAAGTGTTGATAAATATGCTTAAAAAGGTTAATAACTATAAGAAATAAGGCTAAAATCATGCTTATTTAGTTGGCTGTATAAAAACAGTATATAACTAAAACTTGAACTGATAAACTTGCATGGTATGATCCATTTACATTAATTACAAGATGTTATACACATGTGAGAGTTGGCCATGCAATGGAATCATTATAATGAGTGAGATATGATCAAAACAAGATGAGTATGCAAATCTGAATAAGCTGTTTTGTAGGGACTGTTAAGGCTAGATAAACTTAAAATGAGCAGTAGCTATAACTAAGTTAAATGTAGCACATAATATGAAGATCATGCCATCCAAAAATGAGCTTCTAATTCATTATAGAACTCTAGATATGATAAAAATGGTGAAGATGAAGATAAAAATCAGATTTTGAGAATTAATGTTTATTATTATTATATAAGCACTCAAATTTTATTGTATAAAATGTAAAATAAAAACCCACTAACTTATATAACTTATTTATATAAATATGTAAAAGGTTAATTAAACGGATAAATTATATAAATGGTAATGGAATAATACTTATAAGTAATAAAACTATAAACTTGATTTTTACGACTTTTTCGGCTATTACCGTAAAATTAACGTTTTTCGCCAATTAAAACTTAAACGATCAAACCCGTCTAATGTAAAGTTTTTAAAAGTCATACAATGATATATAAGTAACTAATACAAGTAAAAATCGATAAACCCTAACTATAGGACATACGGACATTAACGAGCTAACTAAACATATTGGACTAATAATTGGACTAAATAAGATAAATACTTGTAAAAAGAACTTATTAGGCTTAACCCATTTGGGCCCAACATGGAAAGTATATATACTGATAATATAAGTATAAAATGAAACAAAACAAGTTAAAGAACTTATACTAAGCTTATTGGACTTAAAATAGGTAAATAGGTCAAACTAGCAAACTAGTAAAATGTTACCAAAACGTAAACACTAAAATGAGTAAACAAGGAT
Organism: Glebionis coronaria; assembly: GCA_025667525.1. Classification (NCBI taxonomy): domain Eukaryota; kingdom Viridiplantae; phylum Streptophyta; class Magnoliopsida; order Asterales; family Asteraceae; genus Glebionis; species Glebionis coronaria. The sequence continues at coordinate 279,976 of JANFOE010000351.1, forward strand.
ATATAAACCCACTTGATCATCATCATATGTACAAAATCATCATATGTATATTGTTATTTTGATAAAAGTCATTGGACAAAGTCTAAGACCGATTATTATTTATATAGGTTTCCGTGACCGAAGCACGCCCGTAGCTGATAATCCGCCTTTCATTATCAACATGAGTTCATAGCCTCGCACTCTTTTAAATGTTTTATAAAATGATTTGTAAACCCGCGAGGGAGATAACATGCTAGATTTTGATAAAAATAGAACACAAGTAGTCCCGATGGTATGCTTAATGATATGGACCCGAATGATGCTATGACCCTATAAACGAGACAAAAAGGATTATTAGTAGTTAGGTCGTGTCACTTAAAGTCCCATTAGCATGAATTGTGAACTACCGGGATTTGGTAGACTCTTATGCATTTGATAGTACTATTTGGGGACGATCACCCCAGTTCGCGCCTTGACGGTTGATCCCCGTCGTACCACATTGATTGGTAAGCGAATTTATGTATGAGAAGATTCCATAGCGTGATTTTTGTGACGACACGCTAACTTAGATGGGCAAATTGTTTGTCGGGTTCGCGGCCCGCTGTTTTCATAGTAAGGTAACAATGTCATGCGGCTAATAATAATCCAAATAAAATGTATCCTATACATAATGCAATCCAATAACGACGCTATTAACGATGAATATATTACCTATTATGGTAATATTTAGGCTATGGTCTCATGGACGGTTTAAGATGTATGCTTGATTATATATTGCCTGACTAGCAATACGTGGACTTACTTCCGATATTATACTTGTGTTCTGATTTTAACGATTGTTTTATATAACGGTTTTTATTAAACTCTATGAATTCACTCGGCATTCGCTGATATGATTTTTGCATGTTTTTATCTCAGGTGCTTGAAGGTAATCCGGATGGAGATCGACTCTGATGGCCCACATAATATTAAAAATGTTCATTCGATCTATGTTTTGTAAACTAAATGACCTGTATAATTTGGGACATGTTGTACACTTTAAAACTTTTTATCGAATGAATGTATGTTGAACCTTGTCTAACCATTTTTATGTGTTGTCTATGATTGGAGTTATTGTGCTATCCCGTAACACTCTAAAAGACCCTTCCGCTGTACCGATACGAAAATTGAGAGTGTTACAGTTTGGTACCAGAGCTCTCGCTATAGAGAAAAAAAGATTTTAAAAACCAAGTTTTTGAACAAAACTTTTCAAAATCTTTTGACAATGAACATTTAAGAAAATATTTGAAAAATCTTTTGACTATAACGGTGCCAGAGATCTCCGACGTTACCAACAAGCCCTATTGAGAAGATATATATTTTGATATATATAATATAATTTATATATATGTATATATCGTGGTTTCATTATGTAATTGTTTAACTAGTATGTTATCCTAATACGAGATATATATATAAATGCAGATTGTCATGGCTGATCCTAATATTCCTGTAGAAAACCATGCTATTCCCGAACCTAATGTAGATGATGATCCTTATTTAGACTTAGTAGATTATGATTTGGATGATGAGGAGGAACCATTTGAGGATCCCGAGCCCGAGTTAGGACTAGGAGATCAGATTGCCCCTCAGGTTGACTTGGTAGAGAATGAGATTGAGAATGTTGATATAGAGAATGATGATGAGATTGGGTTAGATAACTTAGATGACGAGATTGACGACGAGGATGTCGAGGATGATGTAGGTATAGATGTTGAGGTCGATGATGATGAGGAAGCCGAGCTTATTTACCCTTATGATGTTCCAGAGGGTGAGCCTTTACCCCCACCAGTTTATTTGTCTGATTCTGAGGTTGAGTTACCTAGGGATGAAATGTCTGAATCGTCTGAATCTGATTCTGAATCGGAGGAGGATGAGGATGATAATGCACCTGATGGTACTGATGATATTTCTACTCGTAGACGTGTGATAGGAGAGTCGTCTAGTGCTCGAGAGGCTACTCATATTGATGGTCTTGCACCATGGGCCTTGAGACGTGATCTAGATGCTTCCCGTGTTAAGAGAAGTATGACAGAGATTGGATTAGGTGTTGTTCAGACTCAAGTTGCTTATTTGGAGTCGAAGACTAAGGTTGGTGAGAAAGAGCGAGAATTGCTTAGTTTGGATTTGACTGATGTAGAGCGTGGTTTGAATGAGGCTTTTAGGAGGTTATCAGTGTTGGAAAGTGGTGAGTTTGCTGAAATGAAGAAAAAGTTGAATTCTATGGAGATTCAGTTGAATGTAGCTCGTGCGATACGTGAGAAAGCTGAGAAGGAGTTGAATATATCCGTGGGTTGGAATAGTAGATTTTATGCTGACTTGGTTGAAAGAGGAGTGATCCGTAAGCGCCCAGCTGAAGATGTGTCTAGTGATCGTCCGACGAAGATACAGAAGACGATAGATGATGGACCATCTGGCGGTTCTCAGTAGACCAGTCTGTATTTAGTAGTGACCTTTGTATCTTTTGTAGCTTTGACTGAACCGACTTGTTAGTAGTAGACTTGGCACGAATTTTGAGTGTATGTAGTGCTAGAACTTTGATATGGGATGTAACTAAGACAATACTTTTGTTTCAAATCGAATGAAATATGTATCTTGTCTTGAATTCCATATTATGCCTTATTTATATCTTGATTATGAATTCAATCCATATTATATGAATCCTTGTTGGGTGAATGCTTAATACTTTGAAATTGTGAAATTATAGAACTATGCCGCCCAAGAAGGCTGTGACTGAGGATGATGTACGTAGGATTATTACGGAGCAAGTTACCGCATCTATGACTGAATTTATGGCAAATGCTAGAAATGAAGCTGGCGGTAGTGGAGCTGGAGGTAGTGGAATTGGCGGTACTAATGTGAATGTGAATGCTAATAATGTGAATGCTAATGCTGGAGGAGATGTAGGAGGACTTGGAACTAATGCGCCTGAAGTTGGTGGCTGTACTTATGTGACGTTCATGAAGTGTGAACCTCTACCTTTTAATGGAACTGAAGGTGCTGTAGGATTAAGCCAATGGATTGAGAAGATTGAGTCGATGTTTAGGATTAGTAAGTGTAAGGAGGAAGATAAGGTGACTTTTGCTATGGCTACTCTTAAAGGTCGTGCGTTGACTTGGTGGAACGGGAGAATTGCTTTCATGGGTCTTGATGCTGCTAATGCTACTCCTTAGGTTAAAATTAAGAAGTGGATGACTTTGGAGTTTTGTCCTCGTAGTGTGATTATTAGGTTAGAACAAGAGTTGATTCATTTGAGAATGAAAGGTGTGGACATTGATAGTTACACAAACCGATTCCATGAGTTGGCCTTGCTATGTCCTCGATTGGTGGAACCCGAAGAGATCCGAATTGAGCAATATATTAAAGGGTTGACCAGGAATATCCGGGGGGACGTGACATCATCTAAACCACTGACCATTGATGATGATGTTCGAATGGCTTACCAACTCATTGGACAGATAATTCAGGATAGGGAAGATGAAGCCCGTGTTGGTGAGAAAAGAAAGGGTGACGGTGATCGTGTAGATAGAGGTGATAATAGGAAGAATTTCAATCGCCGTCAGAACCAGAGAAAGGGGAATGCAAATGCTCTTACCAACAACACACCGCACAATGATGATAGATGTCCTAAGTGTGGCAACAAGAGGCATGATGGCGACTGCTGGAAGTGCCGAAATTGCGGAAAGCTTGGACACAAGGTTGAAAGGTGTAAGAAGGGAACCATTTGCTTCAACTGTAATGAGGAAGGTCATAGGAAATCGGAATGCCCCAAGTTGAAAGCGATTGTACCTGGAAGAAACCCCCAGGGTGGTATCTATCAACTTGGAACAATTGAGGTGAAGAAAGAGGATCCAAATGTCGTTACCGGTACGTTTTTACTCAACAATCATTATGCTGTTGCTTTACTTGATTCGGGTGCTGATAGGAGCTTTGTATCCACTAAATTTAGTGCCCTTATTGACATTGAACCTGTTGAGATAAGTACCAGTTACGAGGTGGAATTGGCTAATGGTAAATTAGTGAAAACTAATAAGCTATTAGAAGGATGCTCTCTAAATCTCTTGAACCATTCCTTTCCGATTGATTTGATGTTGATAGAATTAGGTAGTTTTGATATTATTATTGGTATGGATTGGTTGTCGTTGAATAATGCTACTATTTTATGTGGAGAGAAGAAGGTTAAGATTCCTCTTAGGAATAGGACGTTAGTAATTGATGGTAATCGAGGTGAATCCCGTTTGAAAATCGTTTCATGTATTAAAGTCCAAAAGTACATCAGGAACGGTTGTGAGTTATTCTTAGCTCAAGTGACCGGGAATGAGTCTAGGGAGAAACGATTGGAAGATGTACCTATTATTTGTGAATTTCCAGAGGTATTTCCTAAAGATTTACCCGGACTTCCACCGATAAGGCAAGTAGAGTTTCGAATCGATTTAATTCCTGGTGCTGCACCGGTGGCACGTGCGCCTTACCGATTAGCCCCTTCTGAATTAAAGGAGTTATCTGAGCAACTTAAGGAGTTGTCTGATAAAGGTTTTATTCGACCGAGCTCGTCACCTTGGGGAGCTCCAGTCTTGTTCGTTAAGAAGAAGGATGGATCTTTTCGTATGTGCATTGATTATAGGGAACTGAATAAGTTGACAATTAAAAATCGATATCCTTTACCTAGGATTGATGATTTGTTTGATCAACTGCAAGGATCTAGTGTGTATTCTAAGATAGATTTGCGGTCAGGATATCACCAACTTCGCGTCCGTGAAGAAGATATTCCTATAACTGCCTTTAGAACTCGTTATGGACACTATGAATTTCAAGTAATGCCATTTGGGTTAACTAACGCACCTGTGGTTTTCATGGATTTAATGAATCGAGTGTGCAAGCCCTACTTGGATAAATTTGTGATTGTGTTTATTGACGATGTTCTAATCTATTCTAAGAATGAAGATGAACATAGAGAACATTTAAGGATTGTTTTGAATTTATTGAAGGATGAAAAGTTGTATGCTAAGTTTTCGAAATGTGATTTCTGGTTAGATTCTGTGCAATTTCTTGGTCATGTGATTAACAAAGATGGAATTCATGTTGATCATGCAAAGGTTGAAGCTATTAAGAATTGGTCTGCACCGACAACGCCAACGGAAGTGCGACAGTTCTTAGGATTGGCTGGCTATTATAGGCGATTCATTAAAGAATTTTCTTTGATAGCTAAACCCTTGACTAAGCTTACCCAGAAGAATAAACCTTTCGTTTGGGGAAGTGATGAAGATGGAGCATTTCAGACATTGAAGCAAAAATTATGTAGTGCGCCAATCTTATCATTACCCGACGGGAGTGAAGATTTTGTAGTGTATTGTGATGCATCTCTTAGAGGCTATGAAGCTGTTTTGATGCAGCGAGAGAAAGTAATAGCTTATGATTCTAGGCAATTAAGGAAGAATGAGGAGAATTATACTACTCATGATCTTGAGTTAGGAGCTGTAGTCTTTGCTCTCAGGTTGTGGAGACATTATCTGTATGGCACCAAGTGTACGGTATTCACCGATCACAAAAGCCTACAGTATATTCTCGACCAGAAGGAATTGGACATGAGGCAACGAAGATGGATAGAGTTGTTAAGTGACTATGATTGTGATATAAAATATCACCCAGGAAAAGCCAATGTTGTTGCCGATGCGTTAAGTAGGAAAGATAGAGAGCCTATCAGGGTACGTTCTCTAGTCTTGACCGTGCACAATAATTTGCCTGAGCAAATTAGAAATGCGCAAATAGAAGCTTGTAAGAAGGAAAATTTTGTTAATGAAGGGTTCCGAGGAGAAGGAGATCCTTTAGAGGTTAGAGCTGATGGAGTGAAATGCTTAAGAGGTCGTATGTGGATACCTAAGTTTGGAGGCTTAAGAGACTTGATTATGTTAGAATCCCATAAATCTAAGTATTCCATTCATCCGGGATCTGATAAGATGTACCATGATTTGAAGAAGTTGTACTGGTGGCCGAATATGAAAGCTGATATTGCTATGTATGTTCTTTAATGCTTGACTTGTGCTAGAGTTAAAGCTGAACATCAAAAGCCATCAGGACTACTTCAACAACCAAAGATTCCTGAATGGAAGTGGGAGCGAATTACGATGGACTTTATCACCAAGCTTCCTAGAACATCATCTGGAAACAACTCGATTTGGGTTATTGTCGACAGACTGACCAAATCAGCACACTTCATTCCGGTTAAAGAGCAGTTCTCACTGGAGAAGCTGACTCGTATATACCTTGAGAATGTTGTATGCAAGCATGGAGTGCCTGTATCGATCATTTCAGATCGAGATCCTAGATTCGCATCGAATTTTTGGAAATCTCTCCAAAGATCTTTGAGAACGAATCTCGACATGAGCACTGCTTATCACCCCCAGACTGATGGGCAGAGTGAAAGGACGATACAAACACTAGAAGATATGTTGAGAGCTTGTGTGTTAGATTTTGGTAAGAATTGGGATAAACATTTGCCGTTAGCAGAGTTTTCGTATAACAATAGTTACCATTCTAGTATTAAGGCTACACCGTTTGAAGCTTTGTATGGTAGGAAGTGTAGATCTCCTGTATGTTGGAGTGAAGTTGGGGATACCCAGCTCACGGGACCGGAATTGATCCGGGAGACTACGGAGATGATAGTTCAGATTAAGAATAGGTTGTTGACTGCCTGTAGTAGACAGAAAAGTTACGCGGATGTGCGGCGGAAGCCAATGGAGTTTAAAGTGGGTGACCGAGTAATGTTGAAAGTATCGCCATGGAAAGGCGTTATAAGATTTGGAAAGCGAGGGAAATTGAATCCCCGTTATATTGGACCCTTTAAGATTTTATCTAGAGTAGGTCCGGTGGCTTACAAACTAGAGTTACCCCCAGAACTTCATGGTGTTCACAACGCATTCCATGTATCTAATCTGAAGAAATGTCTAGCAGTGAGTGATGAGAAAATTCCGTTAGGTAAGGTTCGAATAGATGGGAAGTTGCATTTTATCGAAGAGCCCGTAGAGGTTATGGATCGTGAGGTAAAGCAACTGAAACAAAGTCGGATACCTATTGTCAAGATCCGATGGAATTCCAAGCATGGACCGGAGTATACTTGGGAACGAGAGGATGAAATGTGGAAGAAATATCCGCACCTCTTCCATTTCAATAAGAAACGGACATCCAAATGAAATGGATCACGAGGACGTTGATCCCTTTTAGGAGGAAAATCTGTGACAATCTAACATTTTCAGGTAGTGAATTATTTTCTCGTATAATATTTTGAAACTTATTTTTGTGTTGGTTGATGAACTCACAATTTACGGATTTAAATTTGGGCTTACGTGCATAATTTAGCGTCCTTTACGATTAAACCGGAAACCTTAGGATTACGTATTTACGTTTTTGATGAGACAATTTTTATTGGATTCGTTTTGTGTCGTTGATTCATAATTTATAAAAACGTTTTTCGTAAAACGACCCGAGGGCACGCAAATCGAGAAAACTAGAATCGAGGAATACCCGTAAATTAGTGAGGTGGGACAAAATACATTATCCCACCTCACTAATATACATGGGAAGGCACACATGACACCACATCTAAGGATGTGGCATCATGTTAGCTTACAACTTACAAGTGTAAGTTAAGCTTACACTTTAAGCTTTCCACTAACTCAAAACCACTAGCTTCTCATTACCATCATTTCACTCATGCAAACAAGCTCAAAATCCTCTCAAAACCACCACCATTGTCGTCCACTTTGAAGAACAAACACCCATTCTTGATCTTTCTAGCCACAAAATACTTGTTATCTAGCTCTATCATGGAGTTACCTTGAAGCCTTGATCATTTGGTGGCCATTTTAACAACAAAGGAGGTGATTTGCTTGTGTCCTAGGGCTGATTTCTCAACTTATGTTCTTGGTGTTTGATGATCTTGGAGTTACTTTTGGTGTTCATCAAGTTCTTGTCTTCCAAAAACAAGAAATACTCTTGGTTGGTAAAGAAGATCATCCTCTCCATTTTCTCTTGTTATTTTTGTAAAGAACAAATGTATTTTCTTTATTGTTGTATATGTATATGATGAATATATGATGATAAAAATGTTGTGTGGGGATCAAGTGTTGATAAATATGCTTAAAAAGGTTAATAACTATAAGAAATAAGGCTAAAATCATGCTTATTTAGTTGGCTGTATAAAAACAGTATATAACTAAAACTTTAACTGATAAACTTGCATGGTATGATCCATTTACATTAATTACAAGATGTTATACATATGTGAGAGTTGGCCATGCAATGGAATCATTATAATGAGTGAGATATGATCAAAACAAGATGAGTATGCAAATCTGAATAAGCTGTTTTGTAGGGACTGTTAAGGCTAGATAAACTTAAAATGAGCAGTAGCTATAACTAAGTTAAATGTAGCACATAATATGAAGATCATGCCATCCAAAAATGAGCTTCTAATTCATTATAAAACTCTAGATATGATAAAAATGGTGAAGATGAAGATAAAAATCAGATTTTGAGAATTAATGTTTATTATTATTATATAAGCACTCAAATTTTATTGTATAAAATGTAAAATAAAAACCCACTAACTTATAGAACTTATTTATATAAATATGTAAAAGGTTAATTAAATGGATAAATTATATAAATGGTAATGGAATAATACTTATAAGTAATAAAACTATAAACTTGATTTTTACGACTTTTTCGGCTATTACCGTAAAATTAACGTTTTTCGCCAATTAAAACTTAAACGATCAAACCCGTCTAATGTAAAGTTTTTAAAAGTCATACACTGATATATAAGTAACTAATACAAGTAAAAACCGATAAAACCCGAACTATAGGACATACGGACATTAACGAGCTAACTAAACATATTGGACTAATAATTGGACTAAATAAGATAAATACTTGCAAAAAGAACTTATTAGGCTTAACCCATTTGGGCCCAACATGGAAAGTATATATACTGATAATATAAGTATAAAATGAAACAAAACAAGTTAAAGAACTTATACTAAGCTTATTGGACTTAAAATAGGTAAATAGGTAAAACTAGCAAACTAGTAAAACGTTACCAAAACGTAAACACTAAAATGAGTAAACAAGGATATATAAACCCACTTGATCATCATCATATGTACAAAATCATCATATGTATATTATTATTTTGATAAAAGTCATTGGACAAAGTCTAAGACCGATTATTATTTATATAGGTTTCCGTGACCGAAGCACGCCCGTAGCCGATAATCTGCCTTTCATTATCAACGTGAGTTCATAGCCTCGCACTCTTTTAAATGTTTTATAAAATGATTTGTAAACCCGCGAGGGAGATAACATGCTAGATTTTGATAAAAATAGAACACAAGTAGTCCCGATGGTATGCTTAATGATATGGACCCGAATGATGCTATGACCCTATAAACGAGACAAAAAGGATTATTAGTAGTTAGGTCGTGTCACTTAAAGTCCCATTAGCATGAATTGTGAACTACCGGGATTTGGTAGACGCTTATGCATTTGATAGTACTATTTGGGGACGATCACCCTAGTTCGCGCCTTGACGGTTGATCCCCGTCGTACCACATTGATTGGTAAGCGAATTTATGTATGCGAAGATTCCATAGCGTGATTTTTGTGACGACACGCTAACTTAGATGGGCAAATTGTTTGTCGGGTTCGCGGCCCGCTGTTTTCATAGTAAGGTAACAATGTCATGCGGCTAATAATAATCCAAATAAAATGTATCCTATACATAATGTAATCCAATAACGACGCTATTAACGATGAATATATTACCTATTATGGTAATATTGAGGCTACGGTCTCATGGACGGTTTAAGATGTATGCTTGATTATATATTGCCTGACTAGCAATACGTGGACTTACTTCCGATATTATACTTGTGTTCTGATTTTAACGATTGTTTTATATAACGGTTTTTATTAAACTCTATGAATTCACTCGGCATTCGCTGATATGATTTTTGCATGTTTTTATCTCAGGTGCTTCAAGGTAATCCGGATGGAGATCGACTCTGATGACCCACATAATATTAAAAATGTTCATTCGATCTATGTTTTGTAAACTAAATGACCTGTATAATTTGGGACCTGTTGTACACTTTAAAACTATTTATCGAATGAATGTATGTTGAACCTTGCACAACCATTTTTATGTGTTGTCTATGATTGGAGTTATTGTGCTATCCCGTAACACTCTAAAAGACCCTTCCGTTGTACCAATACGAAAATTGAGAGTGTTACACTATTAAAAAACTAAACATACCGAAAACAAATATCCATTGAACCACACGCCCCCTAGAACCAAATCATAATCTGAATCACACGCCCCTAGAACCAAATCAGAATAAAGTTCATAATACCAGACATATAACACTCATGAAAGTTTACATTGGGTAAGTCTAAACCAGATAGCCTATTAAAGAACTAAACATACCGAAAACAAATCTCCATTTAACCAATTAACCCAATAGCCGACTAGTTAACAAGGATCAAACATACATGTCCAAACATACTTGTCCAAATTACCAATAACTGAATCCACGCCCCCTAGAAACAAGTCATAATCTGAATCACACGCCCCCTAGAACCAAATCAGAATCAACTTCATAATACCAGACATATAACACTCACGAAAGTTTACATTGTGTAAGTCTAAACCAGATAGCCTATTAAACAACTAAACATACCGAAAACAAATCTCCATTTAACCAATTAACCCAATAGCCGACTAGTTAACATGGATCAAACATACATGTCCAAACATACTTGTCCAAATTACCAATAACCAGTCCTACTACATCCAAAACTGATAAAAACTTTTTATGTTTTTAATAAACATCATTTTGGCAGATATTTTTGGAAAAACAGGGTCGGCTCATGGGGTGTGCAAACTGTGCATATGCACAGGGCCCATGATCAAATAGGGCCTCTAATTTCAGTAGATTGACTTTGACTATACATATACATGGGTTATGCAATGGACATATAAAGCAGCCTAACAATATTGGATGAACAGAAACTAAAAACGTCCCATTTTGAATGTGTCTATACGAATTACGTAGTACAATACATTTCAAGCAATATATGTTGTGATCGATCGATTGATGCTTACATTCCTAGAGATGCCTTTTCTTCTCTCTGTTATACAACACGTATATTTTATCGAATCTTTGTTACATTTTTACTTGTTACTATTTTTGTTAGTGTATACACCGATCGATTGATGGTTACATTCCTAGTGAAACTTTTTGCATTATACACCGATTGTCGAACGATCGAAGGGCCTACAGTATATTACGGCACAGGGCCACTAGATACGATGAGACGGCCCTGTGGAAAAAACATACGTGTACTAAAAAAACATCCCATAAGCTTAACTAATTTATTCTATAAAAAACTACTATATTTATTTTGGCAAATTCTTATGGAAAAAACATACATGTACTAAATGATGTTTTTCTGGATAAAACATCAATTTTGGCAGATTCTCAGACTAAACATACATGTTCTGCACAACAACCCATAAGCTCAACTAATTAAATCTATAAAAACTACTCGGATAAATCATATATTTTCAAGTATTTCAATATCTACAATAAAGTTAACTACATAAACATTAAAACCCAGTTCTATTTCGATTACAGTCTACATCTGTAACATAAATGTTATGGGTTTCTTATAAACAGTTCAAAAAATAGTAACAATTGATCAAAATATACATCCAATTAAAAAATCAAAATCAAAATCACACAACTACTAACAATTGTTCATAATCAATTTCCAATTTAAACAAATTACTTCATATTTAGAAATATTATTAACAATTGATCAAATCTCATGTTCATCAAATTTTATATCAATTTGTTAATTAAAAAGTTATAACAATCTTATATTCATCTTTAAGATGCATCGCACACACATGCATGTTTATCTTTTTGTGATTTTAAAAAATACATACCTGACATTTGATTTCTGATAAGTTGTTAGTAGCTGATCCCCAGTTTCGTTAGCATATGTGTTTTTTTTTTGGTTTTATAGAATAAAAAGGATTAACAACCACGATTTAATTGAGTTGGGTGAATGTTTACCGGAATTATTGTTATTTTAAATAAATAATGAGAGATTATTGGAGACATGGATGAGTAAATTAAAAACCGTCCCATCAAAATAGCTATGATTATATCCTACTGCATTTTGTATATTGAAATTTCCATTATTACCCTTGTGTTCCGTTTTCAGCACTACTTTTTACTTTTTTTAATTACTAAAATGCCATTTTGCATAAATTTATGGTACATGATGCATTATTCTAAGTACAATCAAGGGTTCTGTACCTAAAAACAGGTTCTGTAAATAGCGCACCCCTATATATATATATATATATATATATATATATATATATATATATATATATATATATATATATATATATATATATATATATATATATATATATATATATATATATATTATATATATATATATATATATATATATATATATATATATATATATATAAACATATATATATATATATATATATATATATATATATATATATATATATATATATATATATATATATATATATATATATATATATATATATATATATATATATATATATATATATATACATACATATATATATATATATATATATATATATATATATATATATATATATATATATATATATATATATATATATATATATATATATATATATATATATATATATATATATATATAATATATATATATATATATATATATATATATATATATATATATATATATATATATATATATTTATATATATATAAGATATATATATATATATATATATATATATAATATATATATATATAGATATATATATATATATATATATAGATTTACGTTCATATAAGAACCATTCTTAAAATAAAAACAATAAGAACCAGTAAAATCATTTCATGTGTCATTTTCAGTTTTGAAAATTAAAATAAAGTTATATTCACATAAGGGTACTATCGGTATTTAACTATTGTTTATTGAGATAACTTTAATAAATCTAGTCTCTTTCTACCATAGCTCTCAATTTATTTCTAATCCATCTCTCTCATCTTGAAAACTGTTACTATCTTCTTTCGCATATCATCTCATCTTTACTGAAAAAATCTTTTTATTATAAGAACAAGTTTCATGAAATATAACCGAAAAGGCGACAAGCAAATTCGGATCTACAATTGTTGGCAACCTATTAAGTCTATGTATGGACTTTTTATAATGTTCCGTTTCATATGAACATGTGAATGGAATTTTTAGACTTAATATGAAACAATCGTACTACTTTGTCTTAATACACACCACATCCGCTCTCTTCTATTTAAATTTGAACTCAAAATCAGTTACTACTTATCAGAATAGAATCAAACCAAAAGTACACTTCATGTAAAAAAGACTACACGAAGGCTTAAAAAAGAATACGCATCTCTTGTTTAGTTTAATAGGTTGTGTATTTTTCGGATATGTATCACTCAAGTTTTTAAGTTGTTTGTGTACTTTTCGAATGTGTGTCACTTTTTTTATTTTAGTTGGTCTATTTTTTGGATACGTATCACTTGGTTTTTTTTTATTGTGTATTTTTTTTGATACATATTAGTTAGTCTTTTTTAGTTAGTTGTGTGTTTTTTGGATACGTATCACTTGACCGACTTCAGTTGTGTATTTTCTCGGATACGTATCACTTGCAAGTTTTTTAGTGGTACTTTTTAGTTAGTGTTGTATTTTTTCGGAGATGTATCACTTTAGTATTTTATAAATTTTATGTATTTTTTTATATGTATCACTTTCGGGTCTTTTTATTTATATGTGTTTTTTTTCCTAATACGTGTCACTTGAATCTTTATTAATTTTTTTGTGCCACTAAAAATGTACGATATATTTTTATGTGTCAATAAAAGTGTTCAAATATTTTGTCGTGATATTGTAAATAATAATATGTATCAATGATAATAGACGTACATAATGTATTAGTCATTAATAGATGTACCTATCACTTTGCTAAAAAAAAGATGTACCTATCACTTTGCTCAAAAAAAGATGTACCTATCACATTATAGTATTACGTAGTACATAATAGCAAATCTCGAATTGCCAAAGACATTAAAAAATCAATTATACAAAAAGTTTCAAATTGCGAATATTGCGCAATAAAAAAAACGCATGGATATCACGTTGATTTAATTCTTCAATTGGGCTTTCAAACATTGCCACTAATTTTTAAACTAAGACAAACATGCCATTTAAGTCATTTTAATCAAATGAGAATGTTTGTTGCATCTAACGGTCCATAATTGTTCTTATTGTTTTTATTTTAAGAGTGGTCACTATAATAACGCTCCTATATATATATATATATATATATATATATATATATATATATATATATATATATATATATATATATATATATATATATATATATATATATATATAGGGCGTTATTATAGTGACCGGTCTTAAAATAAAAACAATAAGAACCAATTTGAACCGTTAGATTATCAATAATGATTAGATCTGATAAATATTAATCAATGGTATTTTTGTAATAAACTTAAAAACTGATGGCACAATGTGTCATTAAAACTTGTTGACTTGGCCTAGAATATGACAATAAATACGAATAATTGAAGACTCGGTTTTAGCATCCTCTTTTTTATATGAGCGTACATGTCACATATTCATAAAGGATGATTTTTTATTACTAAAATTATTATATTTGCATTTCTTGATCATCCAATCTAGTTATATGGTTTTATTATTTTTAACAAATATGATACACATTTATTTGTGATACATATTTCACAATATAGCATTATTAAATCTTTATATAAGTGACATATATGCTCGTATAACAAAATTTTTATTACGTTTCATATCTAGTTTTTATATCTAACAAAAAAATTAAGTGACACATATAAAAACATATACACAAATGATACATATTAAAAAATGCACAACCAACTAAAAAATGCTTAAGTGATGTGTATTCGAAAAAATACACAATCAACCGAAAAAAGACCTAAATGGTACATATCCGAAAAAATAGACAACCAACTAAAAAATGACCCAAATGATACGTATCCGAAAAATAAACCACCAACTAAAAATTTCAAGTGACACGTATTAAAAAAAATAGAAAACAAACTAAAAAATACTCAAGTGATACGTATCCGAAAAAATACACGACCTACTAAAAAAATACAAGTGATACGTATCCGTAAAAATACTAAAATAAATAAATGACCCCAAATGACACATTCCCTAATAGTACTAAAAAATACACAAGTGATACATATTTATAGAATACAAATACACAATGAACTAAAAAAGACCAAAGTGATGCATGTCCTAAATATAAAAAACAACTAAAAATGACTCAAGTGAAACGTATCCGAAAAATATACCACTAACTAAAATTCCAAATGATACGTATTAAAAAAAATAGACAACCGACTAAAAAAAACTCAAGTGATACGTATCCGAAAAAATACATGACCAACTAAAAAAAATACAAGTAATACGTATCCATAAAAATACTAAAATAAATGACCTAAATGACACATACCCTAAAAATATTAAAAAAAATTACATGAGTGATACATATTTATAGAATACAAATACACAATAAACTAAAAAAAAAGACAAAAGTGACCAATTAAAAAAATTCATAATTGATACATTTCCAAATATACACGACTAACTAATCTAAGACTCAAATTCAAAACAAAATTAACAAAAAGACAATGATGCGTAAAAACACATAACAAACAAAAAAATATGCATATAATAAATAAATCTGAACCAACTAAAATAATTTAAAAAACGCCAACGATAGTATCTAAAAATGACGTAAACAAAGACATATAAGAAAGAAATATGTCGAGGAACGTTGTGGTTCTTGATGTTAAGGACATGTGATTGAGATTTAAAAAGGATACATGATAACTACGTATTAAAGAAAAAGTTGGAAGTTAATATAGGTGTTTTAAGTGTAATAAATTACTACAAGAATCAAAGTACTCATAATAACCTTACATTTATGTGAATTAATTTATGTTTTTTTAATTAAAAAGGACACGTGTCTTGTTTTTATTGGTTCCTATTGTTTGTATTTTAAAGTTGGTCATGAACGTAAATATATATATATATATATATATATATATATATATATATATATATATATATATATATATATATATATATATATATATATATATATATATCTGGAAATTAGTGATGGGGCTGTGTTTTCTTGCTAGGGTTATAAATTATAGAAGACGATGGTTGTTTATGAAAAACTTAATGCAAGATCTGGGCTCGGGTCTGCTAAGCCTATAAAAATATATAAAAACCTGCTACTAGTATATAGTTTATAGTTTGTTAAAAAAATATGTAGTTTATAGAATATGCTACTAGTATATAGTTTATAGTTTGTTAAAAAAATATGTAGTTTATAGAATATGGAATTGGATTGTTTTTTTTTAACTTCGTATGTTTTTGTTTTTGTAATAATATTATATTTTGTAATTTTAATGTTTATAAAATGAATTTAGTTTATTAAAAATAATACGAAAAAAATAAAATAGATATTGATGAGGCTCAAATAAAGAAGGAGGGTTTGTTGTGATAAGAGGAGTTTTTTGAAAATAAAATGTGATGGGGCTAAATGAGAAGAGTTTTGATGTTCATGATCAAGGACGAAATTTGATAAGGAAATATAATCACTAATAATGTAAATATTATTGATTTCATATTAAAGTTAGATTTAAGTTCATTTGGATACCAAACTTTATTTGGATACTAAGGGACTAATCTCCACCACTCATCTTCATCTGAATCTAATAGATAAGATTAAACATAAAACAAATTTCCTCTTTTTTTCAAACATTAATATCTTTTAAACCGTCAACCGTTATACGAAAAAAAATATACCATTACGACGGGCATTTAATTATCTTTCTATAGATATGCTATATGATATACTTTCGACAAATTATTTTTTTTTTCCGTAATTTATCATATATGATACTAAATATCATATATGATAGTAACACTGGTATCATATATGATATAACTTATCATATATGATATAAACCAATATCATATGATATAAACTAATATCATATGATATAAACCAATATCATATATGATTCTGTAATAATTTGTAACATAACACTAATATCATATATGATAAAACACTATTATCATATATGATATTTTACGCAAATTAAAAAAAAAAAACGATTTTTTTTCTTCTTCAAAAGTATATCATATTGCATATCTGTAGAAAGCTAATTAAATGCTCGTCGCGATGGTATATTTTTTTCCGTTTAACATTTAACGGTTTAAAAAATATTTAAGTTTTAAAAATAAGTGAAATAATTAAATACTTTTAATCTCAACCATTAGATATGATGAGGATGGATGGTGGGGATGAGTCCCTTAGTATCCATGATAGATATGGTATCCAAAATAACTTGACTCTTAAATTTATTATTAGCTTTTTTATTTTGGTATCTCAAGTAATCTGAACGTTCAAGTTTCGTCATTAGTCATGACTCAAGTCATGACACCGGAGCTCTTATTCAGCAGGTCCGGAAAAACTGATGTCACGCTAAGTTTATCGATTTGTTGTACCTTCCCTTTTAAAATTTTAAAATTGTAATTATCCCTATTCGTAGTAAGTGCCTATCACTGTACCATCGTGTCTACCTCCAAACCACTCTCACAAATTAATTAATTAATTAATGACGTCACTATCACCACCGTTCCCTACCATCGTCAACCACCGTACAAACCCTAAATTCATCACAACAAACCGATTAAGCCACAGGTCATCATCAGCCCTATTCCATCACTCTCTTTCAAATTCTTCTTTATCCGTTTGTCGTTGCAGCAACGGTAACGGTGGTTTTCAAGAAAGTGTAAGGAGTGTGATTAAGTGGTTTGATGACTATGTTATTGGCTATAAAAAGTATGAAATGAAAGATAATTATGATGATAGTGAGGATTGGGATTGGGAGAGGTGGAAAAAGCATTTTGTGGATGTTGACGAACAAGAGCGGCTTGTTTCACTTTTGAAGGTATATATCGTTTTAGCGAACAACATAAAGTTATACAACTATACATACTAATTACACCGTCCGTCTTGAAATAAGTGTTCACATTTTTATTTATGTTTGGCGCATAGTAAGGTCCAAGCATTTTAGAGCGTTTAGCAACCAGGGACTAGAAACTAGCGTTTTAAATGCAGCAACAGGTAACTAGCATTTGTATTTTGTGTGATTGCTCCTATTCAAAACGCTTCATGAGGAAGCCATTAGAATCTTGCTGCTAGCCTTATGCTTATTAAATTACATATATACCCTCTAAATTTATTTAATCGGATTTTATTTTAATGTGTATTTCTTTTAAGTCATTTTACACGTTATAATTAGAACTTAGAAGTACAACTAAGTTACCAAGCGTTTCTATTAAGCAAACAACTACTGCGTAGGCTACTACTACTGAATGTGCGTACTTGCGTACACTCCTTACTGCCACTAGTGCTAACTGCTAGTGCTACGTTTCGCCAAACATACCCTAAGTGTCAACCTAAAAACTAAAACTAATTAAAACACACGAATTTTGGGACACAGAGAGTATCTAATCTTGCTTATTACTCCAGTATTCATGTTCATTAGTTTTAAGACAATCTTTAACATATATATGTAAAATATCCGAATATAAATGATAAACATGAATACTTTGCATTAACGTTCACGAATGTAAATAGACGAACAAGAATCTGGTCGTGTACATTCATTTAGTTAGGTGGACATAAAATCTTCTTTATGTTTGTTAGGTTAATTAATTAATGAATTTAAAGGAGCTTTCTACTTCATGAACGCGTTGAGTGTGTTTAAAGCTCTAATCATGTAGGATATGTGATTAAGCTCTCACGGTGGTAAAAATTGAAAATATGCAATATCAGAGTTATTGAATTGCATTAGGTGGTTTCATGATTCTTGCATGCATTTGTGAAACATATACCATCTGCTATTGTTGCATCGTGGACACACGATTTATGCCATCCTTGAGATGGTCTTCTATTTTCATGTCGACCATAGAGTATGTTATGTGGTGATAAGTTAATACTGATATACTGATATGTATAACATGACAGTCACATCTAGATCGAGCTATTTTAAAAGAGGATTATGAAGACGCTGCTAGGATTAAGGTGGCAATTGCAGCAGCTGCTACTAATGACACTGTTGGTAGAGTGATGTCGTACCTGAGTGTAAGAGAACTTTGTGATTTATGTCAGGAAAGTATTATAACATCTGCAAACATGTATGGTTAGTGCTGATCTTGTTACTTTTTCAGAGAGCCATAGAGGAAGAGCGATACATGGATGCAGCAGTTGTACGTGATTATGCTAATGCAGGTTTGGTGAGTTTTTTAGACTGGTCTTTGCTCTTTAGATATATGTTAGCCATTTAGCAGCTGAGCAAATACATTAGTAATCGGATGCCTGCATATTTTAAATGCTGCTTCGGACTTTGGTCATACAAAGTGTATTATACAGATATTGAAGATTACAACAACGTGATTGAGGCCTGCAATTCGCAGTGTCTAAAAAAACAGAATTTCGCCCTAACTGGTGCGGCTGTTTTTTAGATTTAACAATCAATTAAAGAATAAAAACTTGAATCTGTCGAATCTAAGTTGTCTTCTTGATGGAATGCACGGGGACGGAAACGGGGACGGGGACGGGTACTTAGAAACGTCAATGTCCCAAAATCGAAGAAACGGGTACGGCTAGAAACGTTTATATATTTTTATGTATTTATGAATGTATTAGTCATCCTTTTATCTTTAGTTTATATCTTAGTTATATTTATTGCAAAAAATTACATATTACTGTATGTTATTTTGAATAAGTGAGATAATTTTATAAAGGCCCAATAATCATGCCCAATTATATTACAGTAATTCTTAATGGGCCAACAAGTTCTAAGTATTAGGTCAAAATAAACACAACTAAACACCAGCCGCTTTTACTTTCACTCTCTCTTCGCCTCTACTTTCACCTTCGCAGTCTTCACTATTTTTCAACTGTATGTAACCCCACCATTTTCTTAAATTAAAACACAATCAAGAAAGGAAAAACACCAAAAAATCAACCCAGAAACGTATGAAAAGCCTTAAAAACGTTTCCCTCCACGTTTCTTTTCAAGCCTCGGCGTTTCCAATCATCATGAAACGTTTCCCTTTTTCCGGAAACGTTTCCGCCGCGTTTCCAGGCGTTTCTGGCCGTTTCCCGTTTCCGAAACGTTTCCGGGACGGGCACGGCACCCGAGGGGCGTTTCCGTGCAACATAGGTTGTATATATAGGGTATGAAACGTTTCCAGCAACCATTGTAACTTTCAACAATGTTGTTGTGTGTATAACTGCCAAAAGGAACATTGTCTCCTTTGGTGATGCGTCACAATGAAAACCTACAGAGAATTACTAAAAGGATTAACTCTGGAAATCTAATTAGAGCCCAAGAGCCTAAAGCCTAAGCAAGCACAAACCCAACCATTAAGCCCAATGTAAAATCATAATATCATATAATCTGTAGGGTATAATCATATGATTATCTTGTAAAAAATGATGATTATGTGCTTAAATCATGTTCCAACATCAGCATATCTTATCTTTCTTATCTTACTATCTTATCTTACCTTATTATAAAGTATTTGCGACATTTCTATTTTTAGAAAGTCTGCAAATTAAGACATTTAAAATTAGATTTTATGGAAATATTCATTTTGTAATTAACCATCTATCTTTTTGTAACAACCTTTTAAAAAACCATCTTTATCTTTAAATTTAAAATATCTTTTTATCTAATTTATTTTTTTCATATTTCACCATATTTTCTAAAATTTTATGCTCTTCGATTCAATATCCATTTTGATATATTTTAATTAATTTTTAATTTTTTTAATTTTTGAGGATTTATTTTATTTTGATTTAAGTTTTCTACAACTTCAATATTTAACGGGCAAAAATAGTAACATGTGTCTCCTCAAAAATCGTCATCGGGTACCCGCTGCTGCATTGCGCGGGTACCATACTAGTGTTTATATAAACACTTAAAATATGATTATGTGCCAATCATGTTCAAACACAAATTACTTTAAACTTTAAAACCAGGAATTCAGTAGGAACATGTACATAGTTCGACCTAACTCTAGACCAAGACTTTGGATAGAATCCATAACTGCCAAATTTCTTAAGAAATGTAGATTTTACTAATAATAATCAGAAAAAATTCAAGATATGTTTGCCTAATTATTTCTGACAGTGATAAGTAAAAGTCAAATTTTGGTTCTCACTAGCTAAGTTAGCTATGCTACGAGGTGATGATCAATAATTTAAAGTTAAAAGAATGAGTATATGTATAACATAACCACAAAATGATGTGTTTGCATTTGCCTTTTAGCTAGAGCTCACCACAGTCATGCTACTCAATGTTGCCAAATGGTATGGGTAGACTAAAATTTGATGAACCTTTTTAGTGATTTTAATTTAATCCTCGCTTGTGATGTTGTTTACTCATCATTTTAACATGATCGTTTGCATGTTTTTACGAAGTTTTGATCATGTTATTCAACTGTCAACTTAGGTGGGATGGTGGGCCGGACTTTCAGATGATAACAAAGACCCATATGGTCGTATCATCCATATAAGTGCAGAGCATGGAAGATACCTGGCAAGAAGTTACAGTCCCAGGTAGAGTAGCTAATATCTGTCATAATTTGCTTACCCGGTCTTTTTTTGCTTAGCGAGGGGAATGGTTGGATTATTGTGTGCTAGTGCTTGCTTAGCATCTTTTTGATCTGTAAGTTTGCTCATTAGTGAATGGAGGGGCACATATTCAGGTGCCGGTGGCAACCTCTATTCAAAATGCAAGTAAAATGCTATATATAAGACTTCTGCAGCCACAAATTTACGCACAGGTGGTTGCATATATCTCTGAATGGACATATCATTGTTCCAAGTTAATTCCTGAGAATGTTTCAGAATATTTTTCTTTCCTTTGTTTCTTATAGTGGTCTTAAACTCTTACCTTTCCCAGTTTTATCATATAT
Organism: Glebionis coronaria; assembly: GCA_025667525.1. Lineage (NCBI taxonomy): Eukaryota > Viridiplantae > Streptophyta > Magnoliopsida > Asterales > Asteraceae > Glebionis > Glebionis coronaria. Next base: position 302,218 of record JANFOE010000351.1, read on the forward strand.
TTCCGATACATCTGTTGAGAAGTTATGTCCTTGTGTGTTGATATGTTGCTTCATTATATAAATACATTATGTCTTTTGTTGGCTTTATGTTCGTAGTGCACTGAGTGCAGGAAGCTCGTAAGTCAGCAGTAATTGTTGAACTAACCATTTCTGATTTCTGTTAGCTAATTGATTATTCTCTCTGGTAGTATAACATACTGAAGGTTTGATCATTGCCTTTGTTTTTCAGGCAGCTTGCCACTGCTTCCAATGGTGCCCCTGTGTTTGAAGTTTTTCTTACGGTGAATAAGAATGGAGAATACAAACATCAGGTATTTCTTGTTACCTTTCTAAACATGTGTGATTCTGACTAACTTGGTAAGAGTCTTCTTCTTTGTAGTTTTTTTTTTCTCTTTATTTGTAGTTAAATTAGTGTAAGTTAACCCACGTCACATGTGTGATACAAACATCAGGTATTTCTAGGTAAAACACGTCACATGTTGCGAAAGAAAAACAAAAATACAAATATCATTGTATGCTAAGTTAACCCATACCTGTCTTTTAAATGGTTTCAACAACCTATACATACCAATGTAACCCCATTTGCATGGCTGTGGCTCTTTAATTCACCTGGTAGTAAATTTTCATGATCAGGCTGTATACCTGAAACGGCCCCATGTTCCCCGGCATTTTCCAGCTGTTTCTTCCAAGTCATCAGGTCTCACTAGCAGCATGTCACCACCCGACACAGTGGGCGACGAAGGTGATCTGTTTGTCAAAGACATAGAAGATACAGATGATGACAAAGACATGGATGATGGTTCTGATATGGCTGAAGAATCTGCTTTTGAGAATATATTGCGAGACATGATTCCTGGTGCAAAAGATCTGAAAGTTAAGGTCTTGAACGTGACCAAACCAGGAAAAATAGACACAGATTTAATGTCTAAAGTGGTTGGCCAGATAGTCGATGAAGGAGATACAGAAGAAAAAGGTAGAGAGTCTGATGGCACAGATGATGGAGACGAGTCTGAAGATGGAAGTGATGAAGAAAAAAATAATATTGACATTGATTCTAGTAATTCAGTAATTGATAGTGAAAGCAAAGATCAAATTGCAGTTAAGATTGTAGTGGGAGGCCTGTTACAAAAAGTTTCTAATGGCACATCTCGTACAGAGTTAATTCGTGTACCAGCCAAGCTGGATAAAAATAGCCGCTCATCATTTTCTTTCTCCATAGAGAAAGAAAAGCAACAGGTTTCTTCCAGAAATGCAGAATCTTTAAAGAAGAAAGAGACTCGATATCAAGGTAATCGTAGCAGAGACAGTGTAATGCTTGATCTCGCCAAATCCATCGGGAAAGGGAAGATACCCATGAAGGTCAGATTGGTATAATTCATTCTTTATTATATTGTATGATTAGGAATTAGGTTGTGATGATATCTCTACGTTGCAGGTGCTTAGAGATGTCGGTCAATTGATCAACCACACCATTAATCGGGCTAAAAATCGTCAACCTTTATCTGGTACTACAACATTTACCCGAATTGAGCTTCCGAAGACTAAAGACCCATTAAATGGTGATCTACTATGCTATTTTATTGCCATCATTACCTCGTTATTTTGAACTCTAATTTTCTGCTGTCTGTACATCTTTTTATTGAATGTGTGTTTTGTTCTATCATCACTAAATTTTTATCAATTACCTTACACTCTGCCAGGACTATATGTCGGTGCACATGGGCTCTACACTTCAGAGGTCATTCAGTTAAGGCGCAAATTTGGCCAGTGGCAAGATGATGGTGGCATGAAGGAGCTTTCAACCCTTGAGTTTTATGAGTACGTAGAAGCAGTGAAGTTAACAGGGGACCCTTATGTGCCAGCTGGCCAGGTAATCATGTTACTTTTTGTTACCTTACTAATTCTTTTTTTTGATTTATGACATGACTACCATTTTTTTATAGGTAGCATTTCGTGCAAAAGTTGGAACAAAGTATCAACTTCCTCATAAAGGGATCATCCCGGAGGAATTTGGAGTGGCAAGTCTTTATCATTATTATCCATATTAGAAAAATGCTTTATTCTTTGTTATCTTTTAATTTAAATATTTTTTGGCGGTTCAGATTGCTCGATATCGAGGACAAGGGAGGCTTGCTGAGCCAGGTTATGTAAATCCTCGATGGGTTGATGGCGAACTTGTAATTCTGGATGGAAAGGTTTTTGCTGTTCTATATTCTTTTTTTCTGCTTTCATTTCATATATTTTGATTATTTCTACTCTAGCGGATAGTTACTAACTTTACATTACTCACTTCATTTGTCCTCTTGCAGTACATAAAAGGCGGCCCTGTTGTTGGATTTGTATATTGGGCCCCTGAGTATCAGTTCTTGATGTTCTTTAATCAGTTAAGGCTGCAGAACTAAGATGCTATTTTCACAAAAAGTTTCACATATATTTTGTTACTGAATCAGATCTATAGGTAAGCTTATTACTAGTTATATCTTTACTTTGCTTTGACATATAGTATATTCTGAATAAAGTTTTTATTTACACTTTTGCAGTGTCGGATGATATTTATTCCCATGGAGTCGTATGAGTGGATCGGTGAAGTGTATAGGAGCTTTTGACCTCTATATACACGTGTAGCTATGGCATTTTGTAGCACGTGTGCATTGGATATATGTACATTCTTTTTTTTTTATAGAGCAGGGTTTAGATAGCTACAGAAGTTTTCTTGTCTAAGATTGTACACCCTGATGGTTGTTTATGTGGGTAATCGAGGAACAAGTGGCACCACAATTCTTATTAGTATCTGTATATAAGCTGTGAATAAAAGTTGTGAGTGAGGAAAATACAGTCTCGTTTGTGGTTTCTTTCACGTATCTCTCGTTTTACATTGTGAAAACTTTCTATCTTAATTTCATAAAGCTTACGCTGTTATGACTTATGACAATGTTTAATTTTTCTTCCTTTTAATATTGACTTATTTTGTAGGAGAGGAACATTGAAGAATCTGTGGTGATAAATACTCTCAAGGAATTTTAAAGTTCATTGCTTGCTTTTCGTTTGCCAAAAGAACAGGTAACGTCATCCACCATTTTTATTGTACAGATGTCTGCTTAGCAAAAGCAGCATGGTTGTGTAATTTGCTTCAATTGTCATTATATTCGGATATAATGTCACTTTTTTAATGATGGGCTTTGTGTTCTTAAAATCGACACGTTTTACTGTATACTTGATCTCAACAAAAGTTGAAAAAAGGAAAATCATATTTATATTACTACGTATATAACAATGGCTAATCCTGCAAAGTGGATTCAGTTCTATTAAACCTTTGCAGGTAACGAATAAAATGACTTGTGTAGTTATTTTGAAGATTATGATCAGAAAAAACTGATTGCATATGCGAAGCTTTTTCTCTGATTTGTTCACCTTCTCGTGATTCCATCACGAACTTTACAGATTCTGCCACCATGTCTCTAGTAAATGAACCATCTTCATTTCTTGGTACTTCATAGCCAACCCCTTTCTCAACTAGTAGTTTAGCACATAGGCCTTGGTCAGCTACCATAGGCATGAGAATTAACGGGTGTCCAAAGCCTAATGACTCAATGATAGTACCCCAACCCGAATGAAAAAGACACCCTCCGATTGAAGGGTGTGCTAGTATGTTCATTTGAGGTGCCCAACCAAGACAAACGACACCCTTATCAAACACAGAAATTTCAAAATTAGAAGGCAATAATTCAGAACTATCTACCCCTTTTGGCTTCCGCAAAATCCATATAAAATCAAACCCAGAAAGTTCAAGACCGTAGGCCAACTCGTGCACTTGTTTAATTGGCATCTTGTACTCACTCCCAAATCCGACAAAAAGCACTGATTTTGACCTTTTTGTATCTAGCCACCTGAAAGTCTTTGACCAACTTGAGTCAGCAACATCATCTATTTTTTGTTCTGGTGGAAGTATGCCTATTGGTAGAACGGGCTTTTTATATAGCTCTTGAAGAAGATCGATGTATTCCCCTTCAAATTCTTTACAGCTTCGAATTGCTACAAACTGACACCCTTCAATAATTGTACTTATTCTTTGACCACTTGACTTGCCAGATTCATCAGGGACGTACAAGTTCCGAAGCATTGTTGGAGCATAATCTGGTCTGTGAGACACACACGAAGGAAAAGTAAACCAATCTGGTGGAACCGTGAAATCTTCAGGGGTTTTCCGTCTATGGCCCCACCTCAACTCATCTGGTGGGCCCATATACGCAAGAGTAGCAGCAGTATACACACTGAAAAAAGCAGTAGACACCCCAAACTTAGCAGCTATTTTAGGAACCCAGTATGGAGAGAAGTCAATGAGAATCACATTTGGTGGATCGTTTTGAAGAAGTTTTTCAAATGGTGCTTCTAAGTTGTCATATGCTTTCTTTAGATACTGTGTTTCTTCTTGTCGGATATCAATGGTGGCCTCACAGTTTTCAGGTAAACCGTCAACTTTTGGTAATATGATTTCAACTAGTTTTATCTTGTCTGAAAGAGAATCCGGAATGGAGGGTAACCGTTTTAGATTTCTTGGAGTGGAAACGAATGAGATTTTAATACCATTTTCTGCAAGTTTCTTGGACAGTTCAAGAAATGGTAGCATGTGGCCGAAGGCCAACCATGGGAACACCATCACATGGCATTCTTCGACTGTCATTGAGATAACTGAATATTTGGCAGACGGTGGTATAATTTCTTTCCAGAATCCGAATGTATTTATTCTGTAGGTATATGAGATGGTAGTGCCTCACAATCTTTGTATTATCGACTTCTATTTTAAAGGAGTGAGGTTTTGTAGATGGCTACACAATCTTTTGTTGCATATGCTTTGTTTTCGATGGGCAGGTTGCTTGTTTTTTGGTCACCTTCCCCCTTGTCAAACTGATGACTACTTTTCTTATTTATGTATTAAACGTCTGATAATTTATTCGTGTATACATTTTAAACATCGTCTCACCCAAAAAGGAACAATGTTAGAGGGGGCAAACATCGGCCCTCAAAAGTTATCATATGAAAACACATAGTAAGTGTCGCACAACATTATATATTCGTAAATGGGGTGACCTGGCATTAAAAATACCAGCATTTTAAAGCGTAGGTCACATGTTTGAATCCAAAGGGGAGAAAAATAATAAACTCCCTTGTGACCACGGAGGTTCACCTTCACCGACTGGGTTATCAAAAAGGTAGTCGCTCCGGAGGTTTACCTTCACCGACTGGGTTATGAAAAAGGGTAGTCGCTCCGGGTTAGTCAGGTCCCAATGTTTTACATATAAATGTACTAATATAATCAATACATGTACTATTTATCTGAATATTTAGTTAAAAATTTCCATATATAATATGTGTGGTTCGGTTCGGTTAACCGCGGATATCTAAAAATGAAAACTGTAGCCGAACAATGATAAGCGGCTTTCTTCGGTTTTGGTTTTTTTCGATTTCGGTTTCTTCGGTTTTGGGTTTTTTCGGTTTCGGAGTGAGCGGTTAGGCGTTTCTCGGTATTTTTGAACACCTCTACTTAATTGGACGTGTTTCACACTAGGTACTAGGTAGTAGGGCTGAGCATTTGGACCGGTGACCCGGACCGGACCGACTCGGATCGGATCGTACAATTTCGGTCCGAGGTTTTGGACTAATTCGGTCCTCAGTCCGGTCCTACCAAAACCCCGTCAATTATGCCTAATAGGACCGTATCGACCCGGAATGGACCGAACTATTTCGGTCCGGTCTTGGTCTGAGATTATGGACCATTTCGATCCTCGGTTCGATCCGGACCTGGTGCTCACCCCTAGTAGGTAGTATACCAAATGTCCACATGTATCAGGCTCATAGGTTTTAATACTTTGAAGAACTGGCTCCCGCATTTGGCATAATAATGGAAATGGAAGGACAGCATATCTTAAGGTACAACCACTCGAGATGCTTAATATGATAAAAATGTTTTCATGATTAAGAAAACTAAAGAATAATGGAAAACAATTGCAAAAGATGGAGTAAAGAAAGCAACGTGTTTGTGACATCTCTTTCTTGAATATACAATACCACAAAGAGGTTTTAAGCAGATACACACATGGTGATTTTGAAGCACCTTATGTATGATCAGCCATACAACAATGACAAAGTTTTAAGATAATACAGACTTGCTCACGTTGGAAGCAAGTTATGATCAAATACGTTACACGATAACAGAGTTCACGCTGATACAAACATGGTGAGTTTCAATGCAGATTAAGGCCAATCATGCCGTTGCTGCCGGAGGAGCTTTCAGCACAATTTCAACATTGTCATGGACACCTTGAAGTAGTAGTTCACCCTCATATGTCAAGAGCTTGCGCCTTTTGGCTGCTCTGAGTGTTCCAACTAATGCCTCAAATATGTTTGCACATCTATCATCGTGGAAAAGCACACCGAATGTCACCTTCATCAATCAGTTTTCACAGTAACAGTTAGCAATTAGAAGTCACTTAATACCCGTAAAGTACTTAATGTCATTTAACAGGATTATCAGTCTGTTTCGTTTCGTTTCGATAAACAAATACGACATACCATTCGAGTCCATATGAGCTATATATGTAAAAATCAAGCCAATATGAGTAGTTGCAAGTTTTTGATTTCAAGGATTAAGATCTGCAAATAGCTTCTTCACGTGTTTAATTCGTGTAAAAAGAAAAACTCCGATTCTTCCTAATTGCACAGCACTCGGTCCAAGAAAATATGTGCCCTTATATTAAATTTGAAATTTTTTGTGCACTCGGTTCATTTCAAACCCGATTCCGTCACTGCTGGAGTTCATAATCCCAAACAATCAAATGAAATATGGTGGAAATTTGAGTGATCTTCAAACTTTCACGTCGTACAAAATACTGTTGTCACTTAAGAAGGCTTACAGGGACCATAGTTTGGGTTGATTAAGGCAATTTAGAAGAGCTAAAGTACATACCCATGTCCTATGTACTAAACCTCTTATATGTTCAAATCTAGGCCGTCAATGCTAATCATCATGATCCGGTCATATATAAAATGTGAACAGGATTCAATCAAGATTCTATTAAAGCTGATTCATTAAAATTACGGGAAATGTAGTTTTTATGGCTTATGAGCTTATCAATTTGATCTTAGGAACTTAGATAAGCCATAAGCAAGTTTATAAGCTCTAAATCCCCAAAAAAGTAAGCTTATTGGCTTTTCTAAACTAAGATAAGTTCATAAACCCGGTAAATGGGCTAACCGAGATACCCCTATATCTACAATATACACTAAGCTAACAAGCCTACTCAATCAACTTTGCAAAAGTCCTAACCTTTTTCGCCAACTGAAACATTCGACCATATCTAAGTCAAGCTAGAAAGAGCAAATAATTCAGCATTAACACACTGGTAACAACTATTTCAAATATTGTCAGATCGATAGAAAAAGCACTACAGATGTAACAGATCAAGTATAATGCAAGGTCAATTACACTAGATCTGCTAAATTTATGCAAAATAAGCTAATAATCAAAAGGGTACCTTGTAAGAGCCATCTGGTTGCTTAGTGCCAAGACGATGGATCTCTACTTTGAGTTTCTCAACTTCTTCTTCTACATTCATTTTGCACCTTTTGTTTTTGGTGGTTCTCACGTTTCAGTTGTGTATTTTAGCTGCGTGTTGTTACCTATCTCTCGCTTTTAACCGAAGGCAGTGAAAAAAAATACATTTTTTTCATTTTAAAAAAATACATTTTTTTAAAAATTAAATATCTCACAAACTATTAATCATTACGTAAAATAAAATGTACTATCGTAACAAAAATTAAATCTTCTTTCAAGCGATGAGCACATGTATATACTTTCGACGAACTTTTTTTCTCTGAAAAAATCATATATGATTCGTATCACGAATGATATATGATCCGTGATACGAATCATATATATTTTTCTCAGGAAAAAAAATTCGTCGAAAGTATATACATGTGCCATTCGATAGAAAGATTATTTAATTTTCGTTGTAATGATGTATTTTTTGTCACTTGACGATTTACCGTTTGTGAGATATTTAATTTTTAAGAAAAAAAAGTGGACAGTTGGTTTAAATGAATATGATTGATTGATGTGATTTATGCTAAAAATATGGCCTACATTGATCTCAGCTCACCGAAAGCATATGAGGTAAAAAAGGTTTGACCTAAGAGAGAGTGGGGTGTAATTAAGTCAAGTCGAGTTTCACTTTAATAGAGTTCAAGTTTAGCTTGATAAAAAATTTGTGAGTTTGAGGTTGGTTTGATAGTTTGTTAAGCTTTAATCAATCAGGCTTGAGTTTGACTTGATAAGGTTCGATTGAATCTTGAATTTGATTTAATAAACTTGAATGTGTATAAAATTAATATATTTTATAACAAAACTTATCAATACATATGTATAAAGTAAAAAAAAAAAACTACAACTCAAAACAAAATTTAGTTTATCTAACATTAATAAAGCCACAATAATATACTCGTACTAAAACCCTACAAATGTACTTTATAAGATTTACAAAAATAATATCTTCAACCATAAGCAAAAATAATTTATAATATGGTTAAGTTCATAAAATACAAATGTACTTTTTAAAATTTACAACTCTAAGCCATGAATTTATTTTTTGAATTATATAGTTAACCAAACTTTCAAATTTGTTACAATTAAAAAATTTAATGAGATTTTATGACTTGCCACTGATCGAGCAGGTTACTACTTAATATAAAATTTTATTTTCTCCTAAAATATTTAGATAGCTATCTTCATCTTCAACCTTAAGGTTAGGCTCATTTACTAGTACTACAAATCTAAAACACCATAAAAATCAAGAACATACTTCAACGTCGAAGTAATAGTACTACAAATCATAAACACCATAGATCAAGAATACCATAGATAAAAAACACCATCTTCATCTTCGGAGTACTAGAATGTAGGGTCGGATTTTGTAAAATTACGCGATAATTGTTCATGCAATTAACCTGTTTAGAGCACGAATATCAATGGCGTTTATTTAGTTATACAGACTGGGTAGCTGAGACATGGCTTTTTGCCTTAAACTGAAATGAATGAATTAAATCACTATTTTGGACGGTGGCTACATCTATTTTTTGCATGATTACTGTTTGTGTATATGGCCACTAGGCCATATTTACACAAACCGCAAGGACACACTGAACAATAGTTGGTCTCGAGAAAGGCACTCTGGCCCACATGCTAGAAGCACATAATAAGAGAACATTATCAAAAGTAGCAACACCACCTCGGGAAAGGACGAAGCATCCTATTATCCACGATCCTCTTAATAACCATCGGTCTAAAGGCAGGGCCGAGCGTGATCTAAAATTTAAGGATCATTGCCCCCAAGGCGCTATAGTGACCTGGGCCTCACTTCCAATGTGCAACAGTATGCTACGCCAGGTACAGTGTCTGGGATGCTATAAATACCCCATAGCATTCAATGAAGAATAACTTAATCCATACGTATTTATTACACACACTTATATTCGGCCAAGTGGTTCATTCAGTATCTTACTCTCACAGTAGAGCTTGGTCTCGGACCCAAACCCGAGGCGAGGCTAACGTGTGTTGCTCTTTGAGTAGACTTGTTGAGAACATTATCTACAAGGCCCAAAGGTGGATTCAGCCTACTAATGGCCCAACATAAAGTTATGGGCTTAAGTATATAGCTCATGCACAAATGTATTTTTCTTGATATATAAGACGTTTTTCTTTGATTTTATGATTATACGATAGTACCAAAATAAGAACCCATATGAATGATATGTCAATTGATTCAATACCCCTATGTACGAAGATTTTGATAAATAATATCATTCTTACCCTATGTTATCTTGTGTGTGTTGATAGAATGGATCCTACGAGAGCAGACTTTTGCATCTACAACATGGCCCCATCAGTGGGACCCTAAATTCGATCTGCCAAGTAGCTAAAGAATGACGGGTCTTACACCCGTATCACCTAACCGAAACTCATGAAAACACAAACAAAAACCTTATGAATGAAGAAATAATTGAAGGGCATATCTCGACCTAAAAGAATTATTGAAGGACCAATCCAACCGTGATTACATCAAACCTAGGCTGATAAGTTTTTAGGATGAAGGGCAGACCTCTAGAGACCGTGAAAAAAAGAGAGGTACGCAAGATAAGGTGACTAAATGCACTCTCAGCAAAAGGATTTTCGAATTATCGTCTCCACATCAAAGAATGCCAGCAAACGTGAAAATCTATGAAGGTGCTCAAGATATGGTTGACGATGTGAACCACTATAAAAGGAGGGGAACCAAAGGGAATAGACCATGCCTGTGTGGTACCAGATGTTCCACCAAACGTTGGATGGTAAAGCTAGAGCATGGTTTGATGAGCTTCCACCAGGGAGCATTGACATACGGGATGAATTGGATGTTGGGAATAAATCTATGTATACTTGTTACCCTTGCTAGTTGGTTATTCGTCCCCCTGCTAGAGTAAGTTCCCCATGCCAAATAACAAAGGCAGGGGGATTGGTTCCCCTGCTGAAGTCAAAGGCCCTGCCGATAGAGATAAACTTGGAATAGATTTTTACGCGTTTCTGTTACTACTCCTTAATACTTTCCAAGTTTGTTAGTAGTGATCTTGTACGTGAGTCCTTGTGCCTATAAAAGGACTCACTAGGTTATCATGCATTGTGTGTCTTTCTCTGTTATCTTTCATTTCATACTTTAAGGTTATTGTAACCCTAATACCACTATTGGGTATTCGTATATCTTTTGATATATTAAAGTTCAATGTTTGCTTTAATCATTTTGTTCTTGTGCTAAACACTATATTCCGCATCTTGTTTAGTTGCTTTGCCTTGCAAAGTTTCTCTAGTGTTAGATTGAATTTATTCTTTCTATCACAACCCTTAAACAAGCTATTAAGGTTTAAGATCTGAGTTTGGGATCAACAAGTGGTATCAGAGCTTGTTGAGAAACTTTGTCTAAACCAAGAACAAAAACCCTCACACCAACCATGTCTTCAGACTCTTCCTCAAACAGCAACAACCACAATAACCTCAAATTACCCATGTTGGATCCTGAAAACTTTGAACTATGGGAATTCAGAATCCAACAATACCTCAAAATGGAACACTATGTTCTCTGGGAGATCATAGAGTTTGGTGATCAATTCAACAAAATGGTAGCAGTTGAAGAGGGCAAGGAAGAAGAGAAAGGTGAAAGTTCAAAAGGTAAGGACAAGAAGAAATCTGTTGCTCTTTGTGATAAGGAAATACTGGCCAGAAGGCATGATGTCAGAGCTCACAGCTCATTGATGTTGGCTCTACCTGATAGACATCAACTAAGATTCAGAAAGTACAAAACAACTAAGGAACTATGGGAAGCCATAGGCACAACTTTTGGAGGAAATGAAGCTACAAAGAAGAAGAAGAATCAAATGCTTGATGATTTTGCTTCTTTCAAAGCAATTGGTGATGAATCAATTGGCGCTATTTACAATAGACTTCAAGATATGGTGGCCCAATTGGAGTTCTTTGATATTGAGGTGACAAGAGAGCAGGTGAATACCAGGTTCCTTAACAGCCTCCAGAAGGAATGGTTTGTCTACAAGGCAATTTGGCAGAATAAGGATGACTTGGATAACAAGAACATTGATGACATATACAATTGAAGGTCTACGATTTCTAAGGATTTGGTAAACTATGATTTACCTATTGATAAGATGGAGATGGAAGGTGAAGGAGATGAGGGTGTAGAGAGAGAAAGAGGAGAGGAAAGAAAGATAGAGAGAGAAAGTAATATATAATAATGTAAAATATGATCACCAACCCCTCCTAACATGCTAGGAGGGGTATATATAGCCCACCCTACATGTGGGCTATATGGACTATATGATAAATAACTAGATCACGAGCCCAATACATTAATATATCGTTGGAGCGACCGATCCTTCATAAATACGTAAAACGTATTTCCAACAATCTCCCCCTAAGGGAGGTCGCTCCAAGAGACAAAGTTCTAAATATTCTATATCTCGTGATCCATGCTAACTAAGATGTGACCGAGACTTTATTGGAAAAACGTATTTCCAACAATCTCCCCCTAAGGGAGGTCACATCTTTTTACAAAATCTTAAACCTAGCATCTATGCTTGAGTCTTCGATCTTGTTCTTGTGAATATGCTTGATGTGATCTTTGACTTAAGTCTTGAGCATGTTTCCTTGCCTTGACCTTGTGCATTCATCACTTGTGATATTCGCCTCTTCGTGACTTCATGTTCCACATACTTATACCTTTATAATTCTTAAAAGCTTCAGAGTTCGATACAGCGAAAGACTTGACCTTCAGACTTTCTTGAATTTGTTGAAGTACTAAGTGTATGTAGTATAAGCATGTGGTGACGACTTCTTCTGGATTATACACCGCAATGCCACCTTCTTGTTACACTGCATAAGACAGTTAGCAACAAACCATATACACAGATGAAATGGCCTTGAACATTTCATTCTAATTCGGTATCATTTTACCTCCGGTCGGTGAAGACCGTTGGACGATATTAAATATCGTACTTGTGGCAGGTAGTTTCAATAAAGAACCTCCTTGACAAGATTTCGCGGGTAAACCCGTTCTCTTTACTGGACCGTCCAAAGCTGACTGCGAACGTAAAGAGTGAATAATTTGGATAATATTATCCGCATGATTTGAAGCCGTCAATTCATGTTCCTGGAACAAGTGAAGTTCAATTAAGAACTGCACCATCGTTGCTTTCCAGTTGTCAGAGCTTGATTCGTATAGAATCTTGCAAGTTACCTACCAAGTGCTGTTTGAGGTTAACACTAGAAGGATTTCTACTCATCACTGTGAACACTAAGGTATCACTCTGAGTGTTCTGGCAAGATCACTAAGATATTGCGTAGAGGCCTGGAACGTGTTTAAATTCAATTAAGAATTAAACAACTGTTGCTTTCCATTTATCACAAGTTTGATTCATATAGAATCTTGCAAGTTACCTACCAAGTGCTGTTTGAGGTTAACACTAGAAGGATTTCCACTCATCACTGTGAACACTAAGGTATCACTCTGAGTGTTTTGGCAAGATCACTAAGATATTGCGTAGAGGCCTGGAACGTGTTTAAATTCAATTAAGAATTAAACAACTGTTGTTTTCAAGTTGTCACAAGTTTGATTCATAAAGAATCGCACAAGTTACCTACCATGAGCTTTTTGATGTTCGCTCAAGAAGGATTTCCATCTTCATTGTAAATACTTTCGTATTACTCGGATGTTCAGGCAAGATCATGAAGATTTTGCGTAGGACTCTTGATATCTTTCTTACTTTTCACATTGTGTGAACAAGCAAGGAATAATGAAAATGTGTCCTAATGAGATATTTGATGATCTCAAATGGCTCTAGACTCAATCGTGCATTTTGGATTTTAGTGATCGGAGGCTGGAGAGGAATGCCACCATTTCAATACCAATTTATTCGGAGTGAATAAATCAATAGATAATGCGTTGTCTCCGTGTGATTAAAACAAATATCTTTCGAGAGATATCTGAGTTAGCTAGGATGGGTTGTACATTGCATCACTGGGTCCATGATGTCTATCTTCAATATCGAGTATCATAAAACTGATCTCAATAGCATATGAATTGACCCGGTTTCTGCCTAAGTTGTAAGGAGGGCTTCTTTCTTTACACCCTTTATCTTTACAATTCTTTTTCATTCTTCAACCCCTTCAATGCTTACCAATACGTCATAACTAGCACCTTGTTGTGATTGTTCCAATGCTAACTTAAGTACTTGGTCGGCATTCAGCTACGTTCACAATCTTTCTCCATCTTTCCTAAGGACTTCTATTTCTAGCTATGGAATGTCCTTGGGAAGATTCCTCCGGTTCTAGAGGAATCATTGGACTTTAACCTATCCTACCATCCTTATGTCATCACAATCGTCACCGTCGTGAATTAAGATGGGGTATGGGTAAGTAACGTCACCATGAAATCCATTTGAATATAAAATCTATTTTGCTCCCCCTTAACATATGCCACGATATTCGAAAATATTTCGCACATGTCGGGATGAGCCAACACATTAAGTCAAACCATTGAGACACATTAAATCACATTTTCTCCCCCATATTAAAAATATTAACCCAATCGATGTTTTTAATATCAATTGATTTAATGATGTTTTAAGAAGAATTTGGGAAGAAAAATGAAAAACCGATTAAATCCATTTATCTTCATGAATTTTGACAAGCTCCCCCTCAAATTAATAAGGGTGCACTTGATTCGCAAATAATAATATTCACGAGCAAAGATCATATATATATAATAATGAATTCACAAGATTATAGTATACGAGTTAGGACCTGAAATGATGAGAACATCATGTGATAAGATCACGTGGTTCTTGTCTGCGGACGTTGGTCTTCCTCGTAACTTCTAAAATTATCTTCTCCTTTACACCACATGGACAATTGATATCGTTGTCTTGACACCAACTTGTGAACATTGGCACTTTCGGCATCGAAGAGTCTAAACGCATGACAATTGCTCCCCCTCAATTGTTGACCCGTGTTCTACTTAAAGAGCTGTAGTCGTCGTTTGAGTAGTCACATCGTCTAGTATGTAGATATCAATTGCAACGAACTTTGGATTATGGAGTTGATAACTTCGGATTCTGAAGTCAAAGCTTTCCGGTGAAATGCTTGACTTCAATGTGAAAAGCGGGTTACTATCGGAAATAATAGCAAACCATTTTGAGCATGTTTTAAATCATTTAAACTTCTGCTCGAACTTTATTTACAACCCCGTGTCATTATTGAATGACATTTCTAGGTTCGTAAATATTATCGATTCCAGAAGACATGCTCTTTTTATCAAAACATTTTGAACACATAATTTTGAAAGATTTAGAAAAACCTTTTGAAAAATTCTTGAAAAATTGTGTTCAAAGTTTTGAGAACCAATTACTTGAGCTTAAGATGTTGAATATCTTAAAAGCGAGCTCAAGTCCGAGAAGTTGTAAACTTCCCGTTGTTAAGGATAAGTTACCATCGGTGATAAACTTTCCTTTTATCTGAAGGACGAGTCCTAAGCTCACATTTTCTTAGAAGTCGTTTTTCATGAGCTTGAAAAATTTGACTGTTTTAATGGAAAGCTCATGACCGAGAAAGGTTAATTTCTCGTTATGAGGAATAGTTCTCTTATTTAAAAGATACACTTTCCTTTCTGAGCTTAAAACTTAGAATGTTTTAATACAAGCTCATGACCGAGAAAGGTTAATTTGTCGTTACGAGGATAAGCTATCTTTAAAGATAAGCTTTCCTAAATTTAAATCCGAGTTACAGTCTGATATTTAACTGTAAGTCATTGTGCATGAGCTTAAAAACCTCGAATGTTTTTAATTTTAGCTCATGCCCGAGAAAAATTAACTTCTCGTTGTAAGGATAGGTTTATCATCGGCGATAAACTTTCCTTTTAATTGAAGATCGGGTCATCGTTTGACATTTAACGATGAACCTTTGTGCATGAGCTTAAAAAAATATGGAATGTTTTTGATATAAGCTCATGCCCGAGAAAAATGAATTTCTCGTTGTTAGGATAAGTTTATCATCGGCGATAAACTTTCCTTTCTTTGAAGAACGGGTCACAGACTGTGATTTGAATGTGAGCCATTATGCATGAGCTTAAAAACTTGGAATGTTTTTTATATAAGCTCATGCCCGAGAAAAATGAATTTCTCGTTGTTAGGATAAGTTTATCATCGACGATAAACTTTCCTTTCTTTGAAGAACGGGTCACAGACTGTGATTTGAATGTGAGCCATTATGCATGAGCTTAAAAACTTGGAATGTTTTTGATATAAGCTCATGCCCGAGAAAAATGAATTTCTCGTTGTTAGGATAAGTTTATCATCGGCGATAAACTTTCCTTTCTTTGAAGAACGGGTCACAGACTGTGATTTGAATGTGAGCCATTTTGTGGTAAGCTTAACCATGAATCCACTGAGATACTTGTTTCTCCGATATCTGCTTCTTCAGCAACCAAACTCTAAGAGTGTCCTTAGTTGAACGGTATACAACGATTGGACCGCTTCGTTCTTTTGGAACATCAACTTTCGTACCTGCATTCTCATTAGGAATTTGCATGCTTTGACATGGGTTAGCGATATCAATTATAGAAGCACGTGGGGGTTCACAGTTGGATTTACTTGTGTCAGAGGCGACCTGAGTAGATGATTCACTTATCTTAGCTGGCAAACGTTTCCTTTTATAGAAAACCTTAAGTTTAGGCTTAAGTGATGTATCATCTTTATCAATTTCCTCCCTAGTAGTCTTAGTAGAATCAGAGACTATCCTAGTTAAAGGGCACTCGTTTCCTACAAGAGTGAAAGTTCTACCAGTGGGGCGCCAAACTTTACCAAAGGGTTTGATTTTAGCTATCCACTGGGACTTAATTCTAGCACGGGAGTTCACCTCATCAAGTAATTTCTTGACACAAGAGTCATGATTTGCCGTAAAGACACATTTTCTACATGTTTTACAAGTAGCATATTTAATGTCCGAGTAATTCCTAGATGATTGATCGACACTCCTAGGAGATGACATGCTATGGTTAGCAGTGTTGGGTAATCTAGAAGGCATCTGACTAGGTTTGACATTGCTATCTCTTACATGTGTCTTTTGCATAGCTTCCCTTAGACCAGATTTATGGCAAACGTCATTTGAACTAGTTCTAGACTTCGTCTTGGTATTTTTAGGGAAACTAGAGGCAATCATGTGATTAGGTCTTGCCAAAGCTGTTTTGATCACAGTGGGCCTAGTTGCTGGAGTGACCGGTCTAGGAAAATGAACCAAATCAACTTGGGAGGCAAACCGCGGTCTCGAGGATTATGGTCGCTCGGATCTGAATGCAGTAGGTTGTCTGACAGTCGGTTGTCTGACGAACTGATTTGTAGGCGGTTTCCCCAAGATTGATGGTTTTTCAAGTTTAGTGTCCACACTAGGTCCTCTATTTTTCCTTAATTCGTTTTTCAACGCAGCTATAGCAAAAACCTTTTCCTGAACTTGAGCTTTTAAGGTCTCATTTTCTTTGAGCAGTTCATCTTGGGATGCCAATTCAGACTCTAGTAACTGAATTTGTTTCAAAATATTATCCTTTTCAGCTTTAGAATCTAAAACTTTTTGATCCAATTTTCTTTCTAGAACAACGTTAGACTTTTCAAGTTTTTCAAAGTATGCTTCAAATTTGTCCGTTTTCTTAGAAAATTCAAGTTTGGCATCCTCAAGATCTTTTGATTGCTGAGCTACAATCGTTTCGAGCTCTTTAATCTTGGAATCAGAATCAGTTAACGAAGCCGTTATAAAGCATTTATCATGATGTACTATAGCATTCTGAACAATCTCTCCCCCATTATGACTTACATCGGATGAATCAGAAGTGGTATTGCTATCACTCTTTTCCATTCCATGTTTGTCATAATTAGGTTCAGAATGCACAATATGCGGCATATCATCAACATATACATCATAAACAACATTACATTGTACCATGTTCCCAGGCGCTTCGTCATAAACGGGTATGGTATCATCATAAGAGATGTCTGTAACATTCCTTGACACGTTGGTAATGTCATGCTTAACTGTTGATTCCATGTCCTTGCATCCTTTAGCCTCCAATGCGTCAATCGTATGTCCATTTTCCTCTTGCATCGAAGATTCTTGCACTCCATTATCATACGCTTGCTGAAGTCGAGATCTTTTATAAATCGAAGACGAGACCGAGGTCCATGAGTTTCGATATTGTATCACGGAAAACTCGAAGCTCGGTATGTGTATCTCGAAGAAATGATTGGCAAATCACTGAACTTTGAAGCTTGATGATATTGAATTGGAAGAAAGGCGTGAGTTGTGTCACAAGAGTCTTATATGCAAGTGCCGATGCAGAGTGATTAAAGTTTTCATTGTTGAGTTGCTCGGCGAGTTGGGTCAAAGTGGTGAATATTGAGTCGATGAATATATGACGATCTTGACCAAAGATTGTCACAAATTCGCTCCCTCCTTGAATCCATGAAAGAGTGACAAGATGAGACTGAAGCATTCGAAATGAAGCGATGCCACTTTCTCTAACTTTGTCTTGCAAATTATGCGATTCTTCTCGTTCGATGTCGAATTCAAAAGATCCATTAAATTTTCTGGTTGTTAATTTATCTCTTTTCTCGGCTCAAAAATTGTTGTCGGCTCAAACGATGATAAAATAAACCGGAGACCAAAGCAAAGTCGGCTCACTCCAAAAATAAAGCCCGTCAACAAGTAAATCCAAGCTACGGTAAATATAATGATCGGTCCGTTAAATAGTTTACCACTTTGGTTCTTTCTAAATACCCGCCTCAATACGATGTACCAACAATTAACCTACAAAATTAACTTTTAAAAAAATAAAAAAATAAAAATAAAATTAACTTTTAAAATATGAAAATATTAACTTAACTTAAAAATAGAAAAATTTGATATTTAAAAATAGAAAAAAAAATAGAAAAATATTAACTTAACTTTAAATTTGATATTTAAAGGGTGTAAAGAAAGATTATCGTGCCCCAACTTTGTGCCAGAAACTTGGCAGTCAAAACAACAAAAACGTGGCAAGTGTGCAACAAAAAACGTGTATCTCACTTGCCCACAATAAACACGTGTATCCCACTAGAGACTTTGTAAACTCCGCCTGAAGTAATATATAAAAACTCAAACTCTTACTTTGCTAAACCTAATCTTCGTCTAGTTTATTCCGCCTCCATGTCTTCTCCTATCTCCCTATTTTCTCTCTCCCATAAACTAATCTAATCTCTCTCTCTTTGATAACTGCTACGACTCTCTCTCTTTCAACTCCTCCGTCTGAAACACAATACAACCTACTCTTTGGTCTCTCTTTTACTCCGCCCCCAACAAACTAAATCCCAATCTCACTGGATAGTTTTGAAACAAATCCCAACCGAAATCTCAATTTCTGATACTATTAAACATGCCCTCTGATCGACTCTATTTATTGTTCGAGATCACACTATCAACACCTATGCTACTCATAAATCCAAGAACAAGAGCGAGTTTCAATCTTCAAGATCTATCGAGGGTCTCAGGTAGGCGTATGTGGTGTGTTTGTGTTTTAGTCGAGTCTTGGTTATCGAGTCAAAATTTGTTTCTGTTGTTCGATTCTGTTTCGATGAGTCGAGGGTGTGGTTGAGTTCAGTTTTTTGGGTTTGTTGAGAATGGTTTAGTCGAGTGGTTATAATCTGTTGTCGAGTCAGGTTTTTGTTTTAATTGCCAAAAGATATCAGTTTGGGTGTGTTTGGTTTGAGTCTAGGTCGAGGCTTTGATGCTGTTTGAAAGCGAGTATATTCGAGCCTTGTGTGAGTCGTGTGTCGTGAGTCGAGGCACGGTTTGGTTAGGGAGTCTGTTGTGATACGAGAGGGTGGGTGACTGGTTAGACAGATGAGTCCGAGAGGTGAGGCAGTCGAGAGTTAGAGTGTGAGAGTTTTCTTTGTTGATGACCGTTATATTTGAACCGTCTTCAGTCGGAATACATGTTCATTCAACCGTTCATGCAGAATACCGTTCGTTCGGAATACCGTTCGTTCGGAATACCGTTCGTTCGGAATAAACCGTTCGTTCGGAATAAACCGTTCGTTCGGAATAAACCGTTCGTTCGGAATAAACCGTTCGTTCGGAATAATCCGTTCGTTCGGAATAATCCGTTCGTTCGGAAAAATCCGTTCGTTCGGAAAAATCTTTCGTTCGGAATAATCTGTTCGTTAGGAATAATCTGTTCGTTCGGAAAAAAGTTTTATACCAGATCTGAATAAATGAAACCAGATCTCAAAAATCCCATATTTTAAAAATTAGCAGTGGACAGATTGGAGATAGAGAAAAAGCTCTTGTTGGGTAGAGAGAGACCACAATATTTGAGACAAGAAACGGATTACCAGAAACTCAATATTTGAGACAAAAAGCTTTTGTTGTTTAGACAGAAACTGATTATAAAAAAAATCTGATTACAAAAAATACTGATTGGACAAAAAATAGATTATATAAGAAAAAACTGGTTATTAAAATTGATAATAATAAAAACCGATTATATAAAAAGAAAACAGAAATTGGATGACAGTTGGACAAAGTTTGAAAGAAACCCAGAAAAAAGAAAACTGATAAAAATAAAATAAAAAAATATAAAAAATATAAAAAAACTGATAAAACAATAGATGAAAACTTGAAAACTAATTTGACCAATAGCAATAGATCTAAAAACAAACGGATGAATTTTTAAACTAAAAATTGGTAACGGATGATATAAAAAACACTGACTATTTAAAAAATTGATAATAAATGATACTGGATAACAAACAAAACTATAAAAAAACTGATTGACAAATTTGATACGAAAAACATGAGACGTAAAGATTAAAAAAAAATAATAAAAAAATAAAAAGAATATGACAAGAAAATCAATAGATAAAAACGCAAATCCTAAGATTTAACCATGGCTCTTGATATCAATTGAAGGTCTATGATTTCTAAGGATTTGGTAAACTATGATTTACCTATTGATAAGATGGAGATGGAGGGTGAAGGAGATGAGGGTGTAACACCCCCAAATTTACACAATTCAATACAACGGAAGACTCGTTGGTGTTACGGGATAGCACATTACGCACATCATAGACAACGCTTAAAAATCACGTCGTATAATAATAAAGCATTTCCATTCATAAATATCAAATTTACATAGGTCCTAAGTCATTGTATTTCATACAGGTTTTACAAAGCATTTGAATGGAAATAGTTATTTAAGTGCGGGCCATGAATTCTTGTCGTCTTCCCGAGAATTACCTTCAAGTACCTGAGATAAAACATGTTAAAAGAAAAGGTCAGCGATAACGCCGAGTGAATTCATAGAGTTTTAATTAAATCCATCAATATAACATCGGTATAAAATTATTACCGAAAATCATTTTTGTACAAATCTTTATAGTAGACCATGAAATAGGCCAAAAACATTTTATACAAATCCTTGTCAAAATCACAATATAGGCTTTCGCCTTCAAAATCATTATACGAACCAATGTCGTATAAATATCATACAATACGTTTTAAAACGTCATGTAGAGTTAAATAAAAACCGTTATATGAATATGGTTATGTAAAACCAAAACACAAACATAATATCAATAATTAGATCCTGTATTGCTAGTCAGGCAATATATCGTAATTTAATGCTTAAAGCAGTATTTTGTTAATTGGATTATTATAAGCCGCATGACATTGTTACCTTACTATAACCAACAACGGGTAGCTAGCCCGCAACTCAATTTTCCCATCTAAGTTAGCGTGTCGTCACAATAATCATGCTATGGAAATCTTCTCATACATAAATTCGCTTACCAATCAATGTGGCACGACGGGGATCAACCGTCAAGGCGCGAACTGGGGTGATCGTCCCCAAATAGTACTATTATATGCATAAGCGTCTACCAAATCCCGGTAGTTCACAATTCATGCTAATGGGAATTTTAGTGACATAACCTAACTTTAATAATCCATTTCATTTCATCTATCGGGTCATTTAATTATTCATCGGGTCATACAATCATTCGGGTCCAAATCAATAAACAAACAATCGGGACAACTAGTGTCCTAATTCATAAAAACTAACATGTTATCTCCCTCGCGGGTTTATAAAACATTTCATAAAATCATTTAAAAGAGTGCGAGGCTATGAACTCACGTTGATTGGGAAAGGCGGGTTATCGGCGATCCGGATGTACGGTACGTGCTTCAATCACGGAAACCTAGACAAATAATACTCGTTTTAGACTCTTGTCCAATGACTTTATAAAAACAACAGTTATGTATACATATGATGATTATATATATATGATGATCATGTGGGTTTATATATTCTTATTTACTCATTTTAGTGTTATGTGTTGGAAATTTTCAAGGCTAGTTACACTAGTTCAACTTGTTTACATTTTGAGGCCCAATGGGCCTATTACAAGCCCAATACTATTCATTAGCCCAATTATACTTTTATTATCAGTATTATACTTTATATGTTGGGCCGAAATGGGTTAAGCCCAATAAATAAGTTTATAAATGTTTTACCAAATTAGTCGGGTTTATTGTCCATTTAGGCTACTTTGGCCCGTTAATGTCTATATGTTGTAAAGCTCGGGTTTTTATCGGTTTTTACTTGTATTAGGTACTTATATATCAGTATATGACTTTTAAAAACTTTACATAAGACGGGTTTGATCGTCTAAGTTTTAATTGGCGAAAAACGTTAATTTTACGGTAATAGCCGAAAAAGTCGTAAAAATCATGTTTATAGTTTTTATACTTATAAATCTTATTCAACTACCATTTTTATAAAGTGTCCATTTATTTAACCTTATACATATTTATATAAATGAAATTTATAAGTTAGTGGGTTTTAATTCACATTTTATACTATATTAGTTTGAGTGCTTATATAATACTATTAAACATTAATTCTTCAAAATCTGATTTTTAGTTTTATCTTCACCATTTTTATCATATCTTGAGTTCTATAAGGAGATAGAAGCTCATTTTTGGATCTCATAAACTTCATATTATGTGCTACAAATAAGTTAGTTATAGCTACTGCTCAATCCATGTTTAACTATCCTTAACAGTCCCTACAAAACAGACTATTTAGATTGGTACACTAATCTTGTTTTGATCATATCTCACTCATTTTGATGATTCCATTGCATGGCCAACTCTAACATTTGTATGACATCTAACACTTACTGTATATGGATTCCAATTTATCATTTTATCAGTTTAACCTTTGGTTACTTACTGTTTTTATACAGCCATCATATTTAGCAAGATTTTAACCATTTTACATATGGTTTTCCATCTTTTTACCCATGTTTATCAAATCTATCAACACCAAATCCCCACATAATATTTTTATCATCATTCATCATCATATACATATACATAAATAAAGAAAATACAAGATTACATAATCAAAATAACAAGAGGATAGGAAGAACAATCTCTATACACCATTAGTGATGAAAAGACAAGTCTTTGATGAACAAGGCTTGGATTTTGATGGCAAAACTTGTGATAAACCAATATCATCTTCAAGTCTACCAACCTTTATAAACTTCTCATGGAAAATCAGCCCTATGACACCAACAAATCTTCTCCTTGGATGTTAGAATCACCTCCAATCTTCAAAGCTTCAAAGTAGCATCATCATGTGTATGAGTAACACATGATTTTATGGCTAACATAGATCAAATGAGGGTTGTTTTTGATGATGGTTGGACGAATTTTAGAGAGATGAGAGAGTTTGGTGAGTGGTTTGCATGAGTTGCTAAGTGTAAATGGTATGAATGAAGTGGTTTTGGTGGTTTTGTGCTAAGTTAGCTTACATGTTAAGCTTATGCTAACATGTGTTAGCTTTCTAGCTAAAAGGGTGCCACATCTTATGATGTGGTGTCCTCTTTTGGCCATCTCTTTTGAGTGGGGTGGGATAAACTTGTTTTGTCCCATCCCACTAATTTACGGGTATTCTTGGATTCTATTTTCCTCGATTTGCGTGCCCTCGGGTCGTTTTACGAAAAACATTTTTATAAATTATGAATCAACGGCACAAAACGAATCTAATAAAAATTGTCTCATAAAAAACGGAGTTCAAAAACGTAAATACGTAATCCTAAGGTTTCCGGTTTAGTCGTAAAGGACGTTAAATTATGAACGTAAGTCCTAATCTCTTCTCGTAAATTTGTGAGTTTATGAACCAACTCAAAATTAATATCCCAAAATAATATTCACGGATAAATTTATTTCCTAAAATGTCGGACTGTCACCAAAAACGGTGTATGTAAACGTAAGCACGTAACGTAGAGTCCTCCGGTTTAAACGTAGTCGATGCTACTTCAAGACGTAAATCCAAATTTCTTCTCAAAAATAAGTGAGGTCATAATATAACATTAAAATAATGTTTTTTCATAATATTTGAGAATAAAATATAAACCATAAATTGACGGATTGTCACAACATTTACCCCTAAACAGGATCTTTGTCCTCAAAGATCATCTTATCTTACTACTCGCTTCTTATAGAGTTAAAGCCATGTGGGTATTTCCTCCACATTCGGTCTTTTCTCACAAGTGTAATTCATTACAATTCGCGAGTTTCATCAAACATAACTACGGGAATAAGATCAGGCTTAATGTTGACTTACTTTCTCTATCCATGATGTTCACGGGTTTTTGATGAATGCAACTTTTCGCCGATCTAAACATTACTAAGAAACAATCAGATTTTCACTTGATAGGCATTTTATCAAGTTCGATATACGAAACATAATTCGCGCAGCTCTTGAAGTCCTAGGGTAGATCCAACTTATATGCCTTTCAAACCAATCTTTTACATCATCTCAATGGTCCCATACAACGGGGACTTATTTCCCATGATCTTTCAGATCATCTATTCATTTTTCCAAGGTGGAAAATTTTGGCATCACTTCGCTACCCATCCGACACTTCAAGATCTACACTTCATATTCACATAACCTCCTGCCCCCTACCGACAGTCAATAATCAGATCCTAATTTCAACAATCATTTCAGGTCTCGCGGGTCGAGTATTTTGTAAGGTTAGGTTCGCCATCACAGGAAACCTTAAACCTAAAAGACATGTCCAACTCACAATGGGTGTATGTCGGGTGTCTTCATCCCAACTCCTGATTACAGATGCTCTCATATGGATCCTAACAAGATTTGATCTCGATCCTAACACGATAATTATCAATGATAATCTTTCCAAAGGAAAACGATTTTACAGTTTATTACCAAAGGTCAATCATTCAACATAAAACAGCACTTATAGTATTTTGTATCGTTACTTTACCTCGTCCCTTCGATTGGGGTGGTACACAGTATTCTCACCAAGATTCGTTCTCAATGACTTCTGAGCAAATCTCTAGTAATTCGATGCGAAGCGAGGATCTTGATAGAGATGATCGATACAGGCACATCATGTTTACACAACTCCTTTAAATACAAAAGAGTCAATTTCTTCATCAAGAATCTATCATTAACAGGAATGATATTAGCATATTTGGTCAGTCTGTCGACGATGACCCAAATCGAATCAAATTCAGATGATGACCTTTGCAATAGCTAGACGTTTTACTAATGTATGAGGCGGTGTCTGCCTTCATAATTTGCCATAAGTACAACTTCTTCTGATAATGATACATTAAATCAGAAATGACAGGAATAGAGTACTTATACT
This sequence comes from Glebionis coronaria, assembly GCA_025667525.1. Classification (NCBI taxonomy): domain Eukaryota; kingdom Viridiplantae; phylum Streptophyta; class Magnoliopsida; order Asterales; family Asteraceae; genus Glebionis; species Glebionis coronaria. Next base: position 327,577 of record JANFOE010000351.1, read on the forward strand.
TACAAGATTCCAACATAACTATATCTCAAAATCTCCATTTTTAGGCAACGTCAAGTGGCCTGTTATACATTCAACGCCATCGGCTTCTCAATTTTGATGGTTCACATTATCCGCGAACCCCTTTTTATTATCTATATCATTCTTTTTACAATCATTGTTTATTTTTATATTGTTCGGCAATTTATTTTGCACCTTCATTATTAAGGAACATGTCCTAATTGGTTCTTTATCTTTTCTACATTATGTGTCAGTAATTACGTTCACCTTTCTTGATGAAATAAATATCCTGACCATATTTATTAGGAAATTATTCCTTCATATTTTCTAAGTCTTAGTTCTATCTCAACTATTATTTTTATCAATTTTGCTTGATCCGACTTTTTGAAGCGTCGATAATTATTACAACTAATTAAATAATAAATATTTAATTTTTATGAAACATAACGTAAAAATTTTAATTTTCTTAGTTCGACCAGTTATAAAAATGTTCAAAATAAATTTGAATTTAATTAACACAATTTTTGTTGATTTATCAGAAATAATTAGTAAGATCCGTAAATGTTCGAAATACCTTCGTTTATTCTTTGGTAAAAAATTTCTTAGTTGAAAAGCAAAAATTATCGTTTCAAATTTTAAGTCATGGTTTAACGGTTTCCTCAATCCCTCATAGGTTGTCTTGAGGTATATACAAATATTTACCCCTAAACAGGAGTTTAGTTAAATGATTTGTGTATAAGGGAATAATCCCTTAAAAATCCTTTGTTAAAACATTTGTCAAAACATATTTCCACTTTCTTTTTGGTAAAACCCAAAGCCTTAATGGTTCCAATTTTTGAAGAGTCAATATATTCCATTTTCTATTAATCACACGGTTAAATAATATAAAGGATTAAGTCTTTCATCACATGTTAAATATTCAAGGTACAACTTTTCACTACTCGGCCGACTCAGGGCATTCTACGAATAATTATTAACTCATTCTTATTCTTATAAATAAACAAATGGTCCTGAATGATCTCAAGCATGAATTTATCAAATTACAGCCTACACACGTGATTCACCATATTTATGAATGCTACATGTGTATTAGTTAATCCAAACGACATCTCGTGAAACTCATAATGTTCATTACAAGTACCGGATGTAGTGATTGGAATAGATAATCTTTTTTGCGGATGCGAAATTGATGATAACCATGCCGAGGATAAATTTTTTTAAAACATACGCTAGAACCTCGTAAATTATCGAACAAATGTATCATCTTGGGTAGTGGATATAGATTTTTAATCATCAATTTACCTAGTTCACGGTAATCAATAAATATAAGAAATAATAACACCATAGCTCTTCATGATGACGAGCTTGGTAGAATAAAATTCTTCTCCTACAACTCCCTCAGTTGTAGGGTAATTCCTTTAATTCAGATGGTGCTGACGTACAGTGCACACGCCACAGGTGCAACACCGAGAATATAATCAATACCAAATTCAACTTGCCTTAATGGCTAAAGTCTAGGTAATTCATCAACAAATACCTCCTAAAGTTTCAGATAACGGAAACATCTTCTAATAAATTTTCTTTAAGTTCTTCTAGATTGTAATATCTATGACTAATTCACAACCATTCATGGTACATTTTCAAGTCTAAATGCAGGATATGGTCATCCATCAAGAATTATTTAAATAACTTTTGATAATCAACATCTTATCTTTTAGGGAAACTCTACTCGAGTTCCCATCAATTAAGACAATGTCGTCATGTCATAATCAATCAATTCATTCTACTGGCACTATCAACTTTCCAGTTTCATTACCGTCGATAAGATGTGAACTTCTCAAAAGACTAATAATAACTCATAATCCTTCACAGATTCAAGGATATTAGGAGACATAACTAACCTTAAAAGAGTAAGGTTAACGCATAATCTATGCGAGAGAATTTCAAATCAGATACAGACGAAAACATTTAATGAATATGAATATATCCCATGTTTTCATAATTTGAGTACGTATTCGAAAGCTCCTCGGATCGTTACCCAGGTCATTCAAATGAAATTAAATCAAAAGAAATGATAGGAACGTCGATACATCTAGTCGGGTATCAACACTCTGTAATCATATACTTTTCCTAAGAATCTCACTACGGGAGAATTGAACAAAGAAGAAATGTCAATTGTCAAATAAGACAATTTCCACAGATGAGTAAATTCGACTCAGAAGAATAAATATTACGGGCACATATGTAGGTGTCCCTATCAATATGTCCCTAATTTGTACTTCTTGCAGATCTCATAAAATTTAATCTTTCACAATCTTCAAAGAAAATGTAATGTTTATTAACAAGTTTTATGGTGACTAGTAATCATCCTTGCATGGTTCCTTCCAAATTGTATGTAGGCGCGCAACTATATACAATTTCAAGATTAACGATGCAATACTCAGTTCGTCAAAATTTTATCATCATATTTATAATAAAAACATTTTCATGCTTAATTCTTAAATAAGAATCAAGAATAAATTTACAAAGATTTTCTTTGTTATGAAAACAATTAAGTTTTCCTAGGTGTTTTATAAACAACTTCATTTCGATAACGATTATTTATAAATCTCACTTTAAATAATCCTTACGGTGATGAAAATTCAACATTTCTCAAGGAATACTGTTTTATCTTATAAAAACAATTAGTGATATGCAAAGGAGTGATGAAAAGTTGTTCACCAAGAACTAACTACAATATGACAGGAAATGAGCTTAGCCAAATAATCATGAGGTTCATGATCTCGATGGCACTCAGGAATACAAAGAGAATAATCCATAACGTAACTCAATTCGAGATGAGTACTTGTTCAATGGTTCCATCTCTAATGCGATCATTAGAAAGAAGCAATAAAAGATAGATAATATCGATACATGTAGAATTTAGCAATCAAAGGTAGTCTTTTCATTAATCACAAAAAAGTCAAAATTGTACCGTAACACATTACGTGTCACTATGTCATACAATTCCAAGAACTCATCCTACCAACTGATGTCTCAGTTAAGTTAGGGATTATTTTTAAAAGATACCACAATGAATACTAATCTACAAGAGTCATTAGGTGTCCCACATGTCCCGGAAGATCCATCGGTCCCAACTTAGAAGAAGATTTCTTATTTCTTGGACACTGGGCATCCTCATCATTGGACAATGGCCTAGGAATAACACTTAACACGAACTAACAATCATTTTAAACCTTATAATTCAATCACAGAACTTAACGACTTCCTCTTACCAATCTCATATTCCATACGAGTTAAATTTTACTTAATTCAAGTTTCAACCAACTTATACTCAATGAAGCATCCTACCTCATTTTCCAATACTTTCAACCTTATTCATAAACCTTAAAAGGGCAATTAAAGCTCGATATGAACAACACTTAATTTCCAATCCTATAACTCTTATAACAACAATTATCAAATGAGTCGCTAGTATGAAATGACTCACACAATCAATTAGATTTCTCGGAAAGGTATTAGTGGCATGAGGCTTTTGGGTAAAGGCTCCAATGACAGCCTCAAGTGCAACATTCACCCTTTCGATTTTTCATATTTAAGAATTGGGTGACACTGAATCATATGACACCTTTCCAGGTGGTAAGTTTTGTCAAACTCCACACTCTAAGGAAAGATCGTCATGACATCGATATCAGATTTAATCTCACCAATTCTTCTTTAATATCATAATCAACTACTATCAACATTTCTACGAATGTCAACCATTTGTTGGGATCATAAATATCTACAACTTGGTTTAGATCTAGGATAGCTAGAATTCCTACGAGAATAGCTTCGATTAATTTACTAGGGGATTTAGGGTTCCTTGTGACAATCTACGTCGTATAAATACCTCGTATAAGTATTAAATAATCATCAAACAATCACGTAATCAAATTACATCATATATATATATATATATATATATATATATATATATATATATATATATATATATATATATATATATATATATATATATATATATATATATATATATATATATATAATCCAAGTTATATATATATTAAAATAACACTTCTCAGTCTAGCCTTGTCGGTAACTCGGAAATTCTTCGGCACCGTTATAGTCAAAAGATTTTTAGAAATTTTTAGAAAAATGTTTATAGTTAAAAGATTTTGAAATGTTTTATTCAAAACCTTAGTTTAAAAAATCTTTCGTTCTCTATAACGAGAGCTCTGGTACCAAACTGTAACACCCCAAAATTTACACAATTCAATACAGCGGAAGACTCGTTGGTGTTACGGGATAGCACATTACTCACATCATAGACAACGCTTAAAAATTGCGTCGTATAATAATAAAGCATTTCCATTCATAAATATCAAATTTACATAGGTCCCAAGTCATTGTATTTCATACAAGTTTTACAAAGCATTTGAATGGAAATAGTTATTTAAGTGCGGGCCATGAATTCTTGTCGTCTTCCCGAGAATTACCTTCAAGTACCTGAGATAAAACATGTTAAAAGAAAAGGTCAGCGATAACGCCGAGTGAATTCATAGATTTTTAATTAAATCCATCAATATAACATCGGTATAAAATTATTACCGAAAATCATTTTTGTACAAATCATTATAGTAGACCATGAAATAGGCCAAAAACATTTTATACAAATCCTTGTCAAAATCACAATATAGGCTTTCGCCTTCAAAATCATTATACGAACCAATGTCGTATAAATATCATACAATACGTTTTAAAACGTCATGTAGAGTTAAATAAAAACCGTTATATGAATATGGTTATGTAAAACCAAAACACAAACATAATATCAATAATTAGATCCTGTATTGCTAGTCAGGCAATATATCGTAATTTAATGCTTAAAGCAGTATTTCGTTAATTGGATTATTATAAGCCGCATGACATTGTTACCTTACTATAACCAACAACGGGTAGCTAGCCCGCAACTCAATTTTCCCATCTAAGTTAGCGTGTCGTCACAATAATCACGCTATGGAAATCTTCTCATACATAAATTCGCTTACCAATCAATGTGGCACGACGGGGATCAACCGTCAAGGCGCGAACTGGGGTGATCGTCCCCAAATAGTACTATTATATGCATAAGCGTCTACCAAATCCTGGTAGTTCACAATTCATGCTAATGGGACTTTTAGTGACATAACCTAACTTTAATAATCCATTTCATTTCATCTATCAGGTCATTTAATTATTCATCGGGTCATACAATCATTCGGGTCCAAATCAATAAACAAACAATCGGGACAACTAGTGTCCTAATTCATAAAAACTAACATGTTATCTCCCTCGTGGGTTTATAAAACATTTCATAAAATCATTTAAAAGAGTGCGAGGCTATGAACTCACGTTGATTGGGAAAGGCGGGTTATCGGCGATCCGAATGTACGGTACGTGCTTCAATCACGGAAACCTAGACAAATAATACTCGTTTTAGACTCTTGTCCAATGACTTTATAAAAATAACAATTATGTATACATATGATGATTATATATATATATGATGATCATGTGGGTTTATATATTCTCATTTACTCATTTTAGTGTTATGTGTTGGAAATTTTCAAGGCTAGTTACACTAGTTCAACTTGTTTACATTTTGAGGCCCAATGGGCCTATTACAAGCCCAATACTATTCATTAGCCCAATTATACTTTTATTATCAGTATTATACTTTATATGTTGGGCCCAAATGGGTTAAGCCCAATAAATAAGTTTATAAGTGTTTACCAAATTAGTCGGGTTTATTGTCTATTTAGGCTACTTTGGCCCGTTAATGTCTATATGTTGTAAAGCTTGGGTTTTTATCGGTTTTTACTTGTATTAGGTACTTATATATCAGTATATGACTTTTAAAAACTTTACATTAGACGGGTTTGATCGTCTAAGTTTTAATTGGCGAAAAACGTTAATTTTACGGTAATAGCCGAAAAAGTCGTAAAAATCATGTTTATAGTTTTTATACTTATAAATCTTATTCAACTACCATTTTTATAAAGTGTCCATTTATTTAACCTTATACATATTTATATAAATGAAATTTATAAGTTAGTGGGTTTTAATTCACATTTTATACTATATTAGTTTGAGTGCTTATATAATAATATTAAACATTAATTCTTCAAAATCTGATTTTTAGTTTTATCTTCACCATTTTTATCATATCTTGAGTTCTATAAGGAGATAGAAGCTCATTTTTGGATCGCATAAACTTCATATTATGTGCTACAAATAAGTTAGTTATAGCTACTGCTCATTCCATGTTTAACTATCCTTAACAGTCCCTACAAAACAGACTATTTAGATTGGTACACTAATCTTGTTTTGATCATATCTAACTCATTTTGATGATTCCATTGCATGGCCAACTCTCACATTTGTATGACATCTAACACTTACTGTAAATGGATTCCAGTTTATCATTTTATCAGTTTAACCGTTGGTTACTTACTGTTTTTATACAGCCATCATATTTAGCAAGATTTTAACCATTTTACATGTGGTTTTCCATCTTTTTACCCATGTTTATCAAATCTATCAACACCAAATCCCCATATAATATTTTTATCATCATTCATCATCATATACATATACATAAGTAAAGAAAATACAAGATTACATAATCAAAATAACAAGAGGATAGGAAGAACAATCTCTATACCACCATTAGTGATGAAAAGATGAGTCTTTGATGAACAAGGCTTGGATTTTGATGGCAAAACTTGTGATAAACCAATATCATCTTCAAGTCTACCAACCTTTATAAACTTCTCATGGAAAATCAGCCCTATGACACCAACAAATCTTCTCCTTGGATGTTAGAATCACCTCCAATCTTCAAAGCTTCAAAGTAGCATCATCATGTGTATGAGTAACACATGATTTTATGGCTAACATAGATCAAATGAGGGTTGTTTTTGATGATGGTTGGACGAATTTTAGAGAGATGAGAGAGTTTGGTGAGTGGTTTGCATGAGTTGCTAAGTGTAAATGGTATGAATGAAGTGGTTTTGGTGGTTTTGTGCTAAGTTAGGTTACATGTTAAGCTTATGCTAACATGTGTTAGATTTCTAGCTAAAAGGGTGCCACATCTTATGATGTGGTGTCCTCTTTTGGCCATCTCTTTTGAGTGGGGTGGGATAAACTTGTTTTGTCCCATCCCACTAATTTACGGGTATTCTTCGATTCTAGTTTCCTCGATTTGTGTGCCCTCGGGTCGTTTTACGAAAAACGTTTTTATAAATTATGAATCAACGGCACAAAACAAATCTAATAAAAATTGTCTCATAAAAAACGGAGTTCAAAAACGTAAATACGTAATCCAAAGGTTTCCGGTTTAGTCGTAAAGGACGTTAAATTATGAACGTAAGTCCTAATCTCTTCTCGTAAATTTGTGAGTTTATGAACCAACTCAAAATTAAAATCCCAAAATAATATTCACGGATAAATTTATTTCCTAAAATGTCGGACTGTCACCAAAAACGGTGTATGTAAACGTAAGCACGTAACGTAGAGTCCTCTAGTTTAAACGTAGTCGATGCTACTTCAAGACGTAAATCCAAATTTCTTCCCAAAAATAAGTGAGGTCATAATATATCATTAAAATAATGTTTTTAAATAATATTTAAGAATAAAATATAAACCATAAATTGACGGATTGTCACAGAGGGTGTAGAGAGAGAAAGAGGAGAGGAAAGAAAGATAGAGAGAGAAAGTAATATAGAATAATGTAAAATGTGATCACCAACCCCTCCTAACATGCTAGGAGGGGTATATATAGCCCACCCTACATGTGAGCTATATGGACTATATGATAAATAACTAGATCACGAGCCCAATACATTAATATATCGTTGGAGCGACCAATCCTTCATAAATACGTAAAACGTATTTCCAACAACAATAACTTGAAAGTGTTTGAACTTGTTGTCAATGAGATGAAGTCAAAAGGAACGATTCCCACCAAATCAAATAGATCTACTGATTCCCCTGATAACATGGCATTCATATCTCAAAGCAGTGGAATCTCCAAAAGCAGTGGAATCGAAGTAGGCCCTGCTACTTATTCCCCTGCTACCAGGTCTGGATCATCTTATGATGAAGAAAGGCCTGCAACATTCAGTCTTGACACTGCTTGTGCTTTTATAGCATCCCAAGGGCCACAAGGATCTACTGTGTTGCACGAAGATCTAAGTCAAATCAGTAAGCAAGGACTGGAGGAGATGGATATCAAGTGGAACATGGCTCTGCTTAGCATGAGAGCCAACAGGTTTTACAAGAAGTATGGGAAGAAGATCTCAATCAATCCTTCTGATGTGGCTGGGTTTGACAAAACAAAGGTTGAATGATACAACTGTGGCAAGAAGGGTCATTTTGCTAGGGAATGCAGAGGACCTAAGACTGGAAACAGCTATAGGAAGGAAACCAGAGATGATGATTCTGGTGCTAAAGCCATGGTAACCATGCAGGGGATAGATGGAGCAGGTGGATGGGATTGGAGTGCCATGACAAAGAATGTGGAAAGAAATCAAGCATTGGTTGCTGAGGAAAAAGAGGAAGATTTTGCTCTTATGGCCATGTCAAGTTCCAACTCAGACAATGAGGTATACGATGATTCATATTGCACTAAAGCTTGTAGGAAAAATACTGAGTCATTAAATTATCAAATCAGAAAGATAAAAGCTGACTATATCAATTGTGACAATGACCTTGATAATTATAGACGTGCTTTATAATAGTTAGAGTCCACCATAAGAGAGTTTAAACAAAGAGGAAGTGATTATAGAGATCACATTGTGATTCTAGAGAGAGATGCTAAGGAGAATAATAACTCCATTAAGGAGTTGACTGCTGAACTTGAAGTTTTTAAATCTAACAAAAAGATAGATGATGAAACTGTTGAAAAATTTGGAAAAGCTTCAAAAGACTTAACTAAAGCAGTTGAAATTGGTCAATCTCCTAGGGACAAAACAGGGTTTGGGATTAAAAATGAGCATGCTACCATACCACCACCTCTTGCCAATATTCATGCACCTTTTCCTAGAAAAGACTTGTCTTGGACTGGTCTCTCTTGTTTTCAAAAACAGGATGATATTGAGTTTGACTTGAGTGCTTACATACCTAATAGTCTTGAAACCGAAGAGCCACTAGTGAAAACTAGTATTATTAGGGACTTTGAAAAGGAACAAATTGCTTTAAAACAATGGAAATTTGATAACCCTGTTCTATTTTCAAGAGGAGGACTTTTTGGTAGTGATTCTAGTTCTAAGAGTAGTTCTAAGAGTAGTTCACCCAAATCTAAAACTAGATCACAGTCCCCTAAGTCCACCATTAAATATGCTGGTATGTACAGGCCTGTCAGAGGTAATCAAAGAAATTAGAATGACCAAAAGTCTCACCAATTAGGAGAAGACTTTGTGATAAATACAAAGCCCTGCTTCACATGTGAAAGTTTTGATCACACTTATCAAGAATGTCAGGCACCAATGGAAGTTGTGGCTGCAAATCCTTTAAAGGATATGCAACCTAAAGCCATTCTTCTAAATGCAGGGGCAAAATCCTTTACCCCTGCCAAGTATGTTTCCCCTGCCTTGAGGAACAAGGTTACTGACAAATATGTTGTTCCTGCTCTAAGAAAGGTGAATCATGTTCATACCAAGCCCAACACTTCCATGACCAACCCAACACCTCATAATGCATATAGATCTGGCCCTAGACCTTACCAACACATAAATAGAGGCCAAAACAAAAGATGGGTTCCCTCTGCTAAGCATAGGGATTCCCCTGCTAAATCTGGGGTATCCCCTACTAGCAAAGTTTTGCCTTCTAGGAACATGGGTAGATGGGGGAAAGCTGTGAAAGCCTCAGCTCTTTAGGTTTGGGTACCCAAAAGGGGTGCTCAGTCTAATGGTGTATCTCTAGTTTTTGATAAGCTATCCTACATTGATACACGAGGTAGATCCAAGTCTGTAATGGCTTGGGTCCCCAAGAAAAACTAATTTGTTTTTCTTCTTGCATGTGACAAAGAAGACAAGGGATGATAGAGCATATTGGGATAGTGGATGCTCAAGAAGCATGACTGGACAAAAATCTTATCTGTCTAACTTTGTGCCCCTGCATGACAATGATGGTGTTTCTTTTGGAGATGGGCATGGAACAATAACAGGAAAAGGAACTATTGTCACCAATGGGATGACCTTTGATAATGTCTACTTGGTGAAAGAACTCAAGTACAATCTATTCAGTGTGTCACAAATGACTAATAAAAAGAATTTTGTCTTGTTTACTGACACTGAATGCCTGGTGTTAGGAAAGGAGTTTGTCTTACCACTAGACACTCCTATTGTACTCAGAACACCAAGACAAAAGAACATGTACACAATTGATCTCAAAGATATCTCTCTTCAAGACAATGAAACCTGTTTCATTGCCAAAGCCTCAGTTGATGAGTGTAAGAAATGGCATAGAAGACTTCGTCATCTTAATTTCAAGAACATGAACAAACTGGTGAAATATAATCTGGTTCATGGTCTTCCTTCCAAGTCCTTTGTCAATGATCATACTTGTGCTGCCTGTCTGAAAGGGAAGCAACATAGAGCATCTTGCAAATCAAAAACAAGTATGTCCACTACCAAGCCATTGGAACTACTGCATATGGATCCTTTTGGTCCTACTTCTGTGGCAAGCATAAAGATGATATGGTACTGCCTAGTGATTACTGATGATTTTTCAAGGTTCACATGAACATTCTTTCTGTTTGAAAAGAGTGACACAACTGATGCACTCATTGGGTTCATCAATTAGATTGAACTATCAAAAAGCATGAAGGTAGTGACCATGAGATCAGATAATGGTGGTGAGTTCAGAAATCAGAAACTGGACTCTTTCTGCATAAACAAAGGAATCAAGAAGGAATTTAGCATTGCAAGAACACCTCAACAGAATTGAGTTGTAGAAAGAAGGAACATGACACTCATTGAAGCAGCAAGAACTATGCTGTCTGATTCCAAACTTCGAGTTATCTTTTGGGCTGAGGCTGTATCCACTGCTTGTTATGTCCAAAACAGGGCCTTGGTGGTTAAGGCACACAACAGGACCCCTTATCAGTTGTTCAATGGAAGACCTCCTTTAATTGACTTCTTTAGACCATTTGGATGTCATGTGATCATCTTGAACACTATTGACAACCTAGGCAAGTTCAGTGAAAAGGGAGATGATGGATATTTTGTGGGTTATTCATTAAACAGCAAGGGATATAGGGTCTTCAACAAGAAGACAAGCAAAATCACAGAAAATCTTCATGTCGATTTTCTTGAAGACAAGCCTGAAGATGTTCAAACAGGTCCTGATTGGTTCTTTGATATAGAGGTTATTTCAAAATCTATGAATTATGTACCTGTTGCATTACAGAATACTAACATTTCAGGTACCCAAGAACCAACTGGTGTAGAGAAGCCACCATTGAGGTACATGAATGTACCCTCACTATTTCCAATTGAAGCTGCTTCAAACACTGGTGAAGAAGATGATCCTTCTCTAGGAAAAGAACAGACAACCTCTTCCCCTGCTATGTCACTTTCTGAAAGCAGCAGAATGGCTGAAAGTAGTGGAATCCAGGATTCCCCTGCTAGATCAATTGCTTCCCCTGCTACAAAGGATCCTGCTTCTAATGATATTAATGATGAAGAAAGAGAATCCCCACTCATTTCCTCATCTACACCCATATCTGATGGTCCTCTTATATCCAGCAGTGGAAGCAAAATAATTAAGAGTGGAGGTCCAAGTTACTCAGAGCTACATTCAGCTCATCAGCACCCATCCTTAGGTCATGCTATATATTTTGGAAGTTTTTTGAGGACTTTTTTCCCAATCAAGATAGCCCCATCAATTATGATTTGGAAGAAGATGAAACAGAAGTAATCATGCAGCCTACCTACAAAATCAATAAGGATCACCCTATCTCTCAAATCATTGGTGATCCTGAAGCTCCTAGACATACAAGGTATACAGAAAAGGAGCACAGCTTCGTTGCTAACATCACCATGAAGTTTAATCATGACAACATGTAGTGTTGTCTTTTTACTGCATTTCTGTCACAAGAAGAGCCAAAGAAAATTTTTCAGGCTTTAAATAATCCAAGTTGGGTTGAAGCCATGCAAGAGGAGCTCTTACAGTTTGACATTCAAGAGGTTTGGATTCTAGTAGATTGTCCAAAATGGGCAAGGCCCATTGGGACAAAGTGGGTACTCAGGAACAAAAAGGATGAAAGGGGTATAGTTGTCAGGAACAAAGCAAGACTGGTGGCACAAGGATATACACAGGAAGAAGGCATTGACTATGAGGAAGTATTTGCTCCAGTTGCCAGGAGTGAAGCCATTAGATTATTCCTTGCTTATGCTTCATTTATGGACTTCACTGTTTTCCAAATGGATGTAAAAGTGCCTTCTTGTATGGCACCAATATGAAGAAGTCTATGTTATGCAACCTCCAGGGTTTGAAGACCCAGAACATCCAGACAAGGTATAAAAGGTGAAAAAGGCTATGTATGGACTTCACCAAGCTCTCAGGGCCTGGTATGGGACTCTTTCTAAATATCTCTTGGATAATGGCTTTAGCAGGGGAAAGATTGATCAGACCCTGTTTATTAAGAAACAAAAGGGTGACCTTCTGCTAGTACAAGTCTACGTTGATGACATCATCTTTGGATCCACAAACTCTATGCTTAGCAAAGAGTTTGCAAAGTTGATGAAGGATAAATTTCAAATGAGTGCCATGGGAGAGCTAAACTTCTTTTTGGGGTTACAAGTTCAGCAGAGGAAAGATGGGATATTTATCTCACAAGACAAATATGTGGCTGAGATTGTGAAGAAGTTTGGCATGTCTGAAGGAAAGAAGGTGTCCACACCAATGGACAAGGATCATCCATGGGGCAAAGATGGTCCTGGAAAGCTCATAGATGTCAGGAACTACAGGTCTATGATTGGGTCTCTCATGTATCTCACTGCATCAAGACCTGACATCATGTTTGCAGTCTGCTTATGTGCAAGATACCAGGTGGCACTAACAGAGTGTCATTTATTTGCTGTAAAAAGAATTTTTAGGTATCTAAAGTGCCATCCAACCTTAGGACTTTGGTATCCCAAAGAGTCACCATTTGAGTTGATATCTTACTCAGATAGTGACTATGCTGGTGACAACAATGATAGGAAGTCTACGACAGGTGGATGCCAATTTTTGGGAAGTAGACTTATATCTTGGCAATGTAAGAAGCAGACTATAATGGCCACATCAACAACTGAAGCTGAGTATGTAGCAGCTGCTGCATGCTGTGGACAAGTACTTTGGGTTCAGAATCAACTGCTTGATTATGGGTATAACTTTCTTAAAACCAAGATAATTATTGACAACAACAGCACCATTTGCATTATTAAGAACCCTGTTTTTCATAGCAAGACTAAACATATTGAAATAATACATCATTTTATCAGAGTGTTTTGAAAAAGGACTAATTGTCCCTGAGAAAATTGATACAGAACTTAATGTTTCTGATCTTTTAACAAAAGCTTTTGAAGTGGGGAGGTTTCAGTACCTGGTTGCAGGTATTGGAATGGTTACTCCCTAAAAATTGATGTCTATTATGTCATGTATATTCAGGGTTGCTTTATTGCTGTTGTTGTATACATGTTAGTCAATTTTTCCATCATTTTTCATTCCACTGCTTTTGAACAAAGATCCCCCTACTGGGGGTTCCTTCCCCTGCTAAGAGAATTGTTCTCTTTCTATCAGGTTTATTCTTTTTAAAAGTGGTTATATGTGGTTTTAGACTAACAATGCAATGATCCAAAGGGGTGCATACTACATTCATGGGTGAATTAGGTATATGCTCTTTGTTTAAGGGGAGGTTAGGTCACACCTTTAGGACTTAGGGTATCCTTAGGATGCTCATATATGATCTTAGATCATATCCATTGGTGAGTAAGGGTTCAGGGTAATGAAGACTTGCTACAAAGCTTGTCAGAATTCTAAAACCTTGAGGCACTGTAATGTGTACTTGTACTTCTATATCAAAACAGCTTGCTGTTTAGATGCAGATGTGTGGTACACATTGCCAAGACTAAACTAACCATAGGTAAGGGAAAAGGTAGGGCTGGTGACTGGGGTATGCTTATTTTCTTGGGTTAACCAGGTGCAGGGTGACTTATGTGTTAACTTTTTGTGCTTAGACCATTGTTGAATAGAGGACTCTTGAGTTTCTATGTATCTACCTTGTGTATACAAGGGTGTGCATTAGAGCAGAGCTAGTTAGCATTGGTCTCTCCATGATTAGCTTAATACCCCTTGGAAAGTTTCCCCTGCTTTCACCTTTTGCTTCCCTTGCTTTGACAACATTCCCCTGTTTGACCGTTGACCGACAATACCGTTACCCTGCTCATAGCCGTTGGGCCTGCTTGCAAAATTTTTGGTTAGGGAATATTTTATTGTTTTTAAAAGATATTTAAGGCGCTTTCTTTGCTGATTGGTAATCTTTACTTTATTATTTCAAATAAATTACTTTTTATCAAGATTTATCTTTGATATTTTTGTAATTTGAAAATTTGGTTCAATCACAACTCTTCAATTCGCCTATAAAAACTTAATTCCCTTCAAAAGCAGGTCCATCTCTCTCCCTCGATTAAATCCCACCTAACTCTCACCATTATAAACCTTCAAAACTTTTTCAACCTTTATCATGTCTCTCAAAATTGTTGCTAATCATAATCAAATCGCTTTATTACATAATGAACCAGCAGAGTTTGTTGATGCTGTAGCCTTTCTAAAATCCTCATATTTTAGAGTGGCCCTTCTCATCAACCCTAGGATTTACACCTCACACATTCAGCAGTTTTGGTCTAAATCCATGACCAAAACAGTGAATGGAGAGGTTCCAATTCAGAGCACTATAGATGGTCATCCCAAGGTGATTTCACTTGGCTCCATCAGAGACAACCTCCTTCTTGATGATGAGGATGGGATAACTAACCTATCTGAGGCTGACATCTTTGAGGGTCTTGTTAAATAGGGGTACACTCTTTCTAAAGACCAAAAATGTAAGTTTGCTAAAGGTCAGTTTGCCCCACATTGGAAATATTTGATTCATACAATTTTACAATGTTTGTCACCAAAAACCACTGCTTTCAATGAATTTGGTAGTGAGATGGATTCTGCCTTGATTTGCTTAGCAACAAGGAGGAAGTATTGTTTTTCTCAAATGATTTTCAAAGGAATGGTTAAAAATGTTTCAAGCAATTCAAAATTTTGTATGTACCCAAGGTTTATAGAACTTTTGCTGAATATGAGCGAACATGGTCCAATCACACACAAAAACTACTTTTCAGCAACCAACCATACTACCAAACTATTCACCACACTTCTTGCACCATCCCCACAATTTTCTGGCAGGTCCATTCCACTCACTTCAATTATGATGAAACAAATCAGACAGGAAGAAGCTAAGACAAAAACAGCTAAACACAAACCTTCTGATTCCCCTGTCAAGAAACTACACCCTGCCAGTACTCTACCCCCTGCTGATCCACAACATGAAAGGCGATCTAAATCCAGGTTTGCCAGGTCTCCCTTGCCTGGTGAATCTTCACAAGTAGCAGAGAGGAGAGCCTCCAAGGGTTTGGAGCAAACTGAGGGTTTGGCTGCCACTACTGTCTCATCCTCAAGGGGTGAGCAGGATAGTGACACCATCAGTAAGTCCTCTCCCTCACTCACTGATATCCAAAAAGGGGAGAAATCCCCTTCTAGGGTTGAGAGCAGCATGAAACCTATGACCATTTTGGAATTGACGAAAATGTACATGAGCTTGAAAAGGTAGAATGCACAACTTGTACAAAATGTCAAAAAGCAAGGTCTGGTTATCAATAACTTGGAAACCAGACTTGCCACACTTGAAGGGAGGAGAAAGCCCAGACTTATTATATCCATAGATGAGGATGCTTCCAAAGGGGAGGAAGTTCCTAATACAGAAGAGTCTAC
Source organism: Glebionis coronaria (assembly GCA_025667525.1). Taxonomy (NCBI): domain Eukaryota; kingdom Viridiplantae; phylum Streptophyta; class Magnoliopsida; order Asterales; family Asteraceae; genus Glebionis; species Glebionis coronaria. The sequence continues at coordinate 343,642 of JANFOE010000351.1, forward strand.
TCAGTATTATTCATATCCTGGTGGTGTACAAGTAAAGATAGCAAGTGCTGAGAAAGGGATTGAGAAAGGAAGTGCTGATAAGGGAAGTGATAAGGGGAGTGCAACTAAAGAGATTGCTCAAACATTGCTAACTATGGGCAATCAAGAAGAAGCCCCTGCTTCAAAAGTTTCCCCTGCTATTGCTGATCCCACTGCTGTAAGTTATTCCCCTGCTAAGCCTATTACTCAAACTTTTGTTAGAAAGAATAGAAAGCAACCAGCTCAGAAAGGAATTACAATAAAAGAACTTGCATCTAAAGTTAAACCAGCACCAGCAGTGGATCCAAAAGACAAAGGAAAAGGGATCATGGTTGAACAACCCAAGAGAAAATACAAGCATAGAACTCCTGAACAACAAAGGGCTCAAGAAGCACATGATGCACAAGTAGCTCTCAGGCTACAACAAGAGGAGATTGATATGCAGGATCAGAGAATGCAAAAGATGAGGCCTAAAGAAATGCTCAAGCAGGTTGAAATTATGCATAGGGAGTTGGATGACAGGATGCCTCATGTTGAAGAGTTTCTAGATCATTGGGAGTAGGAGTTAATAAATGCTCCTTTGGAAGACATGTATGAGTTGACTTGCCTTGTTTACAAGTATCAAACTGAATATCTGGAAAGGAGGGCAAATCAAATTCAGAGAGAGAAATATTTGAGTTCTAAGAAAGGGAGACTTGAACACTACAAAGTTTTGCTCAAGAGACATAAGAAGTGGAAGGATGGGGATTTCACAGATATGAGCTTTGAGGCTATAAAAAGAGCAGTCAGACCAGTTTTAAGAGAATATGATGTGGAAGACTTTATGACTATGAACTCTCCTGAGGAAGCTGAGTATCTTAGGAGACAAAGTGAAGTGTTTCAGAAAGCTAGGGAATCCAAGAAAAGAAAGGCTGAAGGAACAACTTTGGAAACTACACAAGCAGGTGCATCATCCCAAGCAGGTGCATCATCAAGCAGGGGTATTACATCAAGCAGGTGAAAGTTTTCCAGCAATTGAGAGGTCTGTACTTAATGTACAAAGAGCAGCCAAAAGACTCAAGAGAATGGAGAAAGTTGGCATAGTTACTAAGGAGTCTCAACGTCCTTCAAATGAAGAAATTGATAAACAGCTAATTTTGCAAGAAAATGATGATATCTCACCTAGTGAACTTGAAAAAAAGTTTGCTATAATAGAGTATGCTGTTTATGAGCATAAAGGGAGGACTTGGTGGAAGCTTACAAGAGCTGACAATACAGCACAGACATTTCTAAGTCTAGATGTCATGTTTCAAACCTTGGATAGGAGGACTTAGAAGATCTGTGGAAGATTTTGAAAAAGACTTTTGCTGCAAAACCTCCTACCATGGACGGTGTGGAGAAGGATTGGGTGATCTGGGAGTGCATGCTTAGGATGTATGAGCATGAGTTATTTGATCCTATATTTGATGCAGTGAATAAAGGAAATTTGTTGTATTGGAAGCTGTTTACCAATTCTGGGGTCTATGAGATAGTGATGGAAGGAGTAAGTGTGTACTTAATCAATCATCGTTATTATCCCTTCACTCAGGAGACCTTGAAGAAATTAGCACATGCTAACTTGATTGTAGATGCTAAAACGCCTGTTGCTTATGATCTGGTAAGGATGATGCATAGTCAGATTTGGCCAGAAAGTTTGTAAGCACCCTCATCAACTAGGATTTATTCAGAAACTTGTCTTTAGGAGAAAGCACAAGTTTAGGGGAGGATTATTGGGAATAAATCTATGTATACTTGTTACCCCTGCTAGTTGGTTATTCGTCCCCCTGCTAGAGTAATTTCCCCCTGTTATCTTTCATTTCATACTTTAAGATTATTGTAACCCTAATACCACTATTGGGTATTCGTATATCTTTTGATATATTAAAGTTCACGTTTGATTTAATCATTTTGTTCTTGTGCTAAACACTATATTCCGCATCTTGTTTAGTTGCTTTGCCTTGCAAAGTTTCTCTAGTGTTAGATTGAATTTATTCTTTCTATCACAACCCTTAAACAAGCTATTAAGGTTTAAGATCTGAGTTTGGGATCAACATTGAAGAGCAAGTTTCTCACTCGATTTGGGATGTTGAAGGCATGTGCAACTGTCACACCCCACCATGGCAGAATACGGGGCGCGACGTATGGATATCATCACAACAATAGCGTGTCTGTAGAGATAACTAAATGAAATGGAAATATCATAAATGGTCACACAATTTCATGAAGATATCACAAACAATACAGGCGTCTAGGTAAGTGGGTAACAGGTCTACCTCTTACCAAAGACATACAATTAACAAATAACAAACATATAGGTGTCTAAAAAGTATCACTTATTCAAACATAAGTAAAGACTAAGAGGAAAGGGGGTTCCTCCAATGCAATCCTAAGCCTCCCAGCTAGCCACTCCTATTCTCACGCTTAACCATATTCTCACCTGAAAGAGACACTAAAACACGTCAACATAAAGTTGGTGAGAGTAATAGGTTTAGACTCCAACTCCAAATCAATTATAAGTTGTGAATAACAACCATTAACAAAACAACATATGGACAATGTGCTACAATTATGTATTAACAACTAGCATTCAAGATTAACCAATCACCACAAATCCAAGGCTCCAAGCCTTACCAATAACCAAAATTCCAAGGCTCCAAGCCTTAACAATCACCATGGTCCCATAGGCTCCCATACACCTATGAACCAATCCCAAGGCCCCGCCTTGTCAACATCCCCTTGGTACCAAGTCAAATCACGATAACAATCAAGAATTACATAGCGGTTAATCATATAAATGTACACACAAGTCCATCACAAACCATAAAAGCATTCACAACATTAGTTACAAAACCATACAATGTCTCTTCCATCCCATCTGGAAATCAATACATCAAAAGATATGGGACTATGGAACTCACCTGAACAAGCTTCTCCAAGTATCCATGCTCTAGCAAAAATCTAAACACACAAACGTATACAATCAAGACATGAACCACATACCAAAATGGCTCATCAATCTATGATGGATAAATAATCTTATCCTACCCCTTAACCCCCATTTATATGCCATATGCATCTCATTACATCCCTCTATAAAGCCCTTAACTTAGTTTAGTTCATAACTCACCACGTTAACATTTAACCCAAAATAGTCCCGTTTTTAATACTTCAAACTATGGGTCTAACACCCCCTTAACCAAAATAACTGGCTCTGTAAAAGAAACCCTATTCCCTTATATGTGTTAGCTAACTCTCTCATTTGGCCGCAACCTTATATCTACTGTTAAGGGCTCCATATATATATATATATATATATATATATATATATATATATATATATATATATATATATATATATATATATATATATATATATATATACTTTTACCTATCTAGAATTTACTGATTTTGAACATATGAAAAGTTTGTTATGATCAGAGGGTCTTAACCTAACCCATTTGTTTAGCCCTCCTCCAGATCTTTTATTTAACATATAATCTAAGTCTCATGTTCGTTTGAAGGTCCAATTATACTCCTAAGTACCCTAAACATCTTATAACATTAATTTAAACCCGTCTGATTTCAAAACTGATTTGACCTCCGACTGTTGTAACCTGTTTTTACCCACTTCCTGACCTCCAATTTAGTTCTCATTTCTTTCATTTAAAAATCAACTCAAATATTTCCAGGGGTACCAAGATCGCAATTTAAAAGATTGTAAAACTCTAGATATGATCTAAACAATGACCCAAAAATTCTGCCCAGTTTTTAATGACGAATTTAATATGATTAACCTATTTAATCATACATAAACCCTAATTAAAACCTAAAAACAATTTCCCATGATAAAAACTCATTAATTACATCACTAATTACAGATCATTAACAAACCCTAATAAAATTTATGAATTCCTAAACCCTAATCCATCATACTAGGTTACAAATACGTAAATTAAACGTTAATTTAACATAATAAGTGTTTACCTTAAAACCTAATTGAATAATTGGGTTTTCTTGATCTACCATTGTTAATCACGACTAATATTAAGTTTGGGAGAAGGAAAAACCGTTTTTGGGGCTAAAGGGATTAGTATGGGTAATTAAACTAACCAGGAAGCCTAATAGTACTCAAACTAGGCTCCCCTTCCCTTCCTTAAGCAAAATTCGGCCCAAAACCAAGTCCAACACCCTATGACCGACTTTTTTTAATTATATTACTTTAAATTAACTACTAATTATTATTACCCTAAATTCTCTTAATTTATTTCAGCTCCTAAAGCCTCCAAAATCTCAAAACTGCAAAACTAGTCAAATTTACGCGTATACCGTAAAAGACGTAAAACATACAATTTTATAAAAACTCTTGAAATATGAAATAAACTAATTAACTAAGTCCTAAATGACTTAAAACCATCCTGAAAAATACTCCCGTGACTAATTACCTCATCCGAGACCTCTAAATGCTAAATCTTAAATCGTAAAAATACGATTTTCTATAATACATATACGTATACGTAAAACCACGAAATAACACGATCTCATTTCATAGTGACTACCTTGTGATCACATGAACATGAAATAACCGTTCCTCGATTTACTTATGAGTACCATATACCCATAAACAATATCCAAACCTCACTCCAGACACACAAAATAAACACATAAGCACATAAAAGCACATATTTGCACAAAACACCCTAAACATCTAAGTGACAAACCCCAAAACCATGGTTGTCACATCACTCTCTCCTAATAGAAATCTCGACCCAAGATTTACTCCTTAGGATCAAACACACAAACAAGAAATCATATGAGGATACTTGTTCTAAATGAACTCCTCTAATTTCCATGTGTACTTTAGTTCAAGTCTCAAATTACCACATATATTAACCAACATTATTTAAACTCATTCCCAAACTATTGACCTCACAACCCATAAATCTCACAAATGACTCTTTTTAACACAAATCCCTAATAACCGCACATGCAAATATGCATTCTCAAACCACGTTTCCCAAGTCTCAATACATGACATATATCATGTACACCACTCAATTACCCAGGTAATTCTATACCCATAAACTAATGGTCCAATCTTTCAAAAGATCATAAATGGACCTACAAAAGTCGACATCAACTTTTCCTTTTTTCCTAAACATGGCGCCCGTTACTATGGGTGAAACTTCCTACATAACTTTGTCACTAAACTATAGTGGTTTCCTCCTTTTTAACATATTATCTCTTGTTTCTCTCGTCCTTTCCACAAACACCATTATTATATTAGCAGCCTCTTTCACCAATTCTAGTCCATAATAGGGGAAACTCACCCTATCCTTCCCAATAGTGCCTCAAATGACATTCATCGACTTCTAGTATGATAACTATCATTATATGAAAACTCATACATTGCTAACGAGTTTCCCACCCCCCTCTAAATCAGTCACCCAAGCTCTCAACACGACTCCTATACTTGTAGAAATTTCTCACTTCGTCCATCCATTTCTAGTTAGCCGGATATACTCATGTCCAATCATGTTCATCAATCCCTTTAGTCCGTACCCCAAACCACTTAAAAATTCCAATTTCCTTACAAAAGTCACCTATGACGGTCTTTCACATATTCATTAGTTAGTTTTATCAACTGTCATCCAAACCTATGTTACAACTACTTCCATCAAATTTGGATAGCTCATTAGTAGCACCCATAAACTTCTTTTCTCACTTTCCTTAATGAAAGATTTTTTTTTATTTTTTTTATACCCAACACTTCCTTTATACCTACACAATGTCTTACCTTTAAGGTCATAGTGCTCCTCATCTTGTCTCAGTTATACCAAACCCTTCGTCTCTAATGACACATCACATCTATAACTCCTCATCCATTCGATTATCAATACTAAGCCTTCCAATCCAACAGTATTGGTCAGTGTCATTCCCTTTTCCACACTACAACAATATTAGCATGCTTTGTGCTTTAGTCTACTCATTAGGCTATACCAAAGTTTTACCTTCGGCTCCTATCTCGACCTATTTCATTCATGATTCGCATCTATCCACACTTCCTTCTTCTTCCGCAGCTAATGGCATACCTCACGAGGTTATGCTTCCCGTCTTTCAAGTCATCTATACGTCAAAAGTTTCCACGTAGCTTCACTTGTTTTCCTCACGACCAGTTCTCCTACTCCCTCCTAATAGGGACATACTAGAGTTTCATGTGATTACATGCGGATCGCACTCTCATCATATACCCATATTAGTTTCCATATGTCTAAACTAAGCCATACTCTAAATTCTTACTCAAGTCTCATACTTCTATTATGACCTTGCACCTAACATGAGGTACTTTCAATCATCATCTTCTAAGAATACTTGGTTCTCTCCTTCCATGGTTCTCCCTAATTCCTTCACTATCATGTCAAACCAAAATTTCTCACTTAATTCATCAACTCTATGGAAATCGTTATTTCATTGGATAATGCATAACTGTCTCTTCCACAGATCCTTCATAAACACCTTCACTAAATTGACCCTATAATCACTTCTCCATGAACTTATTTCGCTCAGCTTCACTACTCATCCCTCGATATTGATTGCCACAAAATTCTATCTCTGTGTAGTCACTCGACTCCCCTTGTTACTTCCACGAGCTCTTAATCTCCTATGTTATGTAGTCACTCCATCACTATCCATTGGTTCAGCTCTTTGTAGCTCCACTCCGGTACTCGATCTGTCCTTCTTCGTCACGAACCATACGGAGATTCCCATCATAGTGCTTGTCACCTTCCCAGTCCTTTCAACTTCTGTGACTCCTTCGAAATCTCTTGCATCCTTCTAGCAGCCGGTACGTAGTCCTTTCGGCTCCTTGCTTCACGATGTAGCTCTTCACGCACTCCTTCTCGTCTCCATGATGTTACCTAGGAACTTCACACTATGCAGTATCTTCTAACTTTAACTCATCAACCATAATATTTCCAAAGGTACTTCAACCCCTCAATGGCTCACTCTTCCTTACTTGTTGTACTTCACCATTAATCAGCCTCCTACCAATCATTCTTTCACATCCATGTTTTCCTTCACGTGTCTACTACTACCTTATCTCCATAACTATACCAATTCTGTTGCGTGCTATTTGCCCCATCTTTCCATTAGTAGAAACTTTCTACTCTACCCTCACATCCGCTAGTACTTTCATATATCTCCTAATGGTACTTCAACCAACTTCTCATAGCATGACATCTCGTTCCGACGACCAGTCAACGAGCTTTACTTACTTTCTTATTCCCATAACCAATCTAAATTTCTCAACTCTACAAATATTAATCATTCCCTCAACACAACCTTTAAACCAAAAGACATCTCTCCATTATAATATCTAACCATAAGTAATACTACCCAACTCTATCATCTCATCCTAACGTTTCCATAACCGCATAACTAAATCAAACATGACATATACTTTAAAAATTCTAAACAATCGTGTCCCAAAATAAAATATAGGGTAAAACAAACCCTAGCCAAAACAACTAAAAACAAAACGATGTAATCCGAAAGATCAATGGAGTGTGCCAACAACAAAAGATAGTCTCATCACGATTTGTATTACCAAATTTCAATATCTTAGAAAATTTTAAATTTTCATCTCAATTAGTTACTTCACATTAGGACCATATTTTAACACCAATAAATGAAATCATAGTCATATTTTACCCTCTTTGTTATTATCAAAGGGCATAACTCAGTAGTGTACTAAAACTCACTTTATCTATCATCTCCTTTAATAATAAACTCTTCTTTTATCTTCATTATTTTATCAAAGGTATCCACTAGTTAGTATAGTATAACGTTATTCTAACCATTATCTTGTTTACTCACATTAAACTCATTTCACTTGTTATTATAAAACCAATACATGTTTATAAAATATGGTGTTTTTAATCATTTTATTCTATATTATAATTATTTTATATAATCTATTTAGGCTTGTTATAACTAACTATTACACTTTTGTAAGGTGTGGTGTTATTATTATCATTATTATAATAAAATCTTCCTTTTTACTCTTTTCGTCTATTTAAATACTTCTAAAATTTTAACTCCACTTTTAAGAAAATTATCGTAAAATTTTTTACCCTTTATATGTACCATCACATGTTACCTAGAAAACTAATCCATTCATTGTCAAGAATTTTTTTTAACTTATTACCAATAAACTTAAAGAAAAGATATGCAACTCAAGATATCATACCCTACACTTACAAAGTATTTTCAAAAGCATTTCCATTAATTAGCTAGACTTCTTTGCAAGAAAATTTGGTAGTTTTCATCAATTAAAATACATACCCGAATGTAGACACACTTCTAAAGATTCAAAACGTCGTTGGAACTCCATCAAACTTCAGCACTAATAAACTGTTTAAACACGAGAGAACACTAGGTACGTTCAAGTTATAATAACAACTGAACGACCATATATCATAACATAACATCTACTAGTATATATACATCCTCATATATATACCTATTAAATCTCCCAAAACATACTCGTTATCATACATGTCAAGTCAATCAATCGCGTCATACACTCGTTTTTTCATACGAGTAATCACCATCTCACAATCTCACCATGCCACAACAAGGCATAAAACCCATCACCAAAACCAAACCATATCGTGTGACCCCATAATCACACAACACGACTATAACACAAAACATATAACACAAAAAACCATTGCCATATCATAGGCAACCATTACATAAACCCATATTGCTTACAAATACCCAAAATATAGATCTCATCATATACAAGCATACACTAACACCTTTTTCATGAACCATACTTGGAAGTCCATCGGTGTTGTGGCACATATATAGTTACGTAGGCCTCCATAATTATATATGTCCTCTTTCACCCATGTACTCCCTCCTATGACGACACTTATAAGAAATTAGTACTACACGGAACACATATATACCACATAAAATACACTATATATACCGTATAGGTCAAATAAGAACATCTCATACGTCAATCCTAACTTTATTCATAACTTGAGTCTCAAACGCCAAAACAAATCAATAACAACAAAATATCCAACATTAAAAAAATGATCATAACAATTCAGGCAGAAATTTGAATCTACTACTAGTCGCAGACTCAACATCGGTACTATCCTATTATTACCTAGCGCACCTCTTCTTCTACGCGACATGGGTAACACTAAATAAGTTCATACACTTCCGATTCATACGTCGCATCAATAGAAAATAAATGAATGTACTTACATATACTATATCTCAATAAGTATGAAAGTAAATAAATATCCAAAACGAAATTAACACTTAAGCACTCCATATACTATAATGCACACATACCCCTATGACACCTACATGCATGGACCCTTAAGCTATAGACTAGGCTACTAGACTAGGCAACCTAATTCTCTATAACCATTGTCTCTGATACCATTCTGTCACACCCCACCATGGCGGAATATGGGGCGCGACGTATGGATATCATCACAACAATAGCGTGTCTATAGAGATAACTAAATGAAATTGAAATATTATAAATGGTGACACAATGTCATGAAGATATCACAAACAATACAAGCGTCTAAGTAAGTGGGTAACAGGTCTACCTCTTACCAAAGACATACAATTAACAAATAACAAACATATAGGTGTCTAAAAAGTATCACTTATTCAAACATAAGTAAAGACTAAGAGGAAAGGGGTTCCTCCAATGCAATCCTAAGCCTCCCAGCTAGCCACTCCTATTCTCACACTTAACCACATTCTCACCTGAAAGAGACACTAAAACACGTCAACATAAAGTTGGTGAGAGTCATAGGTTTAGACTCCAACTCCAAATCAATTATAAGTTGTGAATAAAAACCATTAACAAAAGAACATATAGATAATGTGCTACAATTATGTATTAACAACTAGCATTCAAGATTAACCAATCACCACAAATTCAAGGCTCCAAGCCTTACCAATAACCACAATTCCAAGGCTCCAAGCCTTACCAATCACCATGGTCCCATAGGTGCCCATATACCTATGAACCAATCCCAAGGTCCCACCTTGTCACCATCCCCTTGGTACCAAGTCAAATCACAATAACAATCAGGAATCACATAGCGGTTAATCACATAAATGTACACACAAGTCCATCACAAACCATAAAAGCATTCACAGCATTAGTTACAAAACAATACAAGGTATCTTCCATCCCATCTAGAAATCAATACATCAAAAGATATGGAACTATGAAACTCACCTGAATAAGCTTCTCCAAGTATCTATGCTCTAGCAAAAAGCTAAACACACAAACGTATACAACAAGACATGAACCACATACCAAAATGGCTCATCAATCTATGATGGATATATAACCTTATCCTACCACTTAACCCCATTTATATGCCATATGCATCTCATTACATCCCTCTATAAAGCCCTTATCTTAGTTTAGTTCATAACTCGCCCCGTTAACATTCAACCCAAAACAGTCCCGTTTTTCATACTTCAAACTATGGGCCGAACACCCCCTTAACCAAAATAACTTGCCCTATAAAAGAAACCCTATGCCGTTACATGTGTTAGCTAACTCTCCTATTTGGCCGCAACCTTAAAGCTACTTTTAAGGCCTCCATATATATATATATATATATATATATATATATATATATATATATATATATATATATATATATATATATATATATATATATATATATATATATATATATATATATATATATATATATATATATATATATATATATATATATATATATATATATATATATATATATATATATATATATATATATATATATATATATACACTTTTACCTATCCAGAATTTACTGATTTTGAACATATGAAAAGTTTGTTATGATCAGAGGGTCTTACCCTAACCCATTTGTTTTGCCCTCCTCTAGATCTTTTATTTAACATATAATCTAAGTCTCATGTTAGTTTGAAGGTCTAATATACTCCTAAGTACCCTAAACATCTTAAAACATTAATTTAAACCCGCTGATTTCAAAACTGTTTTGACCTCCGACTATTGTAACCTGTTTTTACCCACTTCCCGACCTCCAATTTAGTTCTAATTTCTTTCATTTTAAAGCCAACTCAAATACCATTCCAGGGGTACCAAGATCGCAATTTAAAAGTTTGTAAAACTTTAGATTTGATCAAAACAATGACCCAAAAGTTCTGCCCAGTTTTTAATGACGAATTTAATATGATTAACCTAATGAATCATACATAAACACTAATTAAAACCTAAAAATAATTTCCAATGATAAAAACTCATTAATTACATCACTAATTACAGATCATTAACAAACCCTAATAAAAATTTATGAATTCCTAAACCCTAATCCATCATACTAGGTTACAAATACGTAAATTAAACATTAATTGAACATAATAAGTGTTTACCTTAAACCCTAATTGAATAATTGGGTTTTCTTGATTCACCATTGTTTATTACGACTGATATTAAGTTTGGGAGAAGGAAAAATCGTTTTTGGGGCTAAAGGGATTAGTATGGGTAATTAAAACTAACCAGGAAGCCTAATAGTACTCAAACTGGGCTCCCCTTCCCTTCCTTAAGCAAAATTCGGCCCAAAACCAAGTCCAACACCCTATGACCGACTTTTTTTAATTATACTACTTTAAATTAACTATTAATTATTATTACCCTAAATTACCTTTATTAATTTCAGCTCCTAAAGCCTCCAAAACCTCAAAACCACAAAACTAGTCAAATTTACGCGTATACCGTAAAAGACGTTATATATACAATTTTATAAAAACTCTTGAAATATGAAATAAACTAATTAAATAAGTTCTAAATGACTTAAAACCATCCCAAAAAATACTCCCGTGACTAATTACCTCACCTGAGACCTCTAAATGCTAAACCTTAAATCGTAAAAATACGATTTTCTATAATACATATACGTATACGTAAAACCACGAAATAGCACCATCTCATTTCATAGTCACTACCTTGTGATCTCATGAACATGAAATAACCGTTCCTCGATTTACTTATGAGTACCATATACCCATAAACGATATCCAAACCTCACTCCAAACACACAAAATAAACACATAAGCACATAAAAGCACATATTTGCACAAAAAACCCTAAACTATAGTCTAAGTGACGAACCCCAAAACCATGGTTGTCACAGCGATAGACCCAACAAAGATCACGAAGATCGTTCATCGAGCAAATGAGAGCCTTCTTGTCTTCAAAGAAAGATGGGTAAGTGAGTCTAATTACATTCCTAATGTACCGGATCGTATGAGACTTTCCTCACTTATGAGTTCACACAAATGCCCGGAGCTGGCCAAGCAGTTTGCTGATAGCATCCCAAAATTTATCGATGAAATGTTGAAAAGTGTGGACGATTTTGTTCGTGCCGATGAAGTATTTAGGGACATAGAACTGTTACGAGGGGAGTTCATCACAAGGGACCCGTTCCCACAGGGTGGCTAACGGTATGACCGTCCCCAAAGAGGTGGTTTGGAGGGAAGACGTAGGGGTTCCCGTGGAGCTAATCTGAATAGAATCCCATACGCGCAATCCTATACGTTGCCTTACTGACCCTCTCAGCGCCCACAAGTAGTGAACAAGCTATTCACTTTAGAGTCGTTAGTGAGTACATCCGAAGAAATATTAGCTGTAGAGCATCCGTTGAACCTCCCGACACCAACTCCGTTAGTAGGGATGCCAATGAAGGAAAACATGGACAAGTATTGTGACTATCATGGCGAGAAAGGGCACTATACGAACGATTGTTTTGAACTTAGAAGGCAGCTAGAAATCGTTTTAGAATCTGGGAAGCTCAACCACTTGATCAAGGATGTGAGGCAAAAAGGAAAGGGGCACCAAAAGGTCAAGCCACAAAATGCCAAGGTGACCAACATGGTATCTGGGCAAAGTGACAACATGAAGAGAAAATCAAAGCGGGTAAATGAAAATTGGATGAATATGCCAATAACGTTTCCACTCTGCCTAGAGGAAGATTCATCAGAGGAAGAAATCGTGGTGCAGGCCGAAGTAGAAGGATACTTGGTAAGGAACGTGCATGTAGATGGTGGGGGCATCCGTGGAGATAATGTATGAACATTGCTTTAATAGCCTTTATCCAAGTTTGCAAGATAGGATGACTAAAACATATAGTACCGTGTTTGGACTCTTAGGAGAGAGTGTAAATCCATTGGGAAAGATTGAGTTAGAGGTATGCTTCAAGGATAGAGGTTTGTTTCGCTGCACATCCACAATTCATTGGATGTATTTTCTTGGGAGACGCTAGACATGACTGGTGTGCCAAGGAGGATTATGCAACATAAGCTAAATGTTAATCCTTTGGTAACACCGGTGAGCCAGAAGAGAAGGATATTATCCGTAGAAAAAAGCATAGTGGTGACAAAAGAAGTAGAAGAGTGGGTAAAGGCGGGGATAGTCAGGCCGGTGAGATACCGCACATGGATATCAAACCCGGTCTTGGTAAAGAAAGTGGATGGAGCATGGAGAATGTGCATAGACTTTAAAATATAAACTCCACATGCCCAAAGGACTATTATCCCTTGTAAGAAATTGATGCCAAGATAAAAGCTGTTATGGGATACAAATACAAAAGCTTTCTTGACGCCTATAATGGGTACTATCAAGTTCAAATGTCGTGGGAAGATGAAAAGAAAACGGCCTTCTATACTGACCAAGGGACAAATGTTACACCAAGATGCTGTTTGGCCTGAAAAACGAAGGGCGACATATCAAAGATTGGTGGATACAACTTTTGTGTCCCAGATAGGGCAAAATATGGAGGCCTATGCGGATGACATGGTCCTAAAGAGTAAGACAGTTGAGGAGATGATTTCCGACATAACCGAGACATTTGACAACCTACGGAGGATCGATATGAAACTTAACCTAAGAAGTGTTCATTTGGTGTAGAAGAGGGGAAGTTTTGAGGGCATCAGGGCCAATCCGACCAGGGTTAAGGATGTCACTGACATGCAATCACCAAAAACCTGGAATGAAATGCAAAGTCTAACCGAGAAGTTGGCTGTACTAAACCGTCTTCTTTCTAAATCTGCTGAAAAGTCCCTTCCTTTCTTTGAAACATTGAAAAATATAAACAAGGCAAACAAGGAAGAATATAGATGGACAGAAGAGGCTGAAGAGGCCTTCCAGCAAATGAAGAAGATGGTTTTATAATTGCCCTTTCTCACTACCCCGCAACCCAAGGAACCACTTTCGATATACCTAGCGACAGCAAAGGGGGCAATCAACGCAATACTATTGGCTAAAAGGAAATGAGTCCAAAAACTGCTCAGCTATGTCAACAGGACTTTGCACGAAGTAGAACATTTATGCACCATTGGAAAAGCTGGCATTGGCTATGTTAAGCATGTTAAGAAGTCTGAGGTGTTACTTTGAAGGACACCCAATGACAGTCATCACCGATCAACGTGTAAAGAAAATCTTGAACAAAGCCGAGGCGTAAGGCAAACTAGCAAAGTACGCCATAGAGCTTGGAACATATGACATTGCCTATGAATAAGAAGTGCCATTAAAGGGCAAATCTTAGCAGATTTTTTGAATGAAGTGCTGGTAGAGGCGGACGTGTTAAAGGACCTCGAAGTTCATAGCTCCAAAGAAGAGAGGGATGATAAAGAGAAATAGTGGGTGATATACATTGATGGTACATCGAACCCAAGGGGTCATGGTGCAGGCTTAGTGTTGATCAGTCCCAGTGACACATAATATACGTACTCCCTAAGGATCAACTTTGGTAATGCAAACAATGAGACGGAATATGAAGCCTTGTTGGATGAACTAAGGATTGTCAAAGGAATGAAGGTGAAGTACCTGGCAGCAAATGTAGACTCAAAACTCGTGGCCAGTCAGATCAAGGGCGATTTTGTAGCCACCAATGAAAGCATGATCAAATATTTGGCTAAGCAAAGGAGCACGTAGCATGGTTTAAAAGCTTCAAGATCATGAACATTCCTAGAAATCAAAACCAGAAGGATGATGTGTTTAGCAAGCTAGCATCAGTAACATTTAACCAATTGACAAAGGAAGTGCTGGTGGAAGTGCTCAACCAACTATCCGTTGACCGGGAGGAGGGAAATGCCATCTTGGAGGAGGAAGGATAAAATTAGATTGACCCTCATTATAAGATGCATAGAACATGGAGTGTGGCCAGAGGACCACAATGAAGCACGTTCCCTTAGGATGAAGATCAACCAATATTTGATGGAAGGGGGAGTGTTGTTCAAAAAATCCTATTTAATGCCAATGTTGAGGTGCGTTGGGATATTGCAAGCAAACTATGTGATCTGAGAGATCCATATGGGAGCTTGTGGCATGCATTTAAAGACAAGGTATGTGGTGGAAAAGGCACTAAGGCAGGGGTATTATTGGCCCACCATGCACCAAGATGTAAGGGAAGAAACAAAAAATTATGATGCATGCCAAATTTACTCCTAGTTCCCAAGCTCCCAAAAACACTCATGACATCAATCATGGCCCCATGACCCTTTTTTCAATGGGGAATGGGTGGGGTCGTTTCCAGCAGCACCAGGTAAAGTATGGTATATCACTATGGCAATCGATTATTTTACTAAGTGGTTGGAAGCAAAACCGCTAACTAAATGTGAAAGGCAAGGATGTGATCAAGTTTGTGTGGGATAATATTGTTTGTAGATTTGGACTACCACATGTGATAGTGACAGATAACGGAACTAACTTTGTGAATGACCCATTTAAAACATGGTGCAAAAAGCTCAATATGAAACAAATGAACACAGCGGTGGCACACCCGCACGATAATGTCCTTGTGGAACGAGCAAACAAGTCACTAATGGAAGGGCTAAAAATAAGGTTGGGCCGAGACAGGAACGGATGGGCGAATGTACTTCCAAATGTACTTTGGGCACACCGAACCTCGCTGAAGATAAGAACTGGGGAAACGCCATTTAGCCTCACGTACGGCAGTGAAGCGGTGATCCCCGTAGAGATCGGCATGCCAACCCATAGAACCTTGTATGATTAAAGATGCATAAGCCAATGATGAATATCTTTGTAGGAAAGACGGGAGGCTGCAGCTATCCACGAGGGCAAATATAAGAGAAAGATGGAGTAGTACTACAACATGCGGGTCAGAGCAAATTCATTAAAAGTGAGAAGCTTTATCTAAAGGAGAAATGAGGCTAGTTGGATAGAAAGGCCAGGAAAGTCTAGCCCAACTTGGGAAGGTCCCTACAAGGTGACGGAAGCACACATGAATGGCTCCTACAAACTAGAGACAGTTAGTGGCAAAGCGATACCACGAACTTGGCATGGAATTAACTTAAGGAATGCTTATGTGTAGGGTTATTGTTTAAATTTATCATTGTATTGTTGTAATAACTGAACTTTGAAATTATTGAAAGCTACCTCCCTGCTATGGAGTAGCAATTTTCCCGTCTACCAATAATGAAAAGAGTGCTAAACATAAGTAAAAAATGGCCTTGGCCGAATGGCCAATCACCGTCGACCGATACACGTGGTCAATGTTTACCATTTTCCTTGATGTAAACAAACACTCAAATGGCTCCGCATATCCAGTGTTCATGAATAGATAAATTAATAGTGATTATGTGTAATCAATATCTAAGATAAAATAGGCAAAACATAAACGATCTCGATGGAAGGCTCGCTACCCCCAAATCGAAAATATGATCGATATCTATGGAAAGGGAATAAAGGATTAGGTGGCTCCGGGTGAAGAATAAACCCCTTCACCCGGTATATGTAGTCAATATTCCCAAACCAAAATTGGGAGTTGGATATATATTCAAGTGGCTCCGACGAGCAGATGATTCCTCTCGGCAAATATATGTAGCCAAGGTTCATTCCCTAGAAAGAGGGGCAGAAGCAAGGCCATTACAATAACGAATTACAAGTATAAGCTAAGTGTAAACAATGAATGAGGACGAAGGTTCAAAGCACATAATAATAGGAGCATGTAACATAAAGCATGACATAAAGCGGCATGATGGCCAAAGTGTACAAAGTTTACAAGCATTTAGGTGTTTACAAAATGAACTGTCGGGCCATCAAGTATTGCTACGGCCATAAAAGGAACTTCCATATTACAAAGAGTTGAGATAAAGAGCTAGATGGAAACATGCTCCTCATCTAGCGTCCCTTGGCCAGAGTTACATCACCATCAGGCATGACGTTGCGAAGGTCCATGGGACTCTTGAAGCAAGACCAAGATATCTTCTCAACTCACCATGAGTTTGTTGCAGGTTGGCATGCTCCTCCATTAAGGCCTCAAAACGAAGCAGGACATTTGATTCCATTTTCGTGCTTTGAGCCAGGTGGCGCCAACCAACTTTGATGGTCATCTGGTTACTAACACCTTCAAAAAAATATTCTTGATCTGTCGGTGTGACTAGACTGGCGAGCATGTCTCGACAATTATGTGAGTTAACCACCCGCCAAGAGTCAGTGAGGCCCCATTGGGGAGTAAAAGGAAGATTGCCAAATCTCTCATGAAGGTTACCTACAAAATAAGAAGCAAGGTCAAACATCTATACACAAAAGGAAGGGAAAATGAAACACAAAAGAGAAGAAAAAAAATGAAAAGGACAAGAACCATACGATAGGAACTCTTGGCCTCATCGCGATTGAGATCCGTAGCAGCATCCACATGCCGAGAGGGCACGATCTAAAAAGAGAAGGGAAAGTATCGTTAGCATAAAGTTAAAAACATAACAACCTTAGCCGATAGGAGAAGGAGAGGAAAATGAACCTACCATTATCAAGAACAACATGATCTTCCCCAGCCTCATTGGGAGCAACATCGTGGCCATCTTCGAGGACATTAGTAGGAGCAACATGATGAGAAGGCACAAGTGGATTCTCTTCCGTCATGAGAGGCTAAGATAGGACATCATCGGTTTGATGCCTTAAATTTTTCATTACGGGAGATGGCCCAACGACCTCAGAAGGAGCAAGACCAGCCGGCACAATATCATTAACGGGCTCCTCATCATCAATATCTACCTAGACAGAAGGATCAATGGTTTCCTTTGTTTTATTTTTCCTATGACGAGAAGAACCTTTGCCATCGACCCCTCTTGTAGATTTTTTAGTCCGGGTGACTTCACGGGCTACTTCTTCCCTGGCACTCCCAACAGCATTTGATGCAGTATCTGACATCAACTTTTTCAACGGATTTCTTCTACTTTCTCTCTCTATCGTTAATAACCCATATGACCTGGATGCTCTGCCTTCTCTATGGTAGTGGTTTTGGCCGTAATAGGGACGCGAACGGCTAAGGGAGAAGTGGTGTGTGTGACAATGGTGGTGTTGACTAACAAAGGATCTCCTTGGCGGATGATGGCACCAGAAAACTTAGGAATCCTCAAATATTTGGCCATAGTGGTATCTACAAAGCAAATATGATGGTCACACATGCGTAAAAAAGTATATGCATAACAAGAAAATAAGCAACATCAGGGAAAGAAAGGGCATTACCCTCCCCATTCGGACCTTTCAGAACGCAAGCATAGCCGATATGCCGCCAAATTGAAGTAAGTCGACCGAAATACAACAAAACAAGATAAGGCTTACGTAGGGGTATAACAACCTCACATAATCTTCTTGCATCAACACAATTGTACTCGGAAGGCCGAGGAAGAGGATCAGCCACGCTAGAGTCGTGGTGTCTCTAAGGCTTGGCAATGGGGATTGGCCTCCAGTCAATGAGGAAGAAGAGACCCTTCCACTTGGAGCCACGTATCTGAAAGAAGAGCTAATCCCCTTGTTTACAAAGCTTATAGAAACTATGAAACAACAACGGGGTTAATTATGACAATCCTTACAATTCACATCTATGCTATAAGCTATGACTGTCTCAATATGAAAATTTGGCTAGAAATTTTTGCTTTTTGTACCTTACTTGGTAAAATGAACTGCTTCTCACAACCTGAACTGCCATTACAACATATTCCTATATGTTGTCAAATACAATGTGTATATCAAGTATACAATCTAAAAGTGATCTAATAAGTTCAATATTAATAAGAACATCTCAAATGTAACCATGATGCCCTAAATTCCCTTAGAAACCATAAAATCCCTATAAATGAGTTGTAAACTCAAGAATGGTATGCTATGAATGGAAAACACATATGAATAAATCATTAAGGATTATAAACAAGTTTTAAACTTTACTTTGAAGACCTAATAATACCTAAGAATGGCAAGGACAAACCATACAAAGCTAAGTACAAGTAATTGTACATAATAGTCTAGATCACCACCTAGAAACTCTTGATAAACAATATTTCAAGCAATGTAACTACATAAAATCTATGAACAAGTATAAAAAACAATACACTAATTATAACCTATCACATAAAGGAAAGTTAATTGATCACAAAATGCTAATATTCACTAATCCAAAGCCAATTACAAGTTAAGACCTAGTAACCAAGATTAGCATATAAAATCCATTATACATTGAATTAGAGTCTAATCTTTTGCCATAAATTATAAAACTCAACTATGCATCATATTAAGATTATACATTTATTTCAAGTGAAGTTACATGTTGGTAAAGCATAAAGTACAAGTTATCAAAAGCATAGGATCTTAAGTTCCTATAATTGTCCCTAGAATATGATCAACCTATACAAACCATTAAACTAAAAATATAGAATCCCTAGAAGTCATAAACATACTATATAAGCCCTAGAATAAGTTTTTATAAAGGTACAAACACTAATTACCCAAGATAGAAAATCATTAGGATTAATGACCTAAAAACCCTAATATTAAGAAATCTACATGGAATCATCATCTAGTTCTATTTGCACAAGTCTATAAATATTTATAAGACTTCATTAAGGTTATAAGATTATATTAAGACAATGTAAAAGTACCATAATGCACAAGGTACAAGATTTCAATGCATGGCTTGTAAATTAAGTCAAAATGGGTATTTTCACCCTTTGGACATGTTTACTTAGAATAACTTAATAAAACCAATGTAGGGACGTTATGAACACATTGAGGATAATGTAGGATGTATAAATTGAGTTTACATCAGTTTTTAGTTGAAGGATAATCACATTTACTAAGATTAAACCCTAGATCATTAGAAAACCTAACCCGCCTAAGTTTTCTTCCTATTTTCACATCAAACCTTTGTTAAACTTCAAACCAAGAGCCCAAATCTCTTAAATAGAATGTCTAAACTCTATTTAAGACTTAATCATTCACTAATCACTTTCCTAAGTCCCTAATCACCAAAAACACAAACCATAAGTTACAAGCCCTAGAATTGAACCCAGTTTTGTTTTTTCCCTCCAAAAAGATTCAAAATGATTTCCCTCCTAAATTTAAACTTAGGATTAGATCATATAGATATTTAGGAGATATTTTACAAGTAGGTGCATCACCTACTTGTCAATGACACATACTTGTTCTTATCATTCCAAACCGTGACTTAATATAGACCATATACTTAGATATTTTGATCCTAGACCTCATGACTCATACTTAGACTTGAATAGATATTTCTTAGGCTTCCTTAGTCACTTACCTACTGTTCTTACACGTTTCATGGCAAAACTTGGAGGCTAAGGCTTGAAAATAGTATAAATAGGAGTCTTAAGCTTCATTTTAGAATCATCATTCACTTTCAATCTTCTACACCTATACATTCTGTTCTTACACCTCCATTGAAGTCCTAAGAAGTCTCTAAGATCATTAGAAATCTTTGTAAGAAGTTCTAATAGTTTTTGAAGAGTTATGAGGAAGATATAGTCCATATACCTCATTAGGAGCCATTTTGGAGCATCCAAGGTAATCATTTTGTTAACTAAGCTTTGATCTTGTTATAATACTTTATTAGTGTTGTTTTAATTCCAAAATTATGTTAGAAAGATAATATAAAAGAAACTAAGTTATTTTATCATTTTAAATGAAAGTTATAAGCTAAAGATGTCTTAAAATCCTAGTTTTGTAATTTACATAAAATAATAAGCAAAAACCCATTTAAAAAGCTATAATTCTGAATAAATGTTTTTATTATGATAATAAACATGTTTAGAAACTTTGTTTTAAAATCCTAGATCATTTGGTCCATTTTTGAGGTTGTTATGTGATTTTTACAAGTGTAGGGACTAAAACTGTCATTTTTGAAACTATTTATCATTTTGGGCCAAAAGTGTCATTTTATGAAATTAAAATCTATAAGAATAAATATTGGAAAGTTTTAGGCCCTAAGGTTAAATATTGAGGGTTTAAATGCAAATATTAAAATTATACACTTAAGGTGTTAAAAGTGTAATCATACCAAAGTGTAACCAAAAGGGCTATTTTTGCCATTTTTGAAACTAAAGAAGATTAATTGTGAATAAGAGGAAGTAATGAAAGTATCATGTTATTAGGAAACTTTGTACAAAGATGTTCCATCTCGATATTACGTTCTGACTGAGTGGTTGGGTTTACGATTTAAAGTGCCCTCGCTCCTCAAATGTTTATAGAATGGCTTCTGAGTATGATGGCCCGAACAATGGTGCTAGAACACCAAATATTAATGAAAGAATATATAACCAAACACTTAACAACATTGAACTAAAAATCAAATACTTAATACCATACACAATGTATTAATCCAGGTTTGTGTGAGATCAAGCTATTATTTATGAGACCAAGCTGTGGTTTGTAAGATCAAGCTGTTTATCTGTGAATGAAATATATCTGATTATAGCTCAGATTCTATAGACATAAGGTGAGTTCATAGCCTCACTTTTTAAATTCTTTCTAAATGATTTCAAAACCCATGAGGGGGATATATGCTAAAACTGAAATACAAGTGCTTTTAAAATTGTATGGTATGATTATTGACACTATGTTTACTACTGCCATTAAGTCCCTTTTTAATCGTTAACAACTAATCATTTCTTGAAAATGAGCGCTAATATTGTGAATAGTACTATTTGGGGGTTGACATCCCCTATTTGGGCAAGTCGCGCTTGCTAGCAGCTAAAGGTTCCTACATTAGCTAAACAGATACACTTTATTTTGCTTAACTCAAGAGTTTAGCAAACTGCCCGCATAAGGGAAATTTGTTAGTTTCTGTATGTCAAGTAGCGGTGCATGAGCATAGTGCAGTATGATGGCTATTTTATGTGGGTGTATAACAACGTAGCCCGGAGGACATACTTGTATTCAAAACTGTTATTACAAAACTATGAATTCACTCAACCTTTGTGTTGACTTTAAGCATATATCTTAGATAAATGGTGACTGATAGCATGGAGCAGCACAAGGATGGCATGAAGAGGCACAAGAATGAAATTATTCTAGATTTTGGGAACCTCATATTGTAAAACTCTGATTTTTCAATGATATATAAAGAAAATTGATTTTATCACTCTTTTGAGTTGTTCTCTATTATTATGACTTGTGTTCTATGAAGTAATACCCCAAATCAATGTTCCGTTGCGTAAAGGTAAAATGGGGGTGTTACAGATTGGTATCAGAGCCATGGTTATAGAGAACAAGAATTTAAATCTTGACTATAACTACTTTTAAAATAATTTCAAGAAAGTCCTCCGTGCCTATGCTAATGCTACTACAAGAATGAGGTAATATTATATCAATACTAGGACTTCTACCCTGTAGAACAATGTGCAAATGATACCATGTTTATGTGTACGTACATATGAGTAAGTAATAAGTTAGGATTTATCGACATTTCTGGAAATAGGTATCCCTATCTCCCTCCTATTATCATCTTATCGGATTCTCAAGATGAGCGTTCTGTAAGTATTCCTAATAATTTCCTGAAGTATCATATAGATTATTAGATGATTCAGAAAATACACCCAAAGACCAGAAAATTCCAAATTCGTTTTACCCTTTGATGACGACCCCTATATGAAAGTTATACGAGCATATAATGAAGAAGTAGATTTTACATCTCGACACCAAGATTTTCCATCACCTTACCCTATTAATATATCATCACCTATATCTGAAACCTTACCTAAAAATACCTATGAACAACAACTTATAGATGTCCTACCCTATATGAAAGAATTTCATCCCAAGCGTATTGAAGATCTTGAAGATAAAGTTGAAGGGCTTAGAAAAGGCCGAAGAATTATACAACGATATTTTGAGAAGTTAAAAGGAGATTTTGAAGAAATCAAGGCTAAGTTGTGGAAAAGACAAATGATACACGATGAAGAAATTGTTCAAGCTCGACTGACGATTTCTACTCTTGAGTTAATTATTGAGGACATTCAAATTAGACATCAAGCCCACATACGAAGTCTTTTTGATGCCATCAAAGAACTTAAGAAAGAGAGATGAAAACATTAGACTATTAAGTTGTAAATACTTTCAACTATATCTCTTTAATTTTATATTAACAGAGAAGCTTGTCCTGTAAGTTTAAACAAGACAAGTTGTTAATAAATAAAAGTTGTGTTTCTCATCTTGTCATTTCATACTTATTTTTGAGAAATAAGAAATCCCTATTTCTTGGTTTTCTCATGAATGATTATGAATTAAATTACGTTAATTCTAAGAAAAGCATATACTTGATAAAGTATATATTCTTTAGAATTTCTGTTATCTTCTATAATAATGAAAATTACCAAGTTGAACATAACCCGCAAGTTTGAAGAAAGTGAAAGGAAACTTCCCGAGTTTTCTAGAAATATTCTATTCTCGGATTTTGTCTATCAAAAGATTCTTTTTGGAAAATATATATGAAATTCAAAAGAGAAGCTTGTTCTATAAGACGAGTTTTTACATTTTATGTTATATTCCTCCATTCCATATCATGAAAAATTATGTTACGATTATGCATGAGTCATATCTTTATAAATCCGTTGTAAACTTTGGAACTATGTTTCATAGTTGGATTTATTATCCTCAAATATGAATGATAATCAACTTATTAAGTTTCCCCTACACCCTACCATATAAACCCAAAAGATATACCTTGTGTTCACTAAGCATTTATATGTATCCATATACATATGTGACAAATGTTTTCTAATATGAGTATACCTTGGATTCTGAATTATTTATATTCTTTCCCTTCATTCTAAACCCTAAAAAGTATTTAACGAAGAATTGACAATAACGTGGCTGCAATCCTGAAATTACAAATTGTAAATAAGAAGTATTACCTGGAAGAAGACTCGATGACTAGTTAGTTTTTGATATCCAAGGAAGAAAATATGCTATCACCCGTTGGATTGAAAGAGCCAATTCAGTTTCCTATCGTATTTGAAATTATTAAGTAAAAATTACTATAAGAAGATAGCACTTCGTCACTTATCTTGGTAAATTCTTTCTACTCAACCCATTGAGATAAAAGAAATACTTAAGATCGCTTGATTAAATTTCAAATATTTCTTAAGAATATGATCGAGAAGTTAAAAGAAGAACTCCGCTAACTAATGATAAAGGGAATTAATCTCGAGACATACACAAGGAAATTTCAAGAGTTAGTAGAGATTAAATCCTATTCCATAGAATGATAAAAGCCTTCATCCGAAGATTTCATCATGGAATTGTGTCATGGAATTTCATCTGAAATTCTATTAAGGAGACCCCATCAGAAGATTTTGTTAGGAAAGCTTAGGAATTTTATCAAAGATTTTAAAGAAAGATTACCACTTCCAAAATCCCAATATATTGGAAAAAGTCATTTACCTATACCCAAAGAGTTAATGGACAAGGTAATTAAGCACAATCCTATGCAAAAATCAAAAAAATCTTAAGCGTAAACTCGGAAGTGAATGAACATCCGTAAATTATAATGAAAAAAGAAACTACCATAACTGGAATTACTAGAATACAAACTACGGTGAATATGATGGAAATTTTCTTCTATGTAAGAAATGCACCCTGCATCACACAGAAATATGCCCCATCTGGTGTCGGATTTTCAACATAGTAGATCATTGAACTAGGATTTGTAAGGGCAAGTGGCCTTATAAATCATATGCTTGGTAAGATTGTTCTGTATTTTATAGGGAATGAAATAACATCTTCTATTTTAAACGTCGTTCATCTCTGAAAACCGTATTCTTAGATTTTATATACAGGACGTATTAGCTACGAATAAGTAAGAAGGAAACTTAAGGGTATACTATTTATCTATATTCGTGTTATGTCGGAAATTTCTAAGTCAATGATTTACATTCTGTTTATTTGATTGAATTAAGATGCTTCTTCAGTCAAATGAATAAATCTAAATCACCAAATTTATAATTTCTTCCTTGCATAAAGTTGGACGCATCTTTATGTTAGTGAGAATTTATAAATGGACTTAAAGAGATTCGATATAAGATAAGTGTGGACTTAATAAAACGTTAGAATTCTAAGTGAGAAGTTACGTGTATTACTATATTAGAAAAGTACGTCAATGTTCGTCGTAGATTTAGAATTTTTAAATACATGGAATGTGAAGTATTCCATTCAACTCGAAGAAACTCTGAAATCCTTATATTATGCTAAGTCATCCGACTTACTAGTTCAATCTAAATTTCTCCATGGAAATAGGAAAGAACAATGAGGATTTTGTTACTTCAAGAAGACATGATGCTATTCGAATCATTGTCGATATTTTTACTAAGGCTACAAGATCTATTCCTATCTAGGAAATTGATAATATGGAAACTCCGACGAGATTATACAAGAAATAATCTTTCGACATAGAGTATCAATATCTATCATCTAAGATTGTGACGAGTGTTTCACATCTTGATCCTAAAAGTATACTCAAAATTTGTGTGCACTAATATGTTAAGTGGAAGAACTACCCAAATACTAAACTACATACTCCACGTATGTGCTATAAGACACTTACCATTGGAAATTTTTTCCCGTGTAACAATAGTTTTCATGCTAGAATTAAAGCAATACTACTTGAAGCACTCTATCGAAAGAAGTGTCATTTACGTATTTGCTGGACTAAAGTTAGAGATTTTTAACTTACGAAACCCAAAGTAGTTCATGAAACTATTTAAGAAGGTTATATTAGAATGAATCTTCGTAGAACGTTGAATTATGTTTAGAATCTCCTGAATTAATATGGTGATTTAAGATAATCTAAGAGATTATTTTGATGAAGATTTCTCAGGATAAATGAGAAACTACACCATATTAAACAGTATCTAGTTGAAAAGGATCTATTCTCTATCAATTACCCAAATTGATTTTGAAAATGCGATAACCAATTCAAGATTTTGAATTGAGGAGTGACACATTGACTTTAGTTTCCCAAAGAACTCAGTAATAATCACAATCCTTTTCATATTTCGGAATCTAAGAAAGATTTATGTGATTAAATGATTGATTTGAAAGTAAAATACCAACCGTAAGGCTGTATTCTTGATATGTGAATAAAATTCTAAGGAAGAATTTGAACACCCACGAGCTATGTTTGTTATAACCTGAAACCGAGGTTATTGATTAATCTTACTTTGCGACTATTTTTGAAAATTTTGATGAGTTTGAATGATATTTATTTTTGGAGATTTAAGTTTAAACCGATGTTAGGAGACTTATATTTTATCTTTAATAAGTATAGGGAGTATTAGCAAGCGTGATGTCGATGGATGCCCAATATTTTACGTTTTATTGTTGGTTGTTTGATGTTTGTCATTTTTGATGTTTTCTTTTTAAATGACGTGTTAGGTCGAGTCGGGAGATGATATTATTATATTTGAGGTACGTTTTAACTTTTGAGAAGTATTTTTATGAAACCCGAGCCCCGTGAGTATTTTCAAAAATTACCAAATAGTCATTTCCCACTTTTTAGCTAACTATTTTCATTTTGGAGCATAACTATTGCAAATTGACAAGAATGGTCCCTCCACCACCATATATAAGCTTAAACTTTCACCTAACTTCACATAGTTAACACTAAACCACCAAAATCTTTTCCTTTCTCTCTCTCTAATATATGCCGTCACTCCCTTCACATGTAATCAATTTTCATCAAATTTCTAGCTTGATCTAAGCTAAACTAACACAATACGCATCCTTAGATTTGTTAGGAGATCATTTTGATACTAAATTTTGGCTACATGAATGATGTTTTATTTTTTTAGGGTTGGTAGGTCAAAACCATGCTCATGCATGTGATTTTGATGATGATCAAAGGGTTTTCTTGCTAAGTTTTTGTTAAAAACTTGATTTTGATTTTGGGTTTTTGATTTTCATGATGGTACAAGTGTTATAGATAAGATATGTTTGTAATAGGGTTAGGGGATGATCATAAAAATGGTTGGTTTTAGCTAAAAATATGATTTCATGCAAGTTTTAGAAGGATAAATTAGATCAATAGGAAAATGGTATTTTTGGGTACCTTATGATTTTATTAAGGCTTAACTAGTAGGATAGCGTTGTATAGAATTCGATTAGCTTCAATTTGATATAAAGTAGAGCTTCTAGCTCCAAACAAGCGAGAAGTTATGATAGTTTGATTTTTCGTGTACCGGGAGACGAGTATCGGCACGACATATAGTTGTTGTCGATATTTGGATCGAATCTTGGGGACTACAGATTGTGTTTTGAAATGAGTCAAGGACTTATGAAGAAGTGTAAACCCTATAGGGTGAGTCTATTTTCAAACCTAACTGTCGTTTTTGTAAATGGAGTCGTTTATAGAAGTTAAAACGGTTGTATGAGTCGATGACGTAAAACTGTCCGGTTTTTGTAGTTCAAAGATGAGTCGGGTAAGGAACTTTAAAAGTAGAGTCATTTAATAAACTTGTTAAAGGACTTTCTATAGATAGTAAGTTAGTTCCTCGAGTCGTTTCATAAATGGTTGACGAGTCTAAATGTGGTAAATAAGCTAGTACATATGGTATGTGCCGACGGATTTTGTCGAGAGTATAGAATGATAAAGTAGACGTGTAGAAGAGTATAATGGTATTACTTGTATCGTTTTCTCTCGAGTTTGTTGTGGTTTTATGAGTTTGAGTTTGATATTTTTATGTATGGTTTATTTCTCGAGCCATTATTAATGAACGCGCCTTATTTGATAGGTAGCGGTTCTCGTGTTTGAAAGGCATCTTCTATCATCGACGATCATCTCGCTAGGTCTCTTATACTAAGGTGAGTCTGTAGCCTCGCTTTTCATGCTAGCTACTAAATGTTTTAATACCCGCGAGGCGGATACATGCTATTTGAAAATAAATGAACACAAGTTATGATTAATTGTTTGGACGCGAATGTTGCCTATGTTGCCTTACATTGTATCGAGTACCTTGTTGCTAAAGACCCTAAATTCATGAACCGTTAACTATGTTCTGACTTGATGTTGTAAGTTGGGAATAGCCGCTTATTCAAATGATAGTACTTTTGGGTTGACCACCCTATCTGAGATCAGGGCATTACGTTGAGTAACCTATGGGAAGGATAATTTACGAGAATGAGATTTGGGTATATATCTAGCAACTGATACCCTAGAGGGGCAATGGTTTTTATCTGGTCATGATGGCATTTGGCGTGGGTGACTAATTGGTTAAGGGGTCGGTGTCATGAGCTTAAATACAATGTGTTACCTTGAAATAGATTGTGTGCACGACAATTCTATAAATGATTATGATTCATTTTCTTCTTGTGTTCAAATGTGATTTGTTAAACCTATGGACTCGCTCAACATTACTGTTGACTCGTTTAAGCATGTGTTTCAGGTAATAGAAGGTGATTGATGGCGGGGCTTTGCTGTGGATGTTGTGGGTTGGCTTTTGAAGTTTGTTGGTCTAAAACAATTTCTATCCTTTTATTGTTGAAAAATTTGTTAAATGTTTATGTACTGTACCAAAACTTGTTGGTTTGCTGGTCGAGATCCGTGGAGACTAAACGCTTTAATCTAGTGTCGTTTTAGTACATTATGGGTTGAAATTATGTTTTATACATTATGTGAAAATATTTTTTATATTTTATGTGTAAACGTCTATCTTTTGAGTCGTTCAATATACCTTGTGTGATGATGCTTGTGTTTAGTACCAAATTGTGTATTTCCACTGCGTAATGTAAATTGGGGTGTTAAAGATTGGTATCAGAGCCACAAGTTATAGAGAACTAGGTCGATTTAGAAAGTTTTACTACACTATAACTTTGGTGTCGAAAGTATTTATTTTTCAAAAGCACACAACTTCTCTACAACGCTCCGGTAAGATCACTTTTAGTTTTGTTTTGTATTATAGATGTATCCCTCAGAACTGAAATGATTTCTCGAGTATTTATTAAGTAAATACTATGATACTATATCGAGGTTATTGAAAGTGCGCTGAGTGCTTGTCATTATCATATTCTATTTATGCGAGCATTGCATAAACATCATTTGCATTGCATTGCTTATCATAGGTTATGTATAGCATTTGCGATGCATGAGTATTGCATATTAAATTTTTAACAATGACCTTAAATATCCTTGAACCCTTATAATTGTAGAAAATGGCTGATATACCCTGTGAGGATTATTGGATTGAGATGAATGATATATTAGAAGGTGAGGAAGTAGATAACTTTGGTGCTAGTGACGATGATGAACCCTATGAATATCTGGATGATGGAATTGCTCCTACTACAGTTGGACAGACTGAAACCGAAGTAATTCAAGGTAGTTATGTTCCGAGAGCTAATGTGGTGCCATCGACTGTTCAGGATTGTCAGCAACCTGTTGTACGTTCCTTTTTGCCTACTTGTGATAGTTATTTGAGTGGTTTGCCTAGGGTTGCCCGTGTTAGGAATGATTTCTCTGCTGAGTCCAGTAATGCTGCTAGTGCCCGATCTATTCACGATGATAATGCTAAGGTGTACTGTCCAGGTCCTAGATCATATGAATATATTTTCTGGTTTCTTAAAAAGTTTGATAGGTCTTTATTTGAAAGGTATGTAGTTGAAACCCGAGTAATCAAAAGGTTTAAGCAGAATGAAAGAAAGTATGATAGGTTTGTTACTAGTGTGAGAAGGTCAGAGTATGTGCGAGCGAAGGAAATAGATGAAGTTGCTAGTCTGCGAGCTATGGTGTTGAATTTGAGTGAGCAATTTGAAAGGTTTCGTGAGGAACAAGAAAGGAATGCAAGGTTGAATGTATGGGATTTGCCAATGAGGTCTTTTCCTAGTCGAGGTATGGTGATTCGTGATGTGCCAAGTCAGGTTGAAGCTCAGGTGTTGGTGAAACCAGGTGAAGGAGGAAGTCGGAAAGGAAAGGAAAAAGTGGAAGAAGAGTCTAAGGAGGATGACAACAACAGTGATGACGAACCAATGTATAAGAAGTTGCGGGGATCAAATGTTTAGTTTTCTTTATGTTGTTTTTATTAGCCTTGTTGTAATAGAACTTAAGTAGACTGGTACTGTAGTTTATGATAAAACTTAATGACTTTTAAGTTTGCCGCGATGAAGGGTTGTAGTAACATTACTTGTCACAATTTTGTGGAAATTTTCCAGTGCAATCCAAATTACCTTCATGATCTATGATTTGTGTTTTAGTTCTTTTGTTATTTGATTGATGATTCAATGTGGATTGTGTTATTTGTACATGTAGTATCCATGACACGTCATGATAAAGAAATCCTTCTTCTTATCTTGATATGAATACTCACCTGTTTTCTTTTATTTACAATGTCAGAAACATGCCGCCGAAATTGACAACTGCTACTGTGAATACCATGATTGAGCAAGCTATTGCTAGAGCGCTGGAAGCTGAACATGCTGCGAGGAACCAGGAGACTGAGAATAGGGATGTTGCGGGTCAAGTTGGAGGGAATGTTGCTAATCCAGTTGAAGGAAATGCTGATGAACCGGTTGGAGGAAATGTTGCTGGTCAAGCTGGAGGTAATGTTGTTGCTCAACAAGTTCAAAAGGAATGTTCGCACGCTAGTTTCATGAAATGTGGACCTACCCAATTTCGTGGTACTGGTGGTGCTTTGGAGTTAAGAAGGTGGATTGAAAAGGTTGAAGTACTTTTGAAATCAGTGGATGTTCAAAAGCTAGTAAGGTGAAGTTTGCTGCAGCTACTTTTCAGGATGATGCATTAAGTTGGTGGAATAGTCAGGTAGCTACTATAGGTTTGGTTGAAGCTAATGATAGAACATGGACTGTGACCAAAACTGTTAACTGCTAAGTTTTGTCCTGAGGAAGAGTTAGGTCAGTTGGAGGATGAGTTGAGGCATTTGGTGCTGAGGAATAATGATATTGTGGCTTATACGAAGAGGTTTTCTGATTTATGTTTGTAGTGTCCTAAATCTTTTGCTGATGACCGTAAGAAGATGAAACAATATATCAGAGGTTTATCTAGTAATATCAAAGGAGAGACTACTTCGTCGAAACCCAAAACTTTTGATGAAGCAATTCTGATGGCTCATGCTTCAATGGACGTGAAACTGTACGATAAAAAGGATAGTATTGCTGAAGGGAACAAGAGAAAGTGGGAAGCTGCACACTCAAACCAAGGGCAGAATAGAGGAGGTTATCGTAACAACAATAACCAAGGACCGAATAGGAATCAGCAATACAACTTTAGGAGTAATGATGGTGTTCGTGCTGCTACTGGACCCCAAGGTAACAAAGTGAACCCGAAGTGTGGTTGATGTAGTCTGTATCATGTGGGGAATTGTCCACCTACTTGCAACAAGTGTGGGAAGGCGGACATAAAATGGCAGATTGTAAGAACAAGGGTGTGGCCACTAGAGCCAATGCTGTCAAGGTGGTTAATTGTTTTGGATGTGGAGGCCGTGGACATAAGCAAGGAAACTGTCTGAGGGTTGGCACTCGACAGGGAAGCAATGTTGCTGCTGTTGCTGCTGGGTCTACTGCTCCAGCCTATGTCATGGGAGATGCTGACAAACCTCAAGGGCCGAATGTGGTGAATGGTACGTTCTGACTCGATGCTTGTTATGCTAGTGTGATATTTGATTCTAGATCTGATAGAAGTTTCCTAGATGTTAGATTCAGTCAGCTATTGGATAGAGAACCAGTAAGATTGACAACTAGTTATAATGTGGAGTTGGCTGATGGTAAGGTTGTTAGCGCTAGTTCTATACTGAAAGGTTGTTCCTTGAAGTTAGGGAATTATGTGTTTAGTATTGATTTGATGCCCATAGAATTAGGATCTTTTGACGTGATTATTGGTATGGACTGGTTAGTTACGAATGGTGCAATGATTGTTTGTGGAGAGAGATTAGTTCAGATACCGCTAAGGAATAGGGTATTTGTGACAACCGTGGTTTTGAGGTTCGTCACTCGGTCTTATTTTTAGGTTATTTTATGTGTGACTATGTGTTTTGTGTGTTTACATGTTTATTTTGCGTGAACGAAGTTGGTGTGGACATCGTTTATGTGTATATGCTACTCATAAGTAAATCAAGGAACGGTTATTTCATGTTCACGAGGTCACAAATTGGTGACTATGAAATGAAATGGTGTTATTTTGGTGTTTACGTATACGTATAAGTATTATAGTAAATTGTATTTTTTTAGGATTTGGGGTTTAGCATTTAGAGGTCTCGGGTAAGGTGTTTAGTCATGTGAGTATTTTTCGGGATGGTTTTAAGTCATTTAGGACTTAGTTATAAATTTTATTTCAAAATTTAAGATTTTTTTTAAAACTGTATATTTTACGTCTTTTACGGTAAACGCGTAAAATTTACTAGTTTTACGGTTTTGAGGTTTTGGAGGTTTTAAGAGCTGAAATAAATTAAGGTAATTTAAGGAATTATTATTAATATATTAATAAGTAATAAAAAGAAAAAAACAAAAAAAAAACAAGGGTGTGGGTCGGTTTGGGCGACGAAACAAAAAGAAAAAGAAAGGGAAAAGGAAAGTGGGCTTTCTATTTGGATTAGGACTCTTGTGTACACTTTATAAGGTTTTTAACTATAAAAATCATATTATTTTTTTCTACCTGGAGCTTATAGCCGACGGTTTCACAAGAGTTTTTTTAGGGTTTCATTGTTTTTTTATCTTCCATTAATCTTAAGGTAAAACCTCAAATCCCTTTTCAATTTAATTGTTTTTAGTGTTTTTATAATCATCTTATGATGGATTTAGGTTAGGGTTTAAATTACAAACTGTATATTAACGATATTATAATTAGGTGAATTAGGGCTTGTAATTAGTGGAGTTATGGGTAATTAATTAGGTTAATTTAATTGAATTCGTTTTTTAAAAACTGGGTAGAATTTTAGGTCAGTTGTTTTGATCATATATAGAGTTCTACAAACTCTTATTTTGCGATCCAAGTATCCTTGGAAAGTTAATTGAGTTGGCTTTCAAATGCAAGAAACGAGAACTAAATTGGAGGTCGGGAAGTGGGTCAAAAATAAGTTACATCAGTCGGAGGTCAAAACAGTTTTGAAATCAGTCGGGTTTAATTTAATGTTTTAAGGTGATTGGGGTACTTAGGAGTACACTTGAGCCCTATAATGAGCATGGGTGTTGGTTTATATATTAAATAAGAGACCTTAAGGGTTGCTAAGCAAATGGGTTAGGGTAAGACCCCCTAATCATAACAAACTTTTTGTATGTTCAAAATCAGTAAAAAATCCGGATAGACAAAAGTATATATATATATATCAGGGCATTAACAGTATCTTTAAGGTTGGGACAAGAGGGAGGAGTTAGCTAACATATGTAAGGGCATAGGGTTTCCTTTACAGAGGTCATGGGTATGTTTAGGTGGGCGTTTGGCCTATAGTTTGGAGACCTAAAAGTTGGGACTGTTTTGTGTAAAATATGAACGGGATATGTATCAAACTTAACCAAGTTAAGGACTTGTTAGGGAAGGGTAATGGGGTGCTTAGAGCATATAAATGAGGTATATATATATGGGAGAAGGTTAGATGTCCATCATGGGTTGATGATCCATTTTAGTGTTTGGTTCATGTTTTGATTGTGTGCTTTTGTTTGTTAGCTTTTTGCTAGTGCGCGGATTTTTTTGGAGAAGCTCAATCAGGTGAGTTTCATAGTCCCATATCTTTTAATGATTTTGACTTCCAGATGGGATGGAAGAGACACTTGTTATGGTTTTGTAAATTGTTGTTGTGAATGTTTTATGATTGGTGATGGACATGTGTGTACTTATGTGATTAACTGCTAATTGATTCATGATTGTTTTGTGATTTGACTTGGTACCAAGGGGATGTTGACAAGGTGGGGCCTTGGGGAGGTACATAGATGTGTGAGCATCTATGGGACCAATGGATAATGTGTTGTCCCTTTTATATGAATGATATAAGACGAATTATTAAGAAAGAAAGGTAGAAATGAGAAGAATTCTAGAGAGAGAAAGTAGTGAGAGAAAGTGAGAGAGAAATGGTTGGAACTAGGTGAATGTTAGATTAAGGAATGAGAATACAAATGAACCAACCACCCTCCTAACATGCTAGGAGGGTAGTATATATAGTCCACCCACATGCGGGCTTTAATGGACTATATATTGGGCCGGGCTTGTCTTTTGGACTTTATTAGTTTAAATCCAAGCCCGTGAACCACGACTAAATAACTACTCATTACAACGTTCTAATAAATATTACAATAGAAACCTATGACCGAACATTCTTGTTTGACTCAATATTTTGAGGCTAACAATCTCCCCCAATGTGAGGTCATTCCTCTTTGATATTTGGATTCCAATGGAGATTTATGAATTTCGTCATAAATGAGTCTTGAACGTGTAACAGTAGTTTTGTTCCTTCATGCTGTGATCTTTGAGCCTTTGTCGTTGTCTTTCGACTTTGTCTTTAAGTCTTGAGATCTTCAAATCATTCTTGACTTGTCTTTGCCATCTTGTGATATTGTGTCTTTATCCACATGCTCACACTATCAATTGTTGGATAAGTCTTTGGGCATGAATATGTGGTTGTGAATCTTTGACTTTGCTGAGTACACCGTGACGCCACCTTCTCGAGACAAAACATAGACACGGACTGAATGACTTTGACATTCGTCCTAAATCGGTAGCGTTTTACCTCCGGTCGGTGAAGACCGTTATACGATATTAAATATCGTACCTGTGATCAGGTAGATTCAATTAAGAATCTCCTTGACAGGGTTTCGCGGCAGTACTAGCCGTTCTCTTTACTCGATCGTCTCAAAGCAAGACTGCGAACATAAAGAGTGAATCAATTGGATAAATATCCGCTTGAATAAAGTCGTCAATTCAAGTTCCTGGAACAAGTTTGATTCATAAAGAATCTTACCATTGTTGCTTTCCAGTTGACACAAGTTTGATTCATAAGAATCTCACAAGTTACCTACCGTAGCGCTGTTTGATGTTGACGCTAGAAGGATTTCCATTCGTCACTGTGAATATTAATAAATATCACTCTGAATGTTCTGGCAAGACCATAAAGATATTGCGTAGAAACCTGAAACGAGTTTGAATCAATTCAGAATCAAACCACTGTTGCTTTTCAGTTTTACATATGTTCAATTCATAAAGAATCTTGCATATGACCTACCGCAGTGCTGTTTGATGTTAACACTAGAAGGATTTCCACTCATCATTGTGAATACTAAGTAGTATCACTCTGAGTGTTCTAGCAATATCGCAAGGATATGGCGTAGGACTCTCTTGATCTTCATCCGTGTGTCCTAACGAGATTTGATTGATCTCTTGGCTCTAGACTCGATTTGTGCACTTTTAGTGGTCGGAGGCTGGAGCAGATGCCACCTATTCAATATCAACTATCTCGGAGTGAGAAAGTCAATAGAAGTCGTGTTGATCTCCGTGACAATAAAACAAACTTCTTTTGAGAGAAGTCTGAGTAGCTAGGAAAGGGTTGTGCTTCACATCACTGGGTCCATGATGAGTTTGTCTTCATGATGAGTTGACCCGGTTTCTGCCTAAGTTGTATGGAGGGCTTCTTTCTTTACACCCTTTATCCTTACATTTCTTTTTCATTCTTCAACCCCTTCAATGCTTACCAAGACATCATTACTAACACCTTGTTGTGATTGTTCCAGTGCTAGCATCAGTACTTAGTCGGCATTCAACTACGTTCACATTCTACTCCATCTTTCCTAAGGACTTCTAATAATCTATTGGATTGTCCCTTGGAAGATCCCTCCGGTTCTGGTTGGATCATAGGACTTAAACCTAACCACCCTTTTGACACCAATAACGTCGTGAAATTAAAGATGTTGTGGGTATTTGATCGTAACCATGAAAACCACTTTAAATTCTAACAAAGTGTTTGAAAAACATTTAACACCTTGCTAGTTTTGTCGTTTCAGAAAAGCTCCCCCTTCACATGTGCATCGATAATCGAAAGTGTTTCGCACATGTGGATAAGAGTTAAAGTGCTTGAGTCTTATATATGATCACATTTTAATCACATTTTCTCCCCCTATCTCTAATATATAAAATCTTTTGATATTAGAGATACCAAATTTGATTAAAATATATTTTGAAAAATAGTCTTGAAAATCTTCGGGAGAAAGATGTGTCAATCTATGCATGAAGTTGAAATGCTCCCCCTCAAAAATTGATCCAATGGAATTGTCATTACGAGGATGTGATCCACATTAAACTTTTGAGGATAGGAGTTGTTGAACACACAATTTTTGAAAGATTTTGAATATCATTGAGAAATTCTTGAAAAAATTGTGTTCAACGCTTTTTGAAAAATCAATTCTTTTTGACGAAAAGGTTTTTCTAAAGCATAAACTTGAGTTCATAGACTTTGAATGTCTTGACGAATCCACTCAAGTGTAAGAAGATTTAACTTCTTTTGCTAAGGGTAAGAGTACAAAAGCGTACACTCCCCCGTGAATTTAGATCCGGGTTGCAATCTGAAAGTGATTACAAGCCATTGTGTTGAGCTTAAAACGTTGAATGTTTTGTGACAAGCTCAACCCAAGATAGATTGCTCTACCCGTTGTTGGAAATATTGTCCAAAATAGACAATTTCCTTTTGAAAAAAAAATAGAAATGACATGTTTTGGAAAATATTTACAACTTTCATTCGAGCTTTATGTACACACCCGTGTCGTTATTGAGCGACATTTCTAGGTACGTCCATATTATCGATACTGAAAGACATGTCGAGAAGAATATTTTTTGGATTATCAAAGATTTTTTTTAATTTTGTATTTTCTTTTTCATTAATATTTACAGGTAGATGTTTGATAGATGAATCAAGCAGGCTTCTTTGCCAGAACCTCCAGTTCTGCTGGAGTCAAACATCTCATACCAATTTGCCTAACTAGATACGCAAACCTCTCTTTCGAAAGAGCTTTTGTAAACAAGTCAGCTAATTGGTAATCAGTTCCAACAAAGTATAATTCAACAATACCTCTTTCAACTTGTTCCTTAATGAATTGATATCGGACATCAATGTGCTTCGTGCGGGAATGCTGAACCGGATTGCAGGAGATGGCTATGGCCGACTTTGAGTCACAGTACATAGGTACTTTATCAAAATGGAAGCCATAATCCGTGAGTTGTGTTCTCATCCAAAGAACTTGAGCACAACACGCAGATAGAGACACATACTCCGCTTCGGCTGATGAAAGTGACGTGCAATCCTGCTTCTTGGAAGACCATCCCACAAGCTTGTCTTGACCTAGAAATTGTGCACCACCAGAAGTACTTTTACGTGTATCAAGACACCCTGCATGATCAGAATCTGAATAGGCCATTAGAAAGAAACCGGTTTCCCTCGGATACCAGAGTCCCATGTGAATGGTATTCTTAAGGTACCGAAAGATCCGTTTAACCTCCTTGAGGTACTTTTCAGTGGGTCGTGCTTGATATCGTGCACAATAACATGTAGCATGATGAATATCAGGTCTGCTTGCTGTCAAGTACATGAGGGACCCGATCATGGAACGATATCTCGTTTGATCTATGGGTAATCCCTCTAAATCAGCATCTAGGGATGTGGTTGATAATGGTGTCCCAACGGGGTCACATGAAGTCATACCATGCTTTTTGATTATCTCTTGACAATACTTAGCTTGGTTTATAAAGATACCACTTGGGGATTGGTGAACTTGAATTCCTAGAAAGAATTTTAGTTCGCCCATCATCGACATTTCAAATTTGCTGTGCATTACTTTTTCAAACCATTTTGAAAGTTTTGGGTTTGTAGACCCGAAAATAATGTCATCAACATAAATTTGCACAAGCAAAATGTCATCCCCATATTTATAAGTGAACAAAGTTAGATCAATGGAACCTTTTGAGAAACCTTTGGATACCAGAAATTTTGAGAGCTCGTCGTACCACGCCCTTGGAGCTTGCTTGAGTCCATATAGTGCCTTGTGGAGACGATACACCTTGTCAGGATAATGAGGATTGACGAATCCTTCCGGCTGCGTGACATAGACTTCTTCCTTCAAAGGACCGTTAAGAAATGCTGTCTTTACGTCCATTTGATAGACAGTGAATCCCTTATGTGCAGCATAAGCAAGAAAAATCATGACTGCTTCCATTCGAGCTACTGGTGCAAATGATTCTTCAAAATCAATTCCCTCTTTCTGGCCATACCCCTTAGCCACTAGCCTAGCTTTATTCTTGATGATCATATTCTCTTCATCCATCTTGTTTTTCCAGATCCAACGAAGATTTAATGGAGTCACATCGTATGGTCTGTCAACAAGTTCCCAGACTTTAAGTCTTTCAAATTGTTGAAGTTCATCCGTCATCGATTCAATCCAAGCATGATCAGCCATGGCTTCTTTGATGTTTTTCGGTTCGACAGTACTCACGGCGAGTGCGAACATACAAACATCACCATAAGTGGCTAGTTGTCGTCTTGTACGAACAGGCTGTGAAGGGTTTCCAATTACGTGAACCAAAGGATGATCTCGGGTCCAATGATGTGTTGAAGGATGTCGTTGATAAAACGTATGCATATTTGACGGATCAACATGGCGAGTAGAAGACTCTCCAGTTTCGTGTACCGGTGTACCGAATGGGTTGATGAATTCGTCTTCGTCAGATAATGCATTGTCTGCTTGATTTGTGTTCTCTGGAGCAATGACAGTAGTTGTGGATGTTGTAGGATCGATTGTTGAATTGATATTCTGAGGAGGTAAATCTGCAACAACCCGTGTTGAAGTGGATGAAGTTGTATCCATTTGTTGATGATGATCGGTATCATCATTCTTATCATGAGTGACAGCGGAAGACTTCGATACAACTTGTTTCTCCCCCGTGAAATATTCATCATACATTGGTCCATATAACATTTCCAACTCTTCAATTGTCGTGTCGACTGTCATATCAGCTCTAGGAACATGTTCAGGAACCAGCTTTGAACTTGAGGGTTCATTGCTGTGGTCTTGAGTTCCGAGTTCCGTGCGGTTGTGAATGGAAGTCGTTTGTCCTTGTGGATCGGGACTTAAACTGCTTTGTTCAAGTTCCATT
Organism: Glebionis coronaria; assembly: GCA_025667525.1. NCBI lineage: Eukaryota > Viridiplantae > Streptophyta > Magnoliopsida > Asterales > Asteraceae > Glebionis > Glebionis coronaria. Next base: position 383,142 of record JANFOE010000351.1, read on the forward strand.
TCTTGAGATTCATCAAATCGGATGTGAATTGTCTCGACAATCAATTTTGTTCTTTTGTTGAACACTCTATATCCCTTAGACTGAGTTGCATATCCCACAAGAATACATGCATCACCTTTTTCTTTCATCTTATCCAAATTTTCACCATCTCGTATAATGTAACAAATACATCCAAAAACATGAAGGTGTTTGAGTGAAGGTTTACGATCATGAATTATGTGATATGGTGTCTTTTCGTGTCTTGGGATAATTAAGGAGCGGTTTTGTGTGTAGCATGCGGTTGACACGGCTTCGGCCCAAAAGTACAGTGGATGTTTTGAAGCGGAGAGTAATGTTCGAGCAGCCTCAACTAAAGTACGGTTTCGTCTTTCAACAACGCCGTTTTGTTCGGGTGTTCGAGCAATAGATGTTTCATGTTCAATCCCTTCGGCTTCAAAATACTTTCTCAGATTTGAATTCAAAAATTCTGTACCTCTGTCAGTACAAACCACTTTAACTTGAGCTTGAAGACCACGTTGTATCAATTTAAGGAAGCTAATGAGAACATCGGGTGTTTCATCCTTGGACCTCAAGAAGTGAGTCCATGTGTACCTTGAGTAATCATCGACAATTACCAGAATATATTTCTTTCCATTGATACTCTGAACACGCATGGGACCACACAGATCCATATGAAGAAGATCTAACCGTCCTTTAGAGCTTGGTGTGGTCTTTGTTTTGAAGCTACTTCGTTTAGCTTTACAAAGTTCACAAGAAGAACAAAGATGATCTTTGATGAATTTCAAGCTTGGAAGGCCTCTCACAATATCTTTCTTGGAAAGCAAGTTGATGGTATCAAAGTTGAGATGAGAAAGACGTTGATGCCATAACCATGCCTGAGTCGTTGAAGCTTTAGCCATGAAGCAAATTGGAGTTGATGAAGTTGTGTCTTGAAGTGAAATTGTATAAAGATCAGTACCCCGTGTACCGGTAAGTAAGTCATTCCCATCATAATCACGAACAAAACATGTCTTCTTTCTGAAAGCAACTTCCAAATCCGCATCACAGAATTGACCAACCGAGAAAAGATTGTGATTGAGCCCTTCGACGTAGTATACCCTTTTAATCGTGATATTCCCCTGAACCAAATCTCCATATCCTAGGATCGGTGCAAATTGATCATTTCCGAATCGGACCGTACCTAGGAACTTCTCCACGAAGTTAATTAGAAGCTTGAGATTCCCCGTCATGTGCTTCGTGCATCCGGAGTCCATTATGAAGAGAATTATTTGTATCACCTGCAGAAGAGTTAGAACACGATGGAGCATTTGCTAAATTGGATACCACAGTAGTTGTGATGGTAGAATCATTAGTGTCCTTATCAACATTTAAAGGCAAACTAACACTCGTTTTCACATTTTCTGTCCTAACTTTAGGCATCCATTTATATCCGGGAGGACATTGATTAGCAAACCACCATTTCCAAGACTTACTGGCAGACTCATATAATTCCTTAATTTTGCTTCTAGGATTCTTAGTGGTGGAGTCTGATGCATTACTTTTCTTAGTGGGGGTTGCACCAGAATGGTTCACTTTGCGTTTGGGTTTACTAGCTCTAATAGGCATTGCAACTTGCTTCTTAGTTCTAGTATCTACGCCTTTGACTTTATTTATAGCACACATAGAATGATTAGCATTAGCACACTTGCCACATTTGACACAAACAAATTTCACATTCATAGCATTCAAAGTTGAATCATTCAAATCGTCATGACACGCGATTACAGACGTTTTATTCTTAGAAACATTGAAAATCCTAGGGTGTTCTTCTACTTGCTTCATCTTCCCTTGATTCTTGTGTTTCCAGACCTTATCATTCTCTTGAGTGCTCTTAAGCTGAGGCCGGCTAACACTAGTAGTGGAGACTATTCCTGTAGTAGAAGACACATGAATATTAGTGTTTCTAGAAGTCTGAGGCGAGTGAGAATCTTTGTTTGTGGGCTTAGTGGATATTCTATACATTCCTGGTTTAATGACATTATTGTGCCTAACGCTTGGTGCTATAGGATTCCTTATGGGTTGAGCTTGTGGTAACCTTTCCTTTCCATCCATCTTGGGGGCAAACACAGGTTTTGCAAACGAGGAATTAGATAAAGCAGATGGTTTTCCCAAGATAGAGGATCTATTCTCTTTAGAGGCATTGGGTTGTCTAACAACATTTTTCTTAATGCTAGGTTCCACAATTTTTCCACCCATTTTAGCAATGAGTTTCTGCAACTCTGCTATCGCTCTGTCCCTGTCTTGTAATTGAGCTTTCAACCCTTTAATTTCCAAATTCTGTTCATTCATTTCTCGAAATGTTTGGGAAAGTTTTTCGTGCAATTTATTATCATGTGGAAAACGACCAACATCTTTTTGCAAAGCAAGTTCAAGTGAATGACAATGTTTTTGAAGGAAATCAGTTTTGTGTTGAAGTAACTCAAAAGCCTTTTTATCAACATTTTCTTTACGTTTCGAAAGCTGAATTTCAAGACGTTCACATTCTTTGAGCTTATCAAGATATTGGCATGCAACTTCAGAATATTCATCAATATCGGCACAAGATGTAAAATAAGCACACATAATATCTTTAGAAACGCATTCTTGCAAGAGTAAATCATATTCATCAGAGAAAACGGACTTGTCCATTTGAAGATCATCAATTGCTTTCTCAAGAGACTCAACATATTGTAAATCATCAAACATTTCAGACCGAATTAAGCTTTCGAATTTAAGAACATTTTCTTTTAGTGTGGCCGCGTTCGGTATTAAGATTTGTTTGACAAGCACAGTTATGTCTTGAGGAATTGGTTTCTTCCACTCGTCATTTTGTCGTTGTTTCCAATCATTATCAATAATGGACTTAATATTATCTATGTAATGAGTAAGAAACCCAAATATCTGCCTACTCTTGCTTTTAGAAGCATCTAGGGGCAAGTAGTTGATGAACTTAGAAACGTTTGTTTTCTTAGTGGCAAACGCTTTCTTCCATTGAATTCTCTTTTCCCTGCATTCTAAAAATACTTCCTCACGAGATTTCTGAGTTTGTTTGTGGAACAGACCATAAAGACTATTCTCATAAGCATAATTATATGGTTTCACAAACTCCTTATTAACTGATGGTTGACTATCAGCATCCCAAAGGGCAGTCTCTTCACTATTGGCACTTAGAGGCATGCAATCAAGATCTGTCCTTTCAGTCTCATCAAGATAAAGATGCGGGTTCGCAGCTTGAGCTTTGGCAAGGTACTCAGGACTTGCAAAGCTAGCTTGACCCTTAAACATCGATGGAGGTGCTAGCATTCTTACGGATTGAATAGAATCATGCGTTTTATAAACAACGTTCTTCAAAAAGTCGACTTGTGCTTCTAGTTTCGTAACTTTTTCGGTTTCTTTATCATATCTACTTTTGAAGTCTTGTTTTAACGCATCTACCTCTTGTTTCTTATCCTCTAGAATTTTAGCAGAATCAGTAGTGGTCATAGAGAGCTTTTGTTCAAGTTCATTAACTTTGGTATTGGCAAGGTACGTTTTTTGACGTTCATCCATTAAGAAAACATTATATTGACGCTTCTCTTTAGCTAATAACTCAAGAGTGGTATTATATTTGTTTTCAAAATCGTCCTTTTGACTTTTTAACGCACTTCCCTTGTACCCCTCAAGCTCTTTGGTTTTCTGAAGGAGCTCATCTCTATAGCTTTCAGTCATCTCAGTAGATTTGATAAGAGCAGCTTTACATTCTTCAAAACTTTGAGTGAGCGTAGCGTTTGCCTTCTTTAATTGCTTTTGACTCTTTTTATTTTCAGTGACATCTTTTTGTAAAGTAGCAATTAAATTAGCAAGCGCAATACGTTCCTCTTCATCATATTCATTTGCATGTTGGTCATCCGCAGACTCATTATTGCACATGTCTGATGAATCAGGTGTGGTATTGCTATCAACCGTTTCCATCATACACGTGTCATTAATGGCGTTGGGTAGATCACTATGCTCAGGAATATCACCAAACACATTATATTCATCAGTAGTGTGTACCTTATCAATTGGCTCAGTGTCAAAGATAGGACCATTGTCATCTTCAGTGACTTTGAGAACTTCTTCAACATGTGCCATGTACGAGTAATGTGCTTCTAATTCCTGGTCGGAGGCTTCATCATCAGTGTCATCAAGCATAGCTCCTTCCTCAGCTGACAGTTTGACCCCTGCTTCCATCTTTTTGCATAGCAACATCTTTTCCTTGTGATAGCTGGAGTCTCTAACCCTTTTCGGCTTCCTGCATTCCTTTGCCATATGCCCAAAACCTTGGCAATTAAAACATTGAATCCCGCTTTGCTGAACCACTTGACTTCCAACCGTTTCCCTATTCCCAGTAGCAGCAGCAATCCTCTGAGTATCATACTTTGCAGTTTGTCGATCATATCTTGCAGAACCCTCAACATGCGTTGGATTATATCGATCATACCTAGAAGGACTTTCACCACGTCGACGTGTGTCATACCTTGGAGGACTCGCAACATATCGGTTCTTTGTGTTAGATGATGTTCGAAGATTGTTGTTGGTGGGTTTGTAGATCTTCTGGTAAGTCTTCATAATGAAAGCAATTTGTTGTTTCATCTCACGATTCTTCTGAGCTTGATCTTCATCACTATCTTCTCCTGAAGATGACTCAGATGGTGGTGAAGGTGCTCTTGGTGCTTTGCCGCGTGATCTTGTGGATGATGAAGACTTGGATGATGTGGAATATCGTGTTGAGGATGATAGGCTAGAGTATGGCTTAGGAGCATGAGATTGTTGATCTTGGACATTTTGAGTGGTAGTTAATAAAGCAAGTGGATTAGCCGTCTTTGCCACTCGTTCAGCTCGAATCTCATTTGCTTCATGCTGAAATTGTTTCAAGATATCAAAGAGAGTGTGATAGTTTACCTTGTCTAACTGCTTCTGTTGTTTCACCAAAGTGACAAAACGTGTCCACTCTGGTTGGAGTTGTTGTAGAAATTGCACATTGACTTGCATGGTGGAGACTTCCAAGTTGTTTCTTGTCATATCATTCATCATCTTGTAAAATCTTGAATAATAGGACTCAATTGATTCTCCATCCAATGCAGTAAACTTACCAAAGTTCCAAAACAAGTTTGTTTTGACATCTTGCTTGTTGAGAGACTCTCCTTGTTGCAAGCGTTCAATGGCCGTCCACATTTCTTGTGCTGTAGGACATGCATCGACTGTGGAATAAATATCATCTCCAATTCCACTTAGGATCATATAGATCGCTTCTTTTTCTGCATCATGCCAAGCACGTTTCTCGGGTGTAAGGTCAGATAAAGTTTCCTTTTTCTTTGTTGCAGGTACTTCTGGACATGTGTCTGTGGCTGGTGTATAAGGAACATCAATTTCAGAAAAAACATATGGGCCATGGTTAATACATTGTCTCAAGGCATCACCATTAGGTCTTGTATCAAGATAGCGAAGAAAGCGTGATTGCCATTGAGCATATCGACCAGCCACAAGCATTGGTGGTCTCTCTTTATTACCCGCGACCATGATGTTGTTGTTCGTCACACGATATTCTGCAGTAGAATCCATCCCAAAATTCTCTGAAATGATGAAGTGAATATGGATCTTAAGTAGATTTGTTGTGATTGTTGTTGTGGTTTAAATTCCGAAAATTGCAATTTTTCTCCAGGCCGACAATAAATTCTCCAGTCCGACTAAAACGGTAGTCCAAAAATTTTGTAATCGCCAAAATTTGAAATCGAGCTAGAAATGTCCTAAAACTAGTATGGAAAAAATTTGAATTTACTTGACGAAAAAATTTTAACTCTTTTTTTTTTTTTTTTTTTTTTTTTTTTTTTTTGATCTTCGTGGAAACGATATTCTGAAACTAGTCTAGATGGTGACTAAGTCTAAAAATTACTCAAACAAAATTTAGCGAAAACATGTCATCGGAATATCCATCGGAAAGTGCTATCGGAATGAAGGTTGTCGGAATGTTTAGATCGGAATGTCCTTTGGATCGCAATGTACCAATCGAAATCCCAGATCGCAATGTCCTATCGCAATATCCTTCTGTCGCAATATTCTATCGCAATGTACTATCGCAATATTCTGTCGTAATGTGGCTGTCGCAAAGTGGGCAGAGTAACGTTTCAAGATTGCCTTAACCGTCGCAATCCAGATCGCAATAACGATCGGAATGTCCAGATCGGAATAAGGGGGCTATCGCAATACGGATCGCAAAGTAAAACCCTAGGGTTATTGCGATCGAAACCGTACTTACCTTTCCTATATTCAAGCTGTCGCAATAATGGTGCTTTTTCTTCCAACTTTTTAGGCAACGATTTTTGGCAACTTTTAGGCAACAAGTTAGCAACTTTTAGGCAACAAATTCGTGATTTTTACCAAACCAAAACAACCAAATCTCTACAACAAGTATATAGATGATTTGTAGCAAGATAAAGAACACGAAAACCACAAAAAAATTTGAATTCGAGTTGATTTATGGAAGAAATCACACGAATCAAATATAAGAAGAACAACCAATAACAAATCTACCCCGTGGCGATTGATACCAATTGTTGTCCCTTTTATATGAATGATATAAGACGAATTATTAAGAAAGAAAGGTAGAAATGAGAAGAATTCTAGAGAGAGAAAGTAGTGAGAGAAAGTGAGAGAGAAATGGTTGGAACTAGGTGAATGTTAGATTAAGGAATGAGAATACAAATGAACCAACCACCCTCCTAACATGCTAGGAGGGTAGTATATATAGTCCACCCACATGCGGGCTTTAATGGACTATATATTGGGCCGGGCTTGTCTTTTGGACTTTATTAGTTTAAATCCAAGCCCGTGAACCACGACTAAATAACTACTCATTACAACGTTCTAATAAATATTACAATAGAAACCTATGACCGAACATTCTTGTTTGACTCAATATTTTGAGGCTAACAATCTCCCCCAATGTGAGGTCATTCCTCTTTGATATTTGGATTCCAATGGAGATTTATGAATTTCGTCATAAATGAGTCTTGAACGTGTAACAGTAGTTTTGTTCCTTCATGCTGTGATCTTTGAGCCTTTGTCGTTGAGCTTAAGGGTCCTTGCATATAGGCATCATAGGAGTATGTGTGCATTTTATAATAATTGATGTGTTTGGATGTTATTTTGTGATGTTTGTGAAGTTATGAACTACTATGGTTCATACTTAGCCACATGTTATTTTCTTTTCGGGTTGTGACTAGTGAAGGTTGAACCATAATCATCCACGCTAGTCATTGTTGTATTTTGCTTAAATTGTACATTATAGTACATAATTTAGTACTTGGTAGTTTCTCTCTTTTGTTGAGTTATTTTATGTACCTGAGGTATAGTATTTTTCTTTTGATGTTTAAGTCATGTCCCTAAGAATCATGTGGTGGTTCGAGTTATTAGGAGTAGGTGGATATGAAGGATTTTAAGCTGTTTCCACTCTTATGGGCGACATGAATTATAACTGATTATGTTTTCGTTTTGGATTTAGTCTATGCTGTTTTAGCTAGACTATGGATTTATGTATTCCAATAGTTTGATTATTTTTTTTTTATGGATGGAGTTTTGGACTTTATTGTTTATGTGGTTATGAGCTTATGTGAGTAGATGGATATATGTGTTATGTGTTGTATTAATTCTTACAAGTGTCATCATAGGAGGGAGTGCATTAGGGAACGGGTAATTGTATAAGTATGGTAGCCAACATAGTTATACAAGTACCATAACTCCAATGGATTCCTAAGTATGATTGCATGAAAGAGGGTTAATACATGCTTGTATAGTAGATGTTAGACGGATTTAAGTATATGTATCCCGATATGCCTATATATGTATGATCCCCTATAATTATCGATTGTATCCTTAGGAGGATGGCTAGCTCGCTTCTTTTTAGATATTCAACCTCCGTTGTGGCGTATTCTTCGAGTTTCCTATTTCACGTGTCCGTTTTAAAATGGCGTTCTTGGTGTTAAATATAATGAAATAAATTGAGATTTCTTTTGGGATAATGAAATCTTTTGTGTTGAGTCTTACATTCCTTTTTGTCGGTATATATTGAATAGACTTGGAAATCTACTATAGGGTTGGATAGTTGGTTGTATACGGTAACATAAGGGTAAGGTGTTGGAATCGTGTTTGAAACAAGATGTAACATAAGAATTCTTAATCAACAATTATTTATTTCAAAATTCTAAAAGACTTTTTTTTTAAAATAAAGTGAAATAAAACTTCTTTCTACTTACATAGTTTATATAATTGAGTTTAACCGATTTACATCATTTATAATTATTTATACAAGATTAAATTGAGTTCATGAAAATTTCACATACAATTATTTCTTTCATTTAAAAGGATTGCATTAATCACTAAGTTTATTCTTTAGTTTTTAAAACAACTAGTATAAAATTGTTTTGGTCGTAACTTGTTCGTTTTTAATGCTTTTTGGGTGATTCAAAAGCCTAAAATTATGTACTCGAAACGTACTTTTCAAATATTCAGAATGTATAATCATGGGAGGTCAGTATCCTGGTCGAAATTATTGTACAAGTGTCGAGTTAAAGGTTGAGTTTTGAATAGTAGTTTATTTTTATGATTTGGGATGCACGGGATACCTAGTCTTTGAGTTAAGTTTTGAGTTCGTCAAGAGGGTTTTTTGTAGATTGTTTGAGTCACATAGATGTGGGGAGGTAAAGAAAAAAATAAAAAAATAATATTCTTTTGGAAAAGTCGATCTTGTGCACGGTTTAAATAATATGTCGCGGGGCGTAAGATGTTTTGGTTGCCATTAAGTGTTTCTTGGATCATTTTTCTTTGTCATGAGTCATTTGAATTGGTACCTGTTTGAATTTTCCTTTTGAGTTTTCGTGGTTTTGGTCTGTTTTAACTCGTGCACGTGAAATGTCGTTAGTTATCCGTGGGTTTGATTCGTTGATCGTATCTAGTGGATTCAGGATGTAGTTTTGGGTTCGTATTGATTGGGAGCGTTGAGGTAGACATATGAAAGACTTGGTCGCGCCTACACGATTAAGTAGGTGGCCCTGAGAGAATGGTCGGAATGCCCTTAGTGGGTTGAAAGAGTTAAAAGTTCATAGACGAACTAATGTGGTTATGAGGTCTCTTAGGAGTGCCAAGGGAGATGAATAGAGATTTGTATAATGTATGGATATTGGCACAAGTAACGCGCCATAGTAAGTGTAGGAAGGGGATATAATACCTCAAAGGTATTTATGATTGTTCGTAAGGCATGTAAGTTTTAAGAAAATTTCTTGAGATTTAGTAGGTTTGCCTATTACTGTGAGGTAGAACCATAAATAGAGCAAGTAGGAGAAGTGAGAGGAGTTGTAGTTAGTGCCTTTCCAAGGAAATTGTTGATGGAATGATTTTAAGAGCAAGAGTTGTTAGAAATTGCAACGGATGCAAGGTAAAATTTGAGTTGCTTAGTAGTAGATTGGCTGTGAAAAGCGGTTGAGTGGTCTGATAAGAGGAAGTATTGGTCTTTTAGAATACGTGTAGATTTTCGCGAGTAGAACGAGGTAGAAATTTATTCGTATTGCTTCTAAGAGAGGGTGCAAGGAGGACGTAGTTGAAACTGCTAAGGATGTTGTATGAATGCTTTGGGTTTACGGTTATGATTTTGGCTTCGCCGAGGCGCTAGCAGTTTTCATGGAGTCAATGAACCGGGGGTGCATGACAATATATAAACGAGTTATCATCGGGAGCATCGATGACATCTTGATCTATTCAAATCTAAGAAGGAGAGTGAGGCGAATTATGAGTTGGTTTTGGAGTTGTTAGGAAAGGGAATTATACGTGAGATTTTCAAGTGTGAGTTTTAGGATTAAGTTGGCCAGGACGAGTAGTCAGAGATGATGGCATATCGTGGAACCAGCAAGGGGCAAAGTGAAGAAGGGTGAGGAAGCGTTTTGGAGGCTGAAGAGGTGGATTGGATAATGAGCAAATCTTAGAATTATCTGAAGGACTGGATGAATTCGTGAAGCATGACGATACGTAGAGCAAGGATTTGGATGTATAACGAGAATGACAAAGTGGGAACTAAAGATATGGAAGAACTAGATAGACTTAGTTAGTGGAGCTGGATTGTTATATCTGCCTAGAATGCTAGAGGCATTTGGGGTACGAGACGTAGAGAATGATCTATACAGATCATGAACGTCTCCAACACATATTTAATCATCTTGATTGAACATTTGGAAAAGGTGATGGGTGGAGTTAAGTGATGAAAGAAAATTGCAAGGCCAAGTACCATCTGGGAAAGGCAAGCATGGTTGATGAGACATAGAATAAGAAGAATGAAGTGAAGCTGAGACGAACTTGAACTATATGGATGACGTATTAGGGTGGTTTGGATGAAGTATGTAGGTTACACGAGTTGAGTTGTCTAAAGCAGAGAACGCGTCAACATGTGTGTTGTGTGGCTTGGACAATCATATGGAGAAAAGGGACGTATACTATACTTCCTACATAGATAGGAGTAGCTTAGAAAGGGCAATGTTAGGACGAATTTGGTGGAAGGGATACATAATGCGGTGGAGGAATATGTGTGACAAATCTAACATTTTCAGGTAGTGAAATATTTTCTCGTATAATATTTTGAAACTTATTTTTGTGTTGGTTGACGAACTCACAATTTACGGATTTAAATTTGGGCTTACGTGCATAATTTGGCGTCTTTTACGACTAAACCGGAAACCTTAGGATTACGTATTTACGTTTTTGAACTCCGTTTTTGATGAGACAATTTTTATTGGATTCGTTTTGTGACGGTGATTCATAATTTATAAAAACGTTTTTCGTAAAACGACCCGAGGGCACGCAAATCGAGAAAACTAGAATCGAGAAATACCCGTAAACTAGTGAGATGGGACAAAACACTTTGCCCCATCCCACTAGCTTATATGGGACGACAAGGAGGACACCACCACACATAGGTGGCATCAATTTGGCTAAGTTACACAAGTGTAAGCTTGTGCTTACACTTTAAGCTAACTACTTCCACCACTAAACAAAACTAGCTAATGGTTTTCATTCTTACCATTTCATCCATGCAATTCACTCTCAAACTCTCTCTACTTCTCCCTTTGTGCCGTCCCAAATCAAGCAACAAACCCCATCCTTGATCTTTTCTAGCTACAAACCACATGTTTATTAGTCCTATTAAGGTGTTTCCTTGGTGGCCATATAACCAACTTTGGAGGTGATTTGCTTGTGTCCTAGGGCTGATTTTTCAACATATGATCTTGATATTAGATGGTCTTGGAGATACTTGTTGTGTTCATCAAGTTCTTGCCTTCCTAAAACAAGAAATCCACTTGGATTGGTAAAGAAGATCATCCTCTACATTTTTCTCTTATTATTTTGTAAAGAACAAATGTATTTTCTTTCATTTTGTATATGTATATGATGTATATATGATGATAAAAATGTTGTGTGGGGATCAAGTGTTAATAAACATGCTTAAAAATGATGATAACCATAAGAAATGAAGCTAAAATCATGACTAATTAGTTGGCTGTATAAAAACAGTAGATAACTAAATGATGAACTGATAAAAATGCATGGTTTGATCTATTTACAGTAAGTAGGTGATGTTATACACATGTGAGAGTTGGCCATGCAATGGAATCAAAATAATGAGTGAGATATGATCAAAACAAGTTAGGTGGTACAATCTGAATAAGCAGTTTTGTAGGGACTGTTAAGACAACTTAGACTCAAAATGGGCAGTAGCTATAACTAAGTTATATGTAGCACATATTATGAAGAAGTTGTCATCCAAAAATGAGCTTCTAAGTCATTGTAGAACTCTAGATATGGTAAAAATGGTGAATATGAAGTTAAAAATCAGATTTTGGAAATAATGTTTATTATTATTATATAAGCACTCACTTTATAATGTATAAAATGTAAAATATAAACCCACTAACTTATAGAACTTATTTATATAAATGTATAAAAGGTTAATTAAATGGGTAAATTATATAAATGGTGGTAAAAATAATATTTATAAGTAATAAAAACTATAAACTTGATTTTTATGACTTTTTCGGCTATCGCCGTGAAATTAACGTTTTTCATCAAATAAAACTTAGACGACCAAACCCGTATAATGTAAAGTTTATAAAAGTTGTATACTGTTGTATAAGTAACTAAGACAAGTAAAAACCGATAAAACCCGAACTATAAGAATTACGGACATTTACGAGCTAACTAAACCTATTAGACTAATAATTGGACTTAATGAGATAAATACTTGTAAAAAGAATTATTTGGGCTTAACCCATTTGGGCCCAACATGAAAAATATATATACTGATCATATAGGTGTAAAATGGGTAAAAACAAGTTAAAGAACTTATAAAAGGCTTAATGGACTTAAAATGAATAAATAGTTAAAACTAGCTAACTAGTAAGACGATACTAAAACGTAAACGCTAAAACGAGTAAATGAGGATTTATAAACCCAATTGATCATCATCATATGTACAAAATCATATATATGTATATTGTTATTTTGATAAAAGTCATTGGACCGAGTCTAAGACCGATTATTATTTATATAGGTTTCCGTGACCGAAGCACGCCCGTAGCCGATAATCCGCCTTTCATTAACAACGTGAGTTCATAGCCTCGCACTCTTTTAAATGTTTTTATAAAATGATTTGTAAACCCGCGAGGGAGATAACATGCTAGATTTTTATAAAAATAGAACACAAGTAGTCCCGATTGTATGCTTAATGATATGGACCCGAATGATGCTATGACCCTATATTCGAGACTAAAAGGATTATTAGTAGTTAGGTTATGTCACTTAAAGTCCCATTAGCATGAATTGTGAACTACCGGGATTTGGTAGACGCTTATGCATTTGATAGTACTATTTGGGGACGATCACCCCAGTTCGCGCCTTGACGGTTGATCCCCGTCGTACCACATTGATTGGTAAGCGAATTTATGTATGAGAAGATTCCATAGCGTGATTTTTGTGACGACACGCTAACTTAGATGGGCAAATTGTTTGTCGGGTTCGCGGCCCGCTGTTTCACAGTAAGGTAACAATGTCATGCGGCTAATAATAATCCTATACAACCTAATTCAAATAAGAATGTATCCTATAAACGATAATGACGCTATTACGATGAATATATTACCTATCATGGTAATATAGAGACTACGGTCTCATGGACGGTTTCAGATGTATGCTTGATTTATATATTGTCCTGACTAGCAATATGTGGACTTACTTCCGATATTATACTTGTGTTCTGATTTTAAATGATTGTAAATGATTGTTTTATATAACGGTTTTCATTAAACTCTATGAATTCACTCGGCATTCGCTGATATGATTTTTGCATGTTTTCTATCTCAGGTGCTTGAAGGTAATCCGGATGGAGATCGACTCTGATGGCCCACACTTAATATTAAAAATGTTCATTCGATCTGTGTTTTGTAAACTTAATGACCTGTATAATTTGGGACATGTTGTACACTTTTAAACCTTTTTATCGAATGAATGTTTGTTAAACCTTGTACAACCATTTTATGTGTTGTCTATGATTGGAGTTATTGTGCTATCCCGTAACACTCTGAAAGACCCTTCCGCTGTACCGATACAAAAAATGAGAGTGTTACAGTTTGGTACCAGAGCTCTCGTTGTAGAGAACAAAAGATTTTAAAAACCAAGGTTTTGAACAAAACTTTTCAAAATCTTTTGACAATGAACATTTGAGAAAATATTTGAAAAATCTTTTGACTATAACGGTGCCAGAGATCTCCGACGTTACCAACAAGCCCTATTGAGAAGATATATATTTTGATATATATAATTTAATTTATATATATGTATATATCGTGATTTCATTATGTAATTGTTTAACTAGTATGTTATCCTAATACGAGATAAATATATATAAATGCAGATTGTCATGGCTGACCCTAATATTCCTATAGAAAACCATGCTATTCCCGAACCTAATATAGAAGATGATCCTTATTTAGACTTAGTAGATTTTGATATTGATGACGAGGAGGAACCATTTGAGGATCCCGAGCCCGAGTTAGGACTAGGAGATCAGATTTCCCCTCAGGTTGACTTAGTAGAGAATGAGATTGAGAATGTGGGTGATGAGAATGTGGATATTGAGAATGCTGATATTGAGAATGAGGATGAGATTGGGTTAGATGAGTTAGATGATGAGATTGACGACGAGGATGTCGAGGAAGACGTAGGTATAGATGTTGAGGTTGATGACGATGAGGAAGCTGAGCTTATATATCCGTATGATGTTCCAGAGGGCGAGCCTTTTCCCCCACCAGTTTGTTTGTCTGATTCTGAGGATGAGTTACCTATGGACGAAATGTCTGAATCGTCTGAATCTGATTCTGAATCAGAGAAGGATGAGGATGACGATGCACCTGACGGTACCGATGGTATTGCTACTCGTAGACGTGAGATAGGAGAGTCATCTAGTACTCGAGAGGCTACTCATATTGATGGTCTTGCACCATGGGCCTTGAGACGTGATCTAGATGCTTCCCGTGTTAAGAGTTGTGTGACAGAGGTTGGATTAGGTGTTGTTCAGACTCAGGTTGCTTATTTGGAGTCGAAGACAAAGGTTGGCGAGAAAGAGCGAGAATTGCTTAGTCTGGATTTGAGTGATGTAGAACGTGGTTTGAATGAGGCTTTTAGGAGGTTATCGGTGTTGGAAAGTGGTGAGTATGCTGCAATGAAGAAAAAGGTGAATACTATGGAGATTCAGTTGAGTGTGGCTCGTGCGATGCGTGAGAAAGCTGAAAAGGAGTTGAATATATCTGTGGGTTGGAACAGTAGATTTTATGCTGATATGGTTGAAAGAGGAGTAATCCGTAAGCGCCCAGCTGAAGATGTGTCTAGTGATCGTCCGGCGAAGATCCAGAAGACGATGGATGATGGACCATCTGACGGTTCTCAGTAGACCAGTCTGTGATTAGTAGTGAATTTTATATCTTTTGTGTTTGTAGCTTTGACTGAACCGACTTGTTAGTAATAGACTTGGCACGAATTTTGAGTATATATAGTGTTAGAACTTTGATATGGATGTACTAAGACAATACTTTTGTTTCAGATCGAATGAAATATGTATCTTGTCTTGAATTCCATATTGTGCCTTATTTGTATCTTGATTATGAATTCGATCCATATTATATGAATCCTTGGTTGGATGAATGCTTAATACTTTGAAATTGTGGAATTATAGAACTATGCCGCCCAAGAAGGCTGTGACTGAGGATGATGTATGTAGGATTATTACAGAGCAAGTTACCGCATCTATGACAGAATTTATGGCAAATGCTAGAAATGAAGCTGGCGGTAGTGGAGCTGGCGGTAGTGGAGCTGGCGGTAGTGGAGCTGGCGGTAGTGGAATTGGCGGTACTAATGTGAATGTGAATGCTAATAATGTGAATGCTAATGCTGGAGGAAATATAGGAGGACTTGGAACGAATGCACCTGAAGTTGGTGGATGTACTTATGTGACGTTCATGAAGTGTGAACCTCTACCTTTTAATGGAACTGAAGGTGCTGTAGGACTAAGCCAGTGGATCGAGACGATTGAATCGGTGTTTAGGATTAGTAAGTGTAAAGAGGAAGATAAGGTGACTTTTGCTATGGCTACTCTTAAAGGTCGTGCGTTGACTTGGTGGAACGGGAGAATTGCTTTCATGGGTCTTGATGCTGCTAATGCTACTCCTTGGGCTGAAATCAAGAAGTGGATGACTTTGGAGTTTTATCCTCGTAGTGTGATCATTAGGTTAGAACAGGAGTTGATTCATTTAAGAATGAAAGGTGTGGACATTGATAGTTACACGAACCGATTCCATGAGTTGGCCTTGCTATGTCCTCGATTGGTTGAACCCGAAGAAATCCGAATTGAGCAATATGTGAAAGGGTTAACCAGGAATATCCGGGGGGACGTGACATCATCTAAACCACTGACCATTGATGATGCTGTTCGAATGGCCTACCAACTCATTGGACAGATAATTCAAGATAAGGAAGATGAAGCCCGTGTAGGTGAGAAAAGAAAGGGAGACGGTGATCGTGTAGATAGAGGTGATAATAGGAAGAATTTCAATCGCCGTCAGAACAAGAGAAAGGGGAATGCAAATGCTATTACCAACAATGCACCGCGCAACGATGATAGATGTCCTAAGTGTGGCAACAAGAGGCATCCTGGCGACTGCTGGAAGTACCGAAATTGCGGAAAGCTTGGACACAAGGTTGAAAGGTGTAAGAAGGGAACGATTTGCTTCAACTGTAATGAAGAAGGTCATAGGAAATCGGAATGCCCCAAGTTGAAAGCGATTGTACCTGGAAGAAACCCCCAGGGTGGTATCTACCAACTTGGAACAATTGAGGTGAAGAAAGAGGATCCGAATGTCGTTACCGGTACGTTTTTACTCAACAATCATTATGCTGTTGCTTTATTCGATTCGGGTGCCGATAGGAGCTTTGTATCCACTAAATTTAGTGCCCTTATTGATATTGAACCTGTTGAGATAAGTACCAGTTACGAGGTGGAATTGGCTGATGGTAAATTAGTGAAAACTAATAAGCTATTAGAAGGATGCTCTCTAAATCTCTTGAACCATTCCTTTCCGGTTGATTTGATGTTGATAGAATTAGGAAGTTTTGATATTATTATTGGTATGGATTGGTTGTCATTGAATAATGCTACTATTTTATGTGGAGAGAAGAAGGTTAAGATTCCTCTTAGGCATAGGACGTTAGTAATTGACGATAGTCGAGGTGAATCCCGTTTGAAAATCGTTTCATGTATTAAAGTCCAAAAGTACATCAGGAACGGTTGTGAGTTATTTTTAGCTCAAGTGACCGGGAATGAGTCTAGGGAGAAACGATTGGAAGATGTACCTATTATTTGTGAATTTCCTGAGTTATTTCCTAAAGATTTACCAGGACTTCCACCGATAAGGCAAGTAGAGTTTCGAATCGATTTAATTCCTGGTGCTGCACCGGTGGCACGTGCGCCTTACCGATTAGCCCCTTCTGAATTAAAGGAGTTATCTGAGCAACTTAAGGAGTTGTCTGATAAAGGTTTTATTCGACCGAGCTCGTCGCCTTGGGGAGCTCCAGTCTTGTTCGTTAAGAAGAAGGATGGATCTTTTCGTATGTGCATTGATTATAGGGAACTGAATAAGTTGACAGTTAAAAATCGATATCCTTTACCTAGGATTGATGATTTGTTTGATCAACTGCAAGGATCTAGTGTGTATTCTAAGATAGATTTGCTGTCAGGATATCACCAACTTCGCGTCCGTGAAGAAGATATTCCTATAACTGCATTTAGAACTCGTTATGGACACTATGAATTTCAAGTAATGCCATTTGGGTTAACTAACGCACCTGCGGTTTTCATGGATTTAATGAATCGAGTGTGCAAGCCCTACTTGGATAAATTTGTGATTGTGTTTATTGACGATATTCTAATCTATTCTAAGGATGAAGATGAACATAGAGAACATTTGAGGATTGTTTTGAAGTTGTTGAAGGATGAAAGGTTGTATGCTAAGTTTTCGAAGTGTGATTTTTGGTTAGATTCTGTGCAATTTCTTGGTCATGTGATTAACAGAGATGGAATTCATGTTGATCCTGCAAAGGTTGAAGCTATTAAGAATTGGTCTGCACCGACAACGCCAACGGAAGTGCGACAGTTCTTAGGATTGGCTGGCTATTATAGGCGATTCATTAAAGAATTTTCTTTGATAGCTAAACCCTTGACTAAGCTTACCCAGAAGAATAAACCTTTCGTTTGGGGAAGTGATGAAGATGGAGCATTTCAGACATTAAAGCAAAAATTATGTAGTGCGCCAATCTTATCATTACCCGACGGGAGTGAAGATTTTGTAGTGTATTGTGATGCATCTCTTAGAGGTTATGGAGCTGTTTTGATGCAGAGAGAGAAGGTGATAGCTTATGCTTCTAGGCAATTAAGGAAGAATGAGGAGAATTATACTACTCATGATCTTGAGTTAGGAGCTGTAGTCTTTGCTCTCAGGTTGTGGAGACATTATATGTATGGCACCAAGTGTACGGTATTCACCGATCACAAAAGCCTACAGTATATTCTCGACCAGAAGGAATTGAACATGAGGCAACGAAGATGGATAGAGTTGTTGAGTGATTATGATTGTGATATAAAATATCACCCAGGAAAAGCCAATGTTGTTGCTGATGCGTTGAGTAGGAAAGATAGAGAGCCTATCAGGGTGCGTTCTCTAGTCTTGACCGTGCACAATAATTTGCCCGAGCAAATTAGAAATGCGCAAATAGAAGCTTGTAAGAAGGAGAATTTTGTTAATGAAGGGTTCCGAGGAGAAGGAGATCCTTTAGAGGTTAGAGCGGATGGAGTGAAATGTTTAAGAGGTCGTATGTGGATACCTAAGTTTGGAGGCTTAAGAGATTTGGTTATGTTAGAATCCCATAAATCTAAGTATTCCATTCATCCGGGATCTGATAAGATGTACCATGATTTGAAGAAGTTGTATTGGTGGCCGAATATGAAAGCTGACATAGCTATGTATGTTCTTCAATGCTTGACTTGTGCTAGAGTTAAAGCTGAACATCAAAAGCCATCAGGACTACTTCAACAACCAAAGATTCCTGAATGGAAGTGGGAGCGAATTACGATGGACTTTATCACCAAGCTTCCTAGAACATCATCTGGAAACAATTCGATTTGGGTTATTGTCGATAGACTGACCAAATCAGCACACTTCATTCCGGTTAAGGAGCAGTTTTCACTGGAGAAGCTGACTCGAATATACCTTGATAATGTTGTATGCAAGCATGGAGTGCCTGTATCGATCATTTCAGATCGAGATCCTAGATTCGCATCGAATTTTTGGAAATCTCTCCAAAGATCTTTGGGAACGAATCTCGATATGAGCACTGCTTATCACCCCCAGACTGATGGGCAGAGTGAAAGGACGATACAAACACTGGAAGATATGTTGAGAGCTTGTGTGTTAGACTTTGGTAAGAATTGGGATAAACATTTGTCGTTAGCAGAGTTTTCGTATAACAATAGTTACCATTCTAGTATTAAGGCTGCACCGTTTGAAGCTTTGTATGGTAGGAAGTGTAGATCTCCTGTATGTTGGAGTGAAGTTGGGGATACCCAGCTCACGGGACCGGAATTGATCCGGGAGACTACGGAGATGATAGTTCAGATTAAGAAGAGGTTGTTGACTGCCCGTAGTAGACAGAAAAGTTACGCGGATGTGCGGCGGAAGCCAATGGAGTTTGAAGTGGGTGACCGAGTAATGTTGATGTTGATCCCAAAATTAGATCGATTAGCTTTGTGTATACGAGATTAGATCAAGTATAACACGTAGAGAAACCTTTGTTATATGCTTTGTGAATCTAAGTATTATGCGGAATTTAATACTTAAACAAGAACACAAGATGTAAACAAAACTTTCACTTTGATTATGAATGTCGAACTTGCTTACAATGAAAGATGTTTACGAATGAAAAACTTAATGAAAACTTGATATTAAACATTAACCTAAAGGCCTTCTTTTATAGACTAAGAAGCCTTGTACAATAAGCTACGTATCAACTATTCTAGGTAAAGATAAACATAGAAAATATATTGTCGTTTCTATCCTTACTAGAAGTATTCTAGAACATAATAAACGTGTAGCTCACATCTTCCATCAGTGCTTGTCTTCAATCTGTCAACGCTTGACTTTAACTTGTCAACGCTTAAGCTGTCAGCGCTCACTTTGCTCTTGTCAACGCTTGAGTTGTTCTTGTCAGCGTTCAAGTGATCTGGCCTTAATTTATTCCCAACAATCCTCCCCTAAACTTGATATCCACTCTTATGATCAAGTTTCTGAATAAACATTAAGAACTTGGAGGAGTCTGACAAACCTTATCATATTGGTAATAAATAAATCTGATCAAATTCTTTACCACGTCACTTGTGTAATCTATCTCCAACTGGGTGTCCTTCATCTTTTCCAAAACAGCCTTGGATATGAAATACTGAGCATCTACAAGTAAATACTCAGCAAACTTTGTAGAACTCAAATGGTATACACCAGCAGCTGAATATAACCTCCATTGAAGACCACTGAGATCATCTTCAAGATCCTTCCATATTTCAGGATCTTCCTCATTTGTCCCACACATTCTTTTGAATGTGGTCCAAAGTTTTATTCCATTAGCTGAAGTTGGTGCTTCAGCCTCATACTTGGTCTCTAGCAACCTCCAAAGGTCCACCAAGTCTTCTCTATCACAACTTGCAAATAAAGATATGAGAGTGGTAAAAGTGTATACCTCCTTGCCATATCTTCCAATCTTCCAGAATCCACATTCATCTTCATCATAACTCACAATTGGATTCCTGGAATCTAGTGGTAACACATGCACCATATCTGAAGCTTCTAATGGGGAGAGCTTGAGGCTCTTTCTAATAACTGCTTCACTTGGATATAGTTGATTCATATCTTTTGGAAACTCAAGTGTAAATCCCTTCTTCACTGGTCTGGGAACTATCATAGCTTTCTTGATTTCCATCTCTTCTGCAAGTTGCTCCTTTCTTTCATCTGAAAGAAGTCTGAAAGTGTTTTCTTCCTGCACTTTCACCCAAATGGGATAAGCCCTATGTTCCAACTCATCAAATGTCAAAGCCTTCAACTTCTGATGTGTCCATCCAACTCCATGACATTTGAGCAACATAAAGTAGAGCTTCCTTCTATCCCTTTTCAACTCTGAGAGAATGTTGCTTGCCTTGTGCTTCAAAATCACCTTACAATCCTTCTGAACTCTAAGACGAATCTCCAAACCCCATATCTGATCTGAAATGGTCAAGTCTGGATTATCCATACAGCTTTCTTCCCAAGAATTGTACATCTGAACCACCTCTGGCATATCAAAATCAATCTGCAACTTTAAATCTCTCAGCTTTTCCCTAGCAAGCTCATCACCATACTCAAGTCTTTCTGGTTCAATCATCATCACACTTGAATCTGAGCTAGCCCCATCACTTTCTTCTTCAGAAGTCACAACAAATGGTGACTTTTCCTTTTCACCTTGTTCCATCATTTGCTCAGCCAATCTTCTATCAAATTCAACCTGAGCTGCATTCTTTGGAACAATTTCTTCTACCAACTTACCCTTACCCTTATCTGATGGTGCAATTGTTGGTAAGGTAGATGGTAATACCTGAGTAGGAACATCCTTGATGATAGATGATGACTGGAATACATCAACTCCATATACAGATCTGTCAACGCCCAAATTTCCTCTATCAGCGCCCAAAATACTTCTATCAGCGTCCAAACTTGTCTTGTCAACGCTCAAATATTTTCCCTCAGCGCCTTGTGTAACCTCTCTCAACATATCTGTAAATGATAAATTTAAATTGGTTGGAGAGATCAAGGACGTATCAAAACCTGTTTGTTCCTTCAAAGTAGTAAGAGCTTCAGCAACATCCAATGATTGACCATCTTGACTGCTCTTATCACTCAGATTTCTTTGATCTTCCTCCCCTTTGGAAGACTCCTCCATACCTCCTTTTGCATGAGCACTCTCCAAAACAACAATCCTCTCCCTCAATTCCTTGAGTTCAAGGCCTTGGTTGCTGACAATTTGTACTAAGTCTGCATTCTGCTTTTGCAAGCTAATGCAGACAGCCGTCAATTCCAAAAGAGTCATTGGTTCCAGTCTGCCCTCTTCTAAAATGGGGATTTGACTTCCCAAGTCAGGTTCATTGGGCATGGATGAGGACTTAATTATGGTGGGACTGCCTTGGCCAGCTTCTAAGCCAGAACCAATAGTCCCAGCCTCATCCAGGTCACCAGCCACACTTGTGGTGGTGGTTCTCTCTGCTTCATGGCTAGGACCACCAGAGGAGAACACTCCAGCAGTCCTTTGGCGTTTGATCAACCTATATTCAGGTGGTGTGGAAGATGGTGTAGAAGAATGGGTAGATGTGGGTTGGTTAAGGGGTGTTTGGGATTGTGATGGATGGGTGTCAGCGTTGGAAATAGGCACATCAACGCCCACATTAGATGTGTCAGCGTCAAAGGGTTCTTGGTCAAGTTGCATTTGTTTAGGTGAGGGTAAAGGTTCAGGGATAGGTTCAAGTTGTGGGTGAGGGTCAATATGAGGTTGGGGGTCTGGTTGGGGTTGTGCTGCTGCAATAACAGCAAGCATGGCTGGGGTTAAAGGTAAATCCCTATGAGGTGGTGAATTCATCTTGGTAAAAATAGCTTTCTTTTGTTCAGGGATTTTATAAAAATCATTGTGATCCCTTGAACAATATCTTTGATCATCAAAAATCATTTGCAGAAAACGGGGATAAGCTAAAGTCATTTTTGTCCCCTTGTTTTTACACATTCCTTCAAAAATCATTTTAGACCAGTTATATTTTTTCCCTGTGGCAATACACACAATAGCAGTTGCAATGGATCTATTGATCTCATTGTGTGCAGTACATTTGGGACTCAAACATTGAAGGAGAATGTGATAGAGGTACTTCCAGGCTGGGGGAAATTCCTGCTTATGGTACTTATTAAGAGTACCTTCATCAGGAATAGGGTATCCCAAAGCCCTAAGCCCTTGTTCTATTTCAGTTATGGGAAGAATGGTTATACCATCAGCATCATCAAGATGCAAGGCCTGGCGTACCAAGGCCTCAGTAACCACCCAAGATCTCCCATGAACAATAGAAGTTAATGTGGTCACTCCATTAACTGTTGAGGAACTGACAGTGTTCCAAAACTGTTTAATGTGTGTGACTGGAATGAGTGGTGCATGAGAAAGAGCGTACCTTAATGGGGATACGTTCAAATACGCCACCATTTGTGTGTATTGAGGGAACAAAGTATTATCAGCAACAAGATAAGCAATCATGTTGTGTTGAGACTTGAACCCCAAATCCAATTCTGCTGAGTTAAATCTTGGTGCCATTGATGAAAGCTGTTAATTTGAAGTATAGAAGATGAAGGTTGATAAGAGAAAAGTGTTAGACAAGAATTATAGATACCATGTTTAAAAATAGGAGCCAAATTTATAGGAGTGGATGAATGCATGTGATTGGCCCAAAAATAGGCAAAGATTTTCAAAAACTAATCATGAAAATATTGAAAAAGTTATAAGTTATCTCATGCATTTAATGAAAGTAACAACTCCTAAAATTACGGCTTGAAAATATGTCAAAAAGTAACAACTGGGTAGGTCCCATTGAGTGTCAACGGTCAAATATAACCCATCAACGCCCAACGGCTATAATCTTGTCAACGTTCGCCTAAAGCCATGTCAGCGTCCAATTTGGTCACAACAACGCTTGGAAAAATCTTGTCAGCGTCCAAAAATAAAATTGTTTTAAAAAGTGAAAAATGACCTTAACAAGTAATTTATCCTAGAGAAAATAACCAAAAGCTGATAATTATTATAGGGCGGCAAGCACTGTCCAGTTATGCACACTTGCATAAGCAAGATAGACATAACAGTCCTCTAGTGTCCCTTGCTAACCAAAATTCTTAACAACCAAGTTACCTTATAAAATCCTTGTTACTCCCAGGTAAATCCCATATCAAAGTGATTCCCAAGTCTCCCAACAGACCACAACCAATTCTAGGCCAAAAATGTCTTGGCAGCATGCAAAGTTGATATACTATGCATGCTACAGTGCCTCATGGTTTAGTAAAACTAACCCATACTCACCTGTGGACACAATCTAGAATTGTGATAAGAGTATCATATGGATACCCAAAAATCCTAAAGGTTCCTAAAACCTCCCCTTAAACAAAGATACAAAGAGTTTGCTAAAAATATGCATGAACATAAAAAATTTATGTCAAGATAGGAATGAAACATTCCAACCATCATCCATAAACAAAAACATGTCCAAATGCTTCTCCTTTGATCCATAAGCAACTCTGTATCCAATGGTATACTGCTAACACCATCTGCACATTTAGATTGAAAACCACAAAACTAACATTGTTGCTGACAACGCCCCGATAACACATAACAGCGTTGAAGGAAGCTTTGTCAGCGTTAGACAACTATATTGCTGACAACGTTGTAAAAACACTTATCAGTGTTCAAACAACCTTTGTCAGTGTTAGAAAAATATAGTGGAAAATCTAAATTATCAATAAGACCAATAATAATAATGCATCATCCTGTACATACTTTTACAAAAAGAATCCAAAACACATACTTTAAGTGAGATTAACCATTCCAATACTTGTTACCAAGTACTGAAATCTTCCAGCATCAAAAGGTTTAGTTAATAAATCTGACACATTTTCCTCAGTGTCAACCCTATCTGGTTGTATTAAACCTTTCTCAAAGCAATCTCTTATAAAATGGTGTCTAATTTCTATGTGTTTAGTTTTAGAATGATGCACAGGATTCTTAATGATGCATAAAGTACTATTATTGTCAACAAATATCTTAGTATGCATGAAGTTATACCCATAATCCAACAGCTGGTTCTAAATCCACAACACTTGACCACAACATGCTGCTGCAGCCACATATTCTGCTTCAGTTGTAGAGTTAGCCACCACTGTTTGTTTCTTGCATTGCCAAGATATTAATCTGCTCCCAAGAAATTGACATCCACCAGTTGTGGATTTCCTATCAAACTTGTCACCACCATAATCACTATCTGAATATGCAATCAGCTCCAATGGTGAATCCTTTGGGTACCACAAACCAAGAGTAGGGAAACATCTTAGGTACCTAAAGATCCTCTTCACAGCATAAAGGTGACATTCTTTGGGAGTCACTTGATGGCGTGCACATGCACACACAACAAACATGATATCAGGTCTAGAAGCAGTAAGATACATCAAGGATCCAATCATGGATCTATAATGCCTGACATCAACATCTTGCCCATCTCCAATCTTTCCCCAAGGGTGTTATCTATCCATAGGAGTAGAAGCCCTCTTTTCATGTGGAGAAAAGCCAAACTTCTTCAAGATTTCAGCAACATATTTGTCTTGGGAGATGAAGATACCATCTTCTTTCTGCTGAACTTGTAAACCAAGAAAGAAGTTCATCTCCCCCATAGCACTCATCTTGAATTTGTCTGTCATGAGCTTGGAGAAATCCTCACTCATCTTTGGATCAGTAGACCCAAAAATGATATCATCAACATAGACCTGCACAAGCAACACATCTTTGCCTTTCTTCTTTGTAAATAGTGTCTGATCTATGGTGCCCCTCTTGAATCCATTGTCCACCAAATAGGTAGACAAAGTACCATACCATTCTCTAGGGGCTTGATGAAGGCCATACATAGCCTTTTTGACTCTATACACTTTATCTGGATGCTCTGGATCCTCAAAACCAGGAGGTTGCATTACATAAACTTCCTCAACTATGGTGCCATACAAGAATGCACTCTTTACATCCATTTGATAGACTGTAAAGCCCATGCAAGATGCATAGGCTAGAAAAATCCTAATAGCTTCAATCCTTGCAAATGGTGCAAAGACTTCTTCATAGTCTATCCCCTCCTCTTGTGTATAACCTTGAGCCACTAACCTTGCCTTGTTTCTGACCACAATACCTCTTTCATCTCTTTTGTTCCTGAGAACCCATCTTGTCCCTATTGGTCTGACATATCTGGGACAATCAACCAGCTCCCAAACATCCTGAATAGCAAATTGGTGAAGCTCATCCTGCATTGCTTCCACCCAACTTGGTTCTTTGAGAGCATCAAATATCTTCTTGGGTTCTTCTTATGACAGAAAACATGCAAACAAACATGCTTGTACAAGAGGGGTATCAACCTTCTTGTGTATATTGGCAATAAATCCACCAAGACTTTGATGGGATCTTCTTGTCTGAACTGGAGTCATAACATCACCAATGATCTGAGATGGGGGGTGATTCTTCATTGTGGAAGTGAGAACTCCTCCTTCAAAAAGTCTGGTGTCCTCAACTTCACGCTCCATGTTGCCAATATCTTCTTCATCAGACTCTCTTTGAGCAACAGGAATCTCTTCATGGACATTGGAAGGTCCACCTTGTTCAAAATTGGAAGAGAAAAGATGCCCATAAGTGTTGTCAACGTTTGAATCTTGGTTGTCAGCGTCAGGGCTGACAGCGCCTGAAATGTTGTTGTCAACGTTTGAATTGTTCTTGTCAGCGCTGGATTTTCCTTTGTCAGCGCCTGAAGAACCATGCATGTTTGTATTTGGTGGTATTTGGAAACCACCATTATCTTGTCCAGCAGTAGCAGCAGCAGCAAAAGCATCAGTCCAAATGGGAATTGTGACATATTCAAATGTAGGAGATGCCTTTTCTGCTTGTGATCCAACCCTTTCATCAACCTGTGTACCTGAAACATGAACAACTTGTTCCTCCATAACATTTGAAGTTACCTTCATAATGTCTGGATTAGTGACAGGCATATAATTTAAAGTTCTAGATAAGGGTTCCAAATCAAACAACCAATTAGGACCACTTTCAGGATCACTAGGTTTATTCTCTAAGAACCTAACATGTACTCTTTCAACAATACGTTTGTCCTCCTTAAGATAAACCCTATAACCCTTGCTCTGCACTGAATACCCCATGAAGTAACCTTCATCACCTTTTGCACTAAATTTCCCTAAGGCATCACTAGTGTCTAAGACTACTACATGACATCCAAAAGGTCTGAGAAAACCAATATTAGGTTTTCTTCCCCAAAGTAACTCATAAGGTGTCTTGTTCTAAATTTTGTTAACCAATGCTCTATTTTGCACATAGCATGCTGTATTAACAGCCTCAGCCCAAAAGGCTATGGGAAAGTGAGCATCAGCCAACATTGTTCTGGCTGCTTCAATTAAGGTTATATTCTTCCTTTCAGCAACCCCATTTTGTTGTGGGGTTCTAGCAATACTAAACTGCCTAGTAATTCCCTTCCTGGCACAAAAATCATCTAGCTTCTTGTTCCTAAATTCTCCACCATTATCACTCCTAAGCATCTTAACCTCATTGCCAGACCTTTTCTCAATTTGAGTGATAAATTCAATAAGAACATCAGCTGTGTCACTCTTCATAGCTAGAAAGAATGTCCAAGTAAACCTAGAAAAGTCATCAGTGACAACAAAACAATATGACTTGCCATTCAAACTTTCTATATTAGTTGGACCAAAGAGGTCCGTGTGAAGCATATGAAGAGGTCTGGAACTAGTATGCACCTGCTTGGACTTGAATGAGACCTTGTGCTGCTTGACTTTAAGACATGCAACACAAGAGTGGTCATTGTGGAAGGCCTTCTCAGGCAAACCATCAACTAAACCAAGCCTCACAAGTCTATTTATATTTTTAAAATTTATGTGCCCTAGTCTCCTGTGCCACAAATTACTTTCATCTACTGAGGCCTTAGCATAAAAACAAGACATATTTGTATTCACTTTAATTCCATTTAAATTCACATTATATATGTCCTTATGCCTAGGTGTTCTATACTCAATGTACTTCTCATCAGGGATCTTAAAATCCTTGCTTAACACCAAACACTCAGTATCAGTGAAAAGAACCTTATTTTTGTTATCACACACTTGTGATACACTAAACAGATTATAGTCCAGTTCTTTTACCAGGAAGACATTCTCAAAACGTAGATTATTGGTGAGAAGGGTTCCTTTGCCTGTGATGGTGCCGTAGCCCCCTCCAAAGTATACCTTATCACCATCTTTAATAGGAGAGAAGTTCGTCAAATAGTCTTCCTTTCCTGTCATGTGCCTTGAGCATCCACTATCCCAATATCCATAATCATTGATCTGCTTTTGAATGCCCTGCACATAAAGAAAACAAATTAGTTTTCTTTGGGAACCCAAGTCTCAGAAGACTTGGATTCATCTGGTTGTTCAATAAGAACAGACTTAGTTCTCACAACAACCCCATTCTCATCCCTTTTAGGATGAAATACCCAGTTAACCCCAATTGGTTTTGTAATGACTTTTGAAATATAATTAAACCTGTTGCAAGTCATTGAAATTCCATTATTATTAGGGTTTTGATCTTTCTTGGGTCTCCATGTTAAGCTTGAAGAAGCTTTAGACCCCTTACCTTGTGACTGCAAATACTTAGGTCTAGTCACGTTTCTGTCAGCGTTGGATTTTGTCTTGTCAACGCTGAAATTACGCTTGTCAGCGTTGAACCTAGGGTTTGCTACAGGAACCCATTGCCTATTTGACCAGGTGTTTATCTTTTGAAAAGGTCTTTGTCCATGAGTGTTAGACCTTCTAGTAAAGAATGGGACTGGTCTAATCACTTGTGGACTTTGCTGCACACAAGGTCTGGGTCTGACAACGTTTGACTTCCTAACAACGTTGACTTTCTTCCTATCAGCGCTGAAATTGTTCCTATCAGCGCTGGCTTTGGGAGCGTTGACACACTTGTATGCCAAATGTGAAAAGCTACCACAAGTATAACAGGCTTTCTTAGACACATTCTTAGGTCTAGAAGCAAAGAAACCTGTTCCATGATTGTTAACTTGGCTCTTGGGTGACCTATTATTTCTATACATCTCTGCATATTTAATGGTAGGTCTTCTAACAGTGTTGGAGCCTAGGTCAACAGCTTCACCAGTAACTGGGTGAGTAACCTTAATGGGTGGAGATTCATTGGGACTTTCACATAGCAAACCTCCCTTAACAAATAAAGTAGGGTTAGCTTTCTTCCACTCATTTAGGTCAGTCAGTTTTTGTTGATACTCTTCTACTGGGGTGACAACTCTTGGTGGAGGAATGAATTCCTCTTCTTGGCATTCTGGAATACCAGTCCAAGATAAATCCTTTCTAAGGACACCATAGAAGTCACCAGCTGGTGGTGGAACCAGAGAGTAATCATTCTCATTCATCCCAAGCCCAGTCATATCCTTAGGATCTCTTTGTTTAGCTACACAGTCTCCTAGGGCTTGGGTGGCTCTATCAAATCTTTGAATCTTGTGGTCAACATTATCTTTATTCTTAATGGCCTCATCTAACTTAGCCTGTAGGTCTTTATTGACCTTTGACATGATATTTCTAATATCCATACTACCCTCTAGCTCATGTTTTAAGATATTTATCTTATCTTTTAAATCAAATTCCATTTTCTTGTATTCAGAAACGGTTTTCTCAGTTTCAGTAAGAGCTAGTTGGTAATTGGATAATTTACACCTTTCAGTGCTCATATCCTCTTTTAGTTTTAACACTTCTTTGTTAAGTCCGTCAGTGTTTAACCTACAACCTTTGCTACAAAAAGCATCATCATATACCTCATTATCAGATGAAGAGGAGGAGTGTGCCATGAGAGCATATTCAACATGCTCTTCTTCTTCAATATCAGCAATCAAAGCTTTGTTCTCTTCAACATCCTTAGCCAGATAGCTCCAATCCCATCCAGTACCATCAATTCCTTGAACTGCAACCATGGCTTTAGAGTCTTGAGCTTTAACAACCTGACTTGAGGGTTTACCAGCATCAGATCGTCTAGGAGATCTGCATTTCCTCATGAAGTGCCCCATGCGATGACAGTTGTAGCACTCAACTTTGGATTTATCAAATCCAGCAGTGTCTTTAGCATTGAAGGTCATCTTCTTCTTGAACCTCCTATTCCACCTATTTGCTCTTATACTAGCAAGAGCCATGTTCCACTTGATGTCCATCTCTTCCAAGTGTTCATCACTTATCTGCTCAAGGTCCTCATATGTAATCACTGAACCATTGGGCAAAGAAGCAATGTAAGCACAAACAGTATCCAAATCCAAACCAGCAGGTTTAACTCTTGGTGAGTCATTCATGAATGTGTCAGCGTCTAAAAAGGAGACGTTGACAGGACTTGTTCCAGCGCTGAAAAATGATGATCCAGTAACTGGATGCATAAAAGAGTCCTGCTGATTGAATTGACCTTCACTATGAGAGAAGAAGGCCATGTTGCTGGTGCTAGCTTTGCTTGAAAGAGTTTCATCTTCCAACAGTCTTAGTTTGTTGTAGATGTCATCAAACGAAGAGCTCTTGTGAGTATTATTGGCAAGAATAGATCTTGCCTCAATCTTCCATGTCTCACCAACACTTTTCAGAAAAGTAGCATTGGTGTCAATATCACCAACTTGTGTTCCCATGAAGGACAATTTGCTTGTGATGTCAAGCAATCTGCTTCTCACACTGCTCAGTTTCTCATTGGGCTGAGCTTTGAAGACAACATAATCATGCAGAAGTTGCTTTTTCTTTTCTTCCTTAGTTTCTGCATTACCACCATATGCAACTTCAATTGCTTCCCAAAGATCCTTAGCAGATTCATAGCTTCTATATTTGTGCTGATTTTCTTGTCCCAAAGACACTTTCAGAATATTTAGGGCTTTCATGTCAGCCCTTTTCTTTGCAATATCCTCAGCACTTACAGCTCTACCATCTCCAGGTTTTTCTTTCTTATCTTCATCAGGACATCCTTCAACAGCTGTTCTTGTCGCAATGGCATTCAGAATCTTTTGAGCTTTATTGAATGAGTTTCCATATTCAATGATGTCCCAGAGTGTGTAGTCAAAGATCCCCAGATATTGTTCAAAGTTGAACCTCCATAAGTCAAAGTTGGTTGCATCAAGCATGGGAATCTTGATGTTTGGTAAGGATGAGGAGGAGGAGGTTATTGCTTCAGACATGATGTTTTTAAGGTTTTGAGAAAATTAGGGTTTTGGTGTTCGTATATCGTTCTGGTGTTCTTCAAAGATCAAAAGTTCCTCAACAAGCTCTGATACCACTTGTTGATCCCAAACTTAGATCGATTAGCTTTGTGTATACGAGATTAGATCAAGTATAACACGTAGAGAAACCTTTGTTATATGCTTTGTGAATCTAAGTATTATGCGGAATTTAATACTTAAACAAGAACACAAGATGTAAACAAAACTTTCACTTTGATTATGAATGTCGAACTTGCTTACAATGAAAGATGTTTACGAATGAAAAACTTAACGAAAACTTGATATTAAACATTAACCTAAAGGCCTTCTTTTATAGACTAAGAAGCCTTGTACAATAAGCTACGTATAAACTATTCTAGGTAAAGATAAACATAGAAAATATATTGTCGTTTCTATCCTTACTAGAAGTATTCTAGAACATAATAAACGTGTAGCTTACATCTTCCATCAGTGCTTGTCTTCAATCTGTCAACGCTTGACTTTAACTTGTCAACGCTTAAGCTGTCAGCGCTCACTTTGCTCTTGTCAACGCTTGAGTTGTTCTTGTCAGCGTTCAAGTGATCTGGCCTTAATTTATTCCCAACAGTTGAAAGTATCGCCATAGAAAGGCGTTATAAGATTTGGAAAGCGAGGAAAATTGAATCCCCGTTATATTGGACCCTTTAAGATTTTATCTAGAGTAGGTCCGGTGGCTTACAAACTAGAGTTACCCCCAGAACTTCATGGTGTTCACAACATATTCCATGTATCTAATCTGAAGAAATGTCTAGCAGTGAGTGATGAGAAAATTCCGTTAGGTAAGGTTCGAATAGATGGGAAGTTGCATTTTATCGAAGAGCCCGTAGAAGTTATGGACCGGGAGGTAAAGCAACTGAAACAAAGTCGGATACCTATTGTCAATATCCGATGGAATTCAAAGCATGGACCGGAGTATACTTGGGAACGAGAGGATGAAATGTGGAAGAAATATCCGCACCTCTTCGATTTCAATAAGAAACGGACATCCAAATGAAATGGATCACGAGGACGTTGATCCCTTTTAGGAGGAAAAGCTGTGACAAATCTAACATTTTCAGGTAGTGAAATATTTTCTCGTATAATATTTTGAAACTTATTTTTGTGTTGGTTGACGAACTCACAATTTACGGATTTAAATTTGGGCTTACGTGCATAATTTGGCGTCTTTTACGACTAAACCGGAAACCTTAGGATTACGTATTTACGTTTTTGAACTCCGTTTTTGATGAGACAATTTTTATTGGATTCGTTTTGTGACGGTGATTCATAATTTATAAAAACGTTTTCGTAAAACGACCCGAGGGCACGCAAATCGAGAAAACTAGAATCGAGAAATACCCGTAAACTAGTGAGATAGGACAAAACACTTTGCCCCATCCCACTAGCTTATATGGGACGGCAAGGAGGACACCACCACACATAGGTGGCATCAATTTGGCTATGTTACACAAGTATAAGCTTGTGCTTACACTTTAAGCTAACTACTTCCACCACTAAACAAAACTAGCTAATGGTTTTCATTCTTACCATTTCATCCATGCAATTCACTCTCAAACTCTCTCTACTTCTCCCTTTGTGCCGTCCCAAATCAAGCAACAAACCCCATCCTTGATCTTTTCTAGCTACAAACCACATGTTTATTAGTCCTATTAAGGTGTTTCCTTGGTGGCCATATAACCAACTTTGGAGGTGATTTGCTTGTGTCCTAGGGCTGATTTTTCAACATATGATCTTGATATTAGATGGTCTTGGAGATACTTGTTGTGTTCATCAAGTTCTTGCCTTCCTAAAACAAGAAATCCACTTGGATTGGTAAAGAAGATCATCCTCTACATTTTTCTCTTATTATTTTGTAAAGAACAAATGTATTTTCTTTCATTTTGTATATGTATATGATGTATATATGATGATAAAAATGTTGTGTGGGGATCAAGTGTTAATAAACATGCTTAAAAATGATGATAACCATAAGAAATGAAGCTAAAATCATGACTAATTAGTTGGCTGTATAAAAACAGTAGATAACTAAATGATGAACTGATAAAAATGCATGGTTTGATCTATTTACAGTAAGTAGGTGATGTTATACACATGTGAGAGTTGGCCATGCAATGGAATCAAAATAATGAGTGAGATATGATCAAAACAAGTTAGGTGGTACAATCTGAATAAGCAGTTTTGTAGGGACTGTTAAGGCAACTTAGACTCAAAATGGGCAGTAGCTATAGCTAAGTTATATGTAGCACATATTATGAAGAAGTTGTCATCCAAAAATGAGCTTCTAAGTCATTGTAGAACTCTAGATATGGTAAAAATGGTGAATATGAAGTTAAAAATCAGATTTTGGAAATAATGTTTATTATTATTATATAAGCACTCACTTTATAATGTATAAAATGTAAAATATAAACCCACTAACTTATAGAAATTATTTATATAAATGTATAAAAGGTTAATTAAATGGGTAAATTATATAAATGGTGGTAAAAATAATATTTATAAGTAATAAAAACTATAAACTTGATTTTTATGACTTTTTCGGCTATCGCCGTGAAATTAACGTTTTTCATCAAATAAAACTTAGACGACCAAACCCGTCTAATGTAAAGTTTATAAAAGTTGTATACTGATGTATAAGTAACTAAGACAAGTAAAAACCGATAAAACCCGAACTATAAGAATTACGGACATTTACGAGCTAACTAAACCTATTAGACTAATAATTGGACTTAATGAGATAAATACTTGTAAAAAGAATTATTTGGGCTTAACCCATTTGGGCCCAACATGAAAAATATATATACTGATCATATAGGTGTAAAATGGGTAAAAAAAAGTTAAAGAACTTATAAAAGGCTTAATGGACTTAAAATGAATAAATAGTTAAAACTAGCTAACTAGTAAGACGATACTAAAACGTAAATGCTAAAATGAGCAAACGAGGATTTATAAGCCCACTTGATCATCATCATATGTACAATAATCATATATATGTATATTGTTATTTTGATAAAAGTCATTGGACCAAGTCTAAGACCGATGATTATTTATATAGGTTTCCGTGACCAAAGCACGCCCGTAGCCGATAATCCGCCTTTCATTAACAACGTGAGTTCATAGCCTCGCACTCTTTTAAATGTTTTTATAAAATGATTTGTAAACCCGCGAGGGAGATAACATGCTAGATTTTTATAAAAATAGAACACAAGTAGTCCCGATTGTATGCTAAATGATATGGACCCGAATGATGCTATGACCCTATATTCGAGACTAAAAGGATTATTAGTAGTTAGGTTATGTCACTTAAAGTCCCATTAGCATGAATTGTGAACTACCGGGATTTGGTAGACGCTTATGCATTTGATAGTACTATTTGGGGACGATCACCCCAGTTCGCGCCTTGACGGTTGATCCCCGTCGTACCACATTGATTGGTAAGCGAATTTATGTATGAGAAGATTCCATAGCGTGATTTTTGTGACGACACGCTAACTTAGATGGGCAAATTGTTTGTCGGGTTCGCGGCCCGCTGTTTCACAGTAAGGTAACAATGTCATGCGGCTAATAATAATCCTATACAACCTAATTCAAATAAGAATGTATCCTATAAACGATAATGACGCTATTACGATGAATATATTACCTATCATGGTAATATAGAGACTACGGTCTCATGGACGGTTTCAGATGTATGCTTGATTTATATATTGCCTGACTAGCAATATGTGGACTTACTTCCGATATTATACTTGTGTTCTGATTTTAAATGATTGTAAATGATTGTTTTATATAACGGTTTTCATTAAACTCTATGAATTCACTCGGCATTCGCTGATATGATTTTTGCATGTTTTCTATCTCAGGTGCTTGAAGGTAATCCGGATGGAGATCGACTCTGATGGCCCACACTTAATATTAAAAATGTTCATTCGATCTGTGTTTTGTAAACTTAATGACCTGTATAATTTGGGACCTGTTGTACACTTTTAAACCTTTTTATCGAATGAATGTTTGTTAAACCTTGTACAACCATTTTATGTGTTGTCTATGATTGGAGTTATTGTGCTATCCCGTAACACTCTGAAAGACCCTTCCGCTGTACCGATACGAAAAATGAGAGTGTTACAATATGTACGATGAGAGTTGGGTGATAGTCGATAGACAGACTAATTCATCCCATATTTCAAGAGGAATGAGAAGTCACATAGTTGAGAAGTTGGAAGGATCGTGCACAAATGCGATGGAATAGGAGGTTTTGTGTAAAAGTTAACCTAATAGGTATGGAATGCCTTATGAAGGATTATGGCAAGGGAAGAAACGATGCGAAGCAAGCGTAGTATATCGTTGATAGACTAATGGTTGGTATGAGCATACTATAGAGGTAATTGAGAAAGACGCCTAGAGCATTGGCGTGAAATTTGGAGATAGTTGGAGAATGCATTATATTAGGAAGAATTTTCCTACAAAGAGAGAGTCACCGGTGATAGGGGCATGTTCCCCATTGATGAGGATGTAGGGAATAAAGGAGGAAACGCCTAAATTATAGGCTGAAGACGGGATATAAGATGGTATGGAAATCAAGATTGTGGAAATATAAGCGAAAAGTAGTATGGAGGAAGAATGATTAGAGGGAGCAAGAGGTTGTCAAGATGGTGGGGTGATGTTGAAGGGAAAACCGTTATAGCAAGAGGTTAGTAGTCACGAACAATGGAACGTTCACCTAGAGAAAAGGTGTAGCACCTGTTAGTATGAAGGATTGTTAGTTACTTGGTTCCGAGCATGGGAAAGCAAGGATGAGGTGGTGGTTATGACATGTTTCATGTGAATGTTATGGGAAGCTTTTGGTTATGCAATCCTGCATATACCATTGGATGTGATAAAGGTTGGGAGAACTTCTGAATGATGGAAAATCCGTAGAGGATAGAAGCCGTTAGGTCTGGTGATAGGAATTGTAGTAGAAACTGTTGGAGTTAATTCATAGGAGATGAGGTGGATCACCGTTATAGTGGGATGAAGTTAGAAGCGGCCAACGTATTGGACCGGAGGTGGATCGGAAAACTATGGAGGTGGTGGCGGTGCTTAAGTAGAGGTTGAAAATGGCAAAGAACCGACAAGAGAGCTGTGCGGACGAGAGGCATAAGCCGTTGGGATTTAATATTGGAGGTAAGGTTATGCTAGAGGTTTCACCATGGAAAGGAGTGACGTGGTTTGGAAAGAAAGGGAAGTTAGCACCTAGATTTGTGGGCCCATTTAAAATCCTTGAAAGGATTGGGCTAGTGGCGTATAGGTTGAGATTACTGGAGGAATTGAGTAGTGTGCATGATGTATTTGTGACAAATCTAACATTTTCAGGTAGTAAAATATTTTCTCGTATAATATTTTGAAACTTATTTTTGTGTTGGTTGATGAACTCACAATTTACGGATTTAAATTTGGGCTTACGTGCATAATTTGGCGTCTTTTACGACTAAACCAGAAACCTTAGGATTACGTATTTACGTTTTTGAACTCCGTTTCTGATGAGACAATTTTTATTGGATTCGTTTTGTGACGGTGATTCATAATTTATAAAAACGTTTTTCATAAAACGACCCAAGGGCACGCAAATCGAGAAAACTAGAATCGAGAAATACCCGTAAACTAGTGAGATGGGACAAAACACTTTGTCCCACCCCACTAGCAATATGGGACGACCAAGCTTGACACCACAACCCTTAGGTGGCAT
This sequence comes from Glebionis coronaria, assembly GCA_025667525.1. Taxonomy (NCBI): domain Eukaryota; kingdom Viridiplantae; phylum Streptophyta; class Magnoliopsida; order Asterales; family Asteraceae; genus Glebionis; species Glebionis coronaria. Next base: position 419,663 of record JANFOE010000351.1, read on the forward strand.
CAAGTTAGCTAATACTTACACAAGTGTAAGCTTGTGCTTACACATTAAGCAACTTTACCACAAAACTAGCAAGTTGTTTCATTCCTACCATTTCTTCCATACAAACCACTCTAATATCCTCTCAACTTTCCTCTCCTTGCCGTCCACTATAAGCTAACAAACACCATCATTGATCTTTTCTAGCCATAAACCACATGTTTACTAGTCCTATTAAGGTGTTCTCTTGAAGCCTTGATCATTTGGTGGCCATATTAACAACTTTGGAGGTGATTTGCTTGTGTCCTAGGGCTGATTTTCCAACCTATGTTCTTGATATTTGATGGTCTTGGAGATACTTGTTGTGTTCATCAAGTTCTTGCCTTCCTAAAACAAGAAATCCACTTGGATTGGTAAAGAAGATCATCCTCTACATTTTTCTCTTATTATTTTGTAAAGAACAAATGTATTTTCTTTCATTTTGTATATGTATATGATGTATATATGATGATAAAAATGTTGTATGGGGATCAAGTGTTGATAAACATGCTTAAAAATGATGATAACCATAAGAAATGAAGCTAAAATCTTTACTAATTAGTTGGCTGTATAAAAACAGTAGATAACTAAAAGATGAACTGATAAAATTGCATGGTTTGATCCATTTACAGTAAATAGATGATGTTATACACATGTGAGAGTTGGCCATGCAATGGAATCAAAATAATGAGTGAGATATGATCAAAACAAGTTAGGTGGTACAATCTGAATAAGCAGTTTTGTAGGGACTGTTAAGGCAACTTAGACTCAAAATGGGCAGTAGCTATATCTAAGTTATATGTAGCACATATTATGAAGAACTTGTCATCCAAAAATGAGCTTCTAAGTCATTGTAGAACTCTAGATATGGTAAAAATGGTGAACATGAAGTTAAAAATCAGATTTTGGAAATAATTTTTATTATTATTATATAAGCACTCACATTATAATGTATAAAATGTAAAATATAAACCCACTAACTTATAAAACTTATTTATATAAATGTATAAAAGGTTAATTAAATGGGTAAATTATATAAATGGTGGTAAAGATAATATTTATAAGTAATAAAAACTATAAACTTGATTTTTACGACTTTTTCGGCTATCGCCGTGAAATTAACGTTTTTCGCCGATAAAAACTTAGACGACCAAACCCGTCTAATGTAAAGTTTATAAAAGTTGTATACTGATGTATAAGTAACTAATACAAGTAAAAACCGATAAAACCCGAACTATAAGAATTACGGACATTTACGAGCTAAATAAACATATTGGACTAATAATTAGACTTAATAAGATAAAAACTTGTAAAAAGAATTATTTGGGCTTAACCCATTTGGGCCCAACATGAAAGATATATATATACTGATCATATAGGTATAAAATGGGTAAAAACAAGTAAAAGAACTTATAAAAGAATTAATGGACTTAAAATAGGTAAAATCGATAAAACTAGTGAACTAGTAAGACGTTATCAAGACATAAACGCTAAAACGAGTAAATGAGGATTTATAAACCCACTTGATCATCATCATATGTACAAAATCATATATATGTATATTGTTATTTTGATAAAAGTCATTGGACCGAGTCTAAGACCGATTATTATTTATATAGGTTTCCGTGACCGAAGCACGCCCGTAGCCGATAATCCGCCTTTCATTAACAACGTGAGTTCATAGCCTCACACTCTTTTAAATGTTTTATAAAATGATTTGTAAACCCGCGAGGGAGATAACATGCTAGATTTTTATAAAAATAGAACACAAGTAGTCCCGATTGTATGCTAAATGATATGGACCCGAATGATGCTATGACCCTATATTCGAGACTAAAAGGATTATTAGTAGTTAGGTTATGTCACTTCAAGTCCCATTAGCATGAATTGTGAACTACCGGGATTTGGTAGACGCTTATGCATTTGATAGTACTATTTGGGGACGATCACCCCAGTTCGCGCCTTGAGGGTTGATCCCCGTCGTACCACATTGATTGGTAAGCAAATTTATGTATGAGAAGATTCCATAGCGTGATTTTTGTGACGACACGCTAACTTAGATGGGCAAATTGTTTGTCGGGTTCGCGGCCCGCTGTTTTCACAGTAAGGTAACAATGTCATGCGGCTAATAATAATCCTACAACCTATACAATATACAACGTATGCTATAAGACATAAATAATAAACGATAATGACGCTATGACGATGAATATATTACCTATCATGGTAATATAGAGACTACAGTCTCATGGACGGTTTCAGATGTATGCTTGATTTATATATTGCCTGACTAGCAATATGTGGACTTACTTCCGATATTATACTTGTGTTCTGATTTTAAATGAATGTAAATGATTGTTTTATATAACGGTTTTCATTAAACTCTATGAATTCACTCGGCATTCGCTGATATGATTTTTGCATGTTTTCTATCTCAGGTGCTTGAAGGTAATCCGGATGGAGATCGACTCTGATGGCCCACACTTAATATTAAAAATGTTCATTCGATCTGTATTTTTTAAACTTAATGACCTGTATAATTTGGGACCTGTTGTACGCTTTTGAAACTTTTTATCGAATGAATGTTTGTTAAACCTTGTACAACCATTTTTATGTGTTGTCTATGATTGGAGTTATTGTGCTATCCCGTAACACTCTGAAAGACCCTTCCGCTGTACCGATACGAAAAATGAGAGTGTTACAGTTTGGTACCAGAGCTCTCGTTGTAGAGAACAAAAGATTTTAAAAACCAAGGTTTTGAACAAAACTTTTCAAAATCTTTTGACAATGAACATTTGAGAAAATATTTGAAAAATCTTTTGACTATAACGGTGCCAGAGATCTCCGACGTTACCAACAAGCCCTATTGAGAAGATATATATTTTAATATATATAATTTAATTTATATATATGTATATATCGTGATTTCATTATGTAATTGTTTAACTAGTATGTTATCCTAATACGAGATATATATAAAAATGCAGATTGTCATGGCTGACCCTAATATTCCTATAGAAAACCATGCTATTCCCGAACCTAATATAGAAGATGATCCTTATTTAGACTTAGTAGATTTTGATATTGATGACGAGGAGGAACCATTTGAGTATCCCGAGCCCGAGTTAGGACTAGGAGATCAGATTGCCCCTCAGGTTGACTTAGTAGAGAATGAGATTGAGAATGTGGGTAATGAGAATGTGGAGATTGAGAATGCTGATATTGAGAATGAGGATGAGATTGGGTTAGATAATTTAGATGACGAGATTGACGACGAGGATGTCGAGGAGGATGTAGGTATAGATGTTGAGGTTGATGACGATGAGGAAGCTGAGCTTATTTACCCTTATGATGTTCTAGAGGGCGAGCCTTTGCCCCCACCAGTTTGTTTGTCTGATTCTGAGGATGAGTTACCTAGGGATGAAATGTCTGAATCGTCTGAATCTGATTCTGAATCAGAGGAGGATGAGGATGACGATGCACCTGACGGTACTGATGGTATTGCTACTCGTAGACGTGAGATAGGAGAGTCGTCTAGTACTCGAGAGGCTACTCATATTGATGGTCTTGCACCATGGGCCTTGAGACGTGATCTAGATGCTTCCCGTGTTAAGAGTTGTGTGACAGAGGTTGGATTAGGTGTCGTTCAGACTCAGGTTGCTTATTTGGAGTCGAAGGCTAAGGTTGGCGAGAAAGAGCGAGAATTGCTTAGTTTGGATTTGAGTGATGTGGAACGTGGTTTGAATGAGGCATTTAGGAGGTTATCAGTGTTGGAAAGTGGTGAGTATGCTGCCATGAAGAGAAAGGTGAATTCTATGGAGATTCAGTTGAGTGTGGCTCGTGCGATGCGTGAGAAAGCCGAAAAGGAGTTAAATATATCTGTGGGATGGAACAGTAGATTTTATGCCGACATGGTTGAAAGAGGAGTAATCCGTAAGCGCCCAGCTGAAGATGTGTCTAGTGATCGTCCGGCGAAGATCCAGAAGACGATGGATGATAGACCATCTGGCGGTTCTCAGTAGACCAGTCTGTATTTAGTAGTGACCTTTATATCTTTTGTGCTTTTGTAGCTTTGACTGAACCGACTTGTTAATAATAGATTTGGCACGAATTTTGAGTGTATATAGTGCTAGAACTTTGATATGGGATGTAACTAAGACAATACTTTTGTTTCAGATCGAATGAAATATGTATCTTGTCTTGAATTCCATATTGTGCCTTATTTGTATCTTGATTATGAATTCGATCCATATTATATGAATCCTTTGTTGGATGAATGCTTAATACTTTGAAATTGTGGAATTATAGAACTATGCCGCCCAAGAAGGCTGTGACTGAGGATGATGTACGTAGGATTATTACGGAGCAAGTTACCGCATCTATGACTGAATTTATGGCAAATGCTAGAAATGAAGCTGGCGGTAGTGGAGCTGGCGGTAGTGGAGCTGGCGGTAGTGGAGCTGGCGGTAGTAGAGCTGGCGGTAGTGGAATTGGCGGTACTAATGTGAATGTGAATGCTAATAATGTGAATGCTAATGCTGGAGAAAATATAGGAGGACTTGGAACGAATGCACCTGAAGTTGGTGGCTGTACTTATGTGACGTTCATGAAGTGTGAACCTCTACCTTTTAATGGAACTGAAGGTGCTGTAGGACTAAGCCAGTGGATCGAGAAGTGATACATGCATTTTGCTAGGGTTCAGATTACACTCGATATCCTCTCGAATTGATCTCAGTTTAAAGTGGAATGATTTGTTCTTGGTGACAAAAAGGAGTTTGGTTTTCTATTCTATTAATAAGTAAGCTAGACTTAAAGGTTTAAATCAATCAGTAAATGAAAAATACCTAAGCAAAAATTACCCTATTCGGAAAACATCCTCCTATTCGGAAAGTTTAGGCTATTCGGAAAGTATGGACCTATTCGGAAAAACACATCTATGCGGAAAATATGGCTTATACGGAAAATTGCTCTTTTTCTGAAAAACACCCTTATGCGGAAAAACACAATCCTATTCGGAAAAATAACTCTATTCGGAAAACATGGCTTATGCGGAAAGTAAGTGCTATTCGGAAAATATGGTCTATTCGGAAAATAAAGTACTATGCGGAAAATAAGGTCTATTCGGAAAAAGATGCTATTCGGAAAGAAAAGTCCTATTCGGAAAGTTGAGCTATGCGGAAAACATTGCCTATTCGGAAAATAATGTCTATTCGGAAAACATGGTCTATTCGGAAAAATATTCCGAGTAAGGAAATGAAGAAGCTGGCTATGCGGAATATTGAAAATATTCCGAGTAAAAGAAAAGTAAAAACCCCTATTTGGAATATCCAAAATTCCGAATAAGGGAAATGGGAATACGCCTATTCGGAATATTGGTTCAGTTCGGAAAGTCCTGGGAATCAACAACAGTAACAGTAACAGCAAAACAGGGGACTCGAATCAATCCAAAATCAAACTAAATAAGTAAAAAGGTTTTGCCAAATTAAACACAAATCATTTAAATACCATAAGTAACAAATCCCACCAATAAAAACACTAAATCAACAACTTTTTAAGATCAAACTTGAATCAAATAAAAAACTCAAGAACTTGCAATAGAAGATGATGAAGAACAAGATGAATGAAAAGATGGAATTGAAAGATTAATGTAAAAGTAACAAGAGTAATGATTAACACATACAAGATGAAAGAAAAATGAAAAATCACCAAACACCCTAATGGTGTTGGTGATGAACCGATCCTAAGAAAACTGGAAAAAAGGAAAATGAAAGCTAACTCCCTAATTGTGTGAAGGAAAAACTATATATAGTCCTAGTGGTTGGTTGGTGAGTGGGCTTTCTCCCTTTCTTCTTGTCTTCTCGTCTTTTCAGAAAAGTTGACGTTTTCGATTCTGATTCGGGATTTGTCGTCGATTAAATTCAACTCATCTTTTAATTTCTTCGTTAAATAGACTTGAGTTTCTTCGACATATGTAAATCTTCCATCTTTGGTCCTTTTCTTCGATAAATCTTCAAATAGGCCCATTGACTTCAAATCTTTTGCACCTCTTGGACAATAGACTTCGTCTTGAGTCTTTTTCCTTGATAAAACCCGTGCAATCCCATGTTTTCTTTAATATTCATCCGGTTAGCTCTGAAAACACAGTAAACATAAAAACCACGCATAATTCCAAACAAATGATATTAAATACGTGTTTTGGTCTCGTTTTATCCAGAATTAAGTGGTAAAAAGATGGGTGTTTACACAGCTATCAAATCCCCTATACTTAACCATTGCCATGCCCTCATGCAATGCTTAGTGATAAAGCAATTTTTACATTTTTCTCATAATTAATCAACCTTGGCCTTATTCAAATACTACTAAAAATTAAAATACTAAGAGAACTTAAAACTTTAAAATAAACAAAAGGATAGAAGACCATTTTCACTTGAAAATAGCTATATGGAAATAACTTTCCAAGAGATCAAGGACTTACATTAGGGCTTTGGTGCTGCGAAGATTTATCACCCTCGAGTTTCACGTTCCCCAAACTAAGCTTAAAAACGAGATCATTGTTATTATAAGTTAGCAATTCAAACACTTACACACATCGCTTAATTAGATGCTTAAACTCCCTTATTCCTAGGTGTATCTCTTATATTTTATTTTTGTCTTAGAATGATCATGAAGATGCATTTTTGGACTTATTTCGATAGTTTATTTAGGCTGAAAGCAAAGTAGGACGATTTGATCAATAGTTAGCTAAAGGACAAAATCTCTTAAAACTGCTTCTCGGGATATCAAAAAGTTCATATCTTGGCATAACTCGGTTCACGATTTGAGACCTTTCTCGGGCCGATATTTGGCATGTACTTCACACTTCATATCTTCGAGAGACGTTCTTGAGATAATGGTCTTCTCATCATAATAGAGTTTTTTCACTTGGAGACTTTTGAGGGGTACTCCAACTTTGTTGACCACGACTTCATGATTATTTCTTCAATCTCTAATTGGGATTTTGAGATACAACGATCCGCCTCCTTTTCGGACTTGGATCTATTTATCCTCATACCTTGTTAGGGTCTTTTCGGATAGACTTCTCCATGATCTTTATGGGAGTTGATTGCTTTTCGTCGTGAGTCTTGATCCTTCATATTGAATTTAGGAATAATGCTTTTCACATCACTTTGGATCTTCAGCAATAAAATTGAATCCTCATGCCTTGTTAGGGTCTTTTCGGACTCGCTAATCTTCGCGCCCCGCTTCATAAGTTATGCCTTGGCTATGAACTCTCGTCATTACCAAGCAACTTTTAAACGATCTTGGGCTAGAAGCTAAGTAACCTTTCAAATCGTACGACCTTACTTATTGCAGATAAATTATTAGCAAGTGATGGGAGAATAGGCAAATAATTACGCCAAGTGAGCTTGTGCAAGAATACCGACTTATAATTGACTCTATCATTTCTCGTCCTCCACAATTTAAAATCTCAAGTAATGAGACTCGTGGACACTTAGCCTAATAAACCAATTAAGGTCTACATGGTTAAGGATACTAGCTAGAATAAACTTGGATAAGTCTATTTGGGTTGAGTCAAAATAAACGCAACGGGCCTAATATGTCAAAGATTTCAAAACTAGCTACACCACTTTATTAATATTTTTGACTTTATTGCGGGATATATACATATGAAATCAACGATAAAAATTTAAAAATTACGACTAAATGGCCAAAGTTAATAAAAAATTTGAAAAATGTTGAAAAATAGGATTTTCCGGTTAAATGAAGGCATTTTCATGGAAAAGTCCACTTAAAACTTCGATAGAAGTCCCCCCTACACTTAAGATAAACATTGTCCTCAATGTTTAAGCATGTGGGAAAAGTCTCCCCTATACTTATGACATTGTGCACGTTGGTTAACTCGAGTTAAGGGAGAGACGACTAAAGTGATCAATTTCAAATGTGAGTATGAAGAAAATTGAATCACGATAGTTGAAAGATAGAACCGGATTTCGGATAACACGGGAGCACGGTTCTTCAAAGTTTCCAAGAGTGCACTTATCCCTGTAATCACATCACCACACAAACACAAACGACCAAAATAGGTCCTCCCCTACACTTAGGGGGTTAAAGGGATAGATACTCGGGCTGCCTCCCGAGGAGCGCTTGTTTTTGATAACCGAGTCACGAGCCTGACTCGACCCAAAATTAGTTCATGGGGAACGTGGTGAGGGATGGAATCACCTTCTGAGAGGTGTCCTCACCAAGGTACAACTTCACTCGTTGGCCATTCACCTTAAAATTAGGTCCATTAGGTTGAGCGAGCTCGAGAGTACCATATGGAAAAATTTGGGCAATGGTGAATGGGCCGGACCAACGAGATTTGAGCTTGCCCGAAAAGATTTTCAACCGAGAGTTAAAAAGTAAGACTTTGTCTCCAACATGGAACTCTCAGTTCTTAATCTTAGAGTCGTGAATGAGCTTAGTCCTTTCCTTATAGATTAAAGAATTTTCATAAGCCTCATTACGGAGTTCATTGAGCTCATTGAGTTGGATCTTGCGTAGGTCACCGGCTTTGTTGATATCAAAATTAGCCCACTTCAAGGCCCAATAAGCCTTGTGCTCCAACTCAATGGGGAGGTGGCACGCTTTCCCGTACACAAGACGATAAGGCGTACAGCCGATCGGGGTCTTGTAAGCAGTACGAAAAGCCCACAAAGCATCATCAAGTTTATCGGCCCATGCGGCACGATGCTCTCCCACGGTTCTTTCCAGAATTCGCTTTAGTCCTCGGTTTGATATTTCAGCCTGGCCATTAGTTTGTGGGTGGTAAGCTGTGGAAAGACGATGATTTACACCGTACTTAGCCATGACTCTAGCAAATTGGTCATTGCAGAATTGAGTCCCACGATCACTAATAATGGCACGAGGCACACCGAATCTCGCGAATAGAGCTTTCAAAAAGTTACAAACCACCCTTGCGTCATTAGTAGGTAAAGCTTTGGCTTCGACCCACTTTGAAACGTAGTCAACGGCTACAAGGATGTATTTGTTTCCTTTAGAAGAAGGGAATGGCCCCATAAAGTCGATACCCCAAACATCAAAGATTTCACACTCTTGAATGAAATTCTGAGGCATCTCGTCTTTATGTGTGATCTTACCTTGTTTTTGGCAAACATCACATTTTTTAACCATATCGTGAGCGTCACGATATATGGAGGGCCAATAAAATCCCGAATCAAACACTTTTTTGGCGGTGTAGTTGGGACCAAAGTGACCACCGGTGGGTCCTTTGTGGCAAGCATCAAGGATTTCCGACGCTGCCGGTCCATCAACACATCGGCGGATAATCAGGTCGGCACATTGTTTGAATAGGTAAGGGTCGTCCCAAAAGTAAGTCTTAATGTCGGTGAAGAACTTTTTCTTTTGCTGAGACGTCAACCCTTCCTTGAGAATTCCACCCGCCAAGTAGTTTGCAAAGTCCGCAAACCACGGAGTTTCATTCGGCTTCGAGTTTATAGACATTAAGGTCTCCAAGGGAAAAGAATCATTGATTTCCTTGTTCGGATGATCCCCTTGGTATGGATCCTCAAGTCTGCTAAGATGGTCCGCGGCTAGGTTTTCTGCTCCTTTTTTATTGCGAATTTCGATTTTAAATTCCTGGAGCAGCAAAACCCAGCGAAGAAGTCTTGGTTTGGAATCTTGCTTTGTCAACAAGTACTTCAGCGCGGAATGATCGGTATACACGATGGTGGTGGAAAGGACAAGATAGGGGCGGAATTTTTCAAAGGCATAGACAACAGCTAAAAGCTCTTTTTCGGTTGTCGTATAATGCAATTGTGCCCCAGTCATTGTCTTGCTAGCGTAATGGATTGGTTGGAAGTGTTTGTTCACTCTTTGTCCAAGAACCGCTCCAATAGCAAAATCACTAGCATCGCACATCAACTCAAAAGGAAGCTCCCAATTAGGGGTAACCAAGACGGGTGCCTTAGTTAGCTTATCCTTAAGCGAGTTGAAGGTTTCAAGGCACTCTTTGGAAAAGATAAAAGGAGTATCTTTTTCCAAGAGGTGGGTCATCGGGCGAGCGATTTGAGAAAAATCTTTGATGAATCGACGGTAGAAGCCCGCATGACCCAGGAAACTTCTCACACCCTTCACGGTTGAAGGTGGAGGCAACTTTGCGATAACATCGACTTTAGCACGGTCTACTTCAAGACCGGCTTTCGAGATCTTATGTCCAAGCACGATGCCTTCTTTTACCATAAAATGGCATTTTTCCCAATTCAGAACAAGGCGAGTGTCTTCGCACCGCTTGAGCATACGTTCCAAATTGGCAAGGCAAGAAGAGAAAGAATCCCCGAAGACCGAGAAATCATCCATGAAGACTTCCATGGTTTGTTCAACCATGTCATGGAAGATAGCTAACATGCACCTTTGGAAAGTCCCGGGCGCATTACATAAGCCAAAAGGCATTCTTTTGTAAGCAAAAGTGCCATAGGGACAAGTGAATGTAGTCTTCTCTTGATCTTGGGGATCGATGGGTATTTGAAAATAACCCGAGAAACCATCAAGAAAGCAGTAATATTCATTTCCTGCTAATCGTTCAAGCATTTGGTCCATAAAAGGTAGAGGGAAATGATCCTTTCTCGTGGCATCATTGAGTTTGCGGTAGTCTATACAAACTCTCCACCCAGTAACGAGACGAGTGGGAATCAACTCGTTGTGTTCGTTGGGAACAACGGTTATTCCGCCCTTCTTGGGCACACAATGGATTGGACTAACCCATGGTGAATCCGAAATAGGGTAAATCATACCCGCATCAAGAAGTTTGATAACCTCTGTTTTGATGACTTCATGGATTTTTGGACTCACCCTTTGTTGGCTTTGAATTGTGGGCTTAAAGTCGTCCTCCATGAGAATTTTGTGCGTGCAGAAGTGAGGATCAATTCCACGAATATCCGAAATCTTCCAAGCAATAGCCTTCTTATGATCTTTCAACAGGGCGACAAGTCGGGCTTTCTCTTCATCCTTCAAATCCTTAGCAATGATGACTGGCGACTTCTTTTCTTCTTCGAGGAATACATACTCGAGATGGGGTGGCAACTCCTTAAGTTCCAAATCCGGAGGATTTTCGACGGGAGACGTATTCGAAGTCGGAGTATCGATAGCAATGACAGTGGGAGATGGCGGGGAAGGATTGTCTTCTTTGAGGAGGTTTGCAATGAAACTGAGATCTTCATCCCAATTGGTGGTAGAATCGTCATTGTCTAAATGCACATCTCCCATGGTGGCTTCCAAATCTTTCCAAAGGAAATCACTTTCTCCAAATAGAGATAGTGATGAGTCGATAGAGGAAACGGTCGCAACATTGGGAAGAGAGGTAGGAATATTTTTACAAGCATCTTTGAAATGTTCTTCACAAGCCTCATCAAGAACGTCAATACAATTAACACTCTCGTAAGAATAAGGCTGTTTAGAAAGCTTTCCCATGTTGAAGACTACTTTATCGTCACCCACTCTCATAATAAGCTCACCAGCTTCAACATCGATGAGAGTGCGACCGGTCCTCAAGAATGGACGACCAACAATGAGTGGCACACGGGGGTCCATCTCGTAGTCGACGACAACAAAATCAGCAGGGAAGGTAAATTTGTCGACTCCTACAATGACGTCTTCAGCTATCCCCACTGGATAAGCAACCGTACGGTTGGCCAATTCCAAAGTCATTTTTGTGGGGACTAGCTCTGGGAGAGATAATTGCTTCCAAACACTTAGAGGCATGAGATTAATACTGGCACCTAGATCGGCTAGGGCCATGCAATTCTCTACTCCCGGGAAATTGCAAGGGATAAGGAAATGACCTGGATCACCAAGCTTGGTTGGCAACTTCCTTAAGAGTACTGCAGAGCAATTCTCATTAAGTTGGGTGTTGGCAATATCGAGGAGCTTTTCCTTGTCGCTCAGAAGATCTTTAAACATTTTTGCGTATTTGGGCATGTGAGCGAGAGCCTCAGCGAAGGAGATATTGAAATTCAGTTGTTTGAACATTTTAAGGAAATTCGAAACCTGAATATCATCCTTGCTCTTTTGCTTCTCTTTCCTCAACCTAGATGGATAAGGTATATTGGAAGAAGAAGAAGGCTTTAGGGGAATAGGATCACTCACAACCACGGGTGGAGGAGGGGTAGAAGGAAGAGGTGGAGAATTTGGAGAAGGAGAAGGATGAGGAATAGTAGCAGGTGACTCGTTCTCCTTAGGCACAACCACCGTGGGAGGTATAGGAAGCTCGGGTTCCTTGGTACCCTTGCCACTTCGAGTGGTTATTGCTTTCATCTCCCCTCTTGGATTCGCAACGGTGTTACTCGGAAGAGTACCCGAAGAAGAGGGTTGATTACCTTGGAAGAAACTAGCCATCATGTTCCTCAGATCATTAGTTTGCCTATCCAACGTATTTCTCATGTCTGCTCTCAAATCGTTTCCTTGCTTTACCAAGTCTGCCTTCAAGTTTCGCACTTCCTGTTGGAGATTTTCCACAATGACATCATTGGTCCTCATGTAGGTTGCAACCTCTTGGTGTAAGGCGGTGGTAGTTTGGTTGGGAGGAGCATTGTATGCAGGTGGTTGGTAAGCAGGTTGTTGGTAGACTTGATTGTTACGTTGAGGCGGTTGTTGCTGCTTGTGAGGTGGGATGTATGGTTGTCGAGGTTGTTGTTGTTGTTGAGGAGGGCGATTAAGGTTTTGTTGTTGGTTTGGGTTGGTAGGAGGGAAACCAGGTGGTGAAAGATAATTGTTGGAGCGGTAGCTAAGCAAGTTACGGTCACCTTGAGGTCTAGCTTGATAAGCAGGTTGAGGATAGGTGCCATATGCCGCATTCACATTCTCAGCAGGGTAGTCGTGGGTGGCGGTACAAGTTGTGTAAGAGTGAGGACCACCGCATATCTCACAAGGTTGGCTGACAGCGTTCACTTGAGCGTTTTTGGCGTTGTTGCTGTTGTTGTTGCTGACGGTGTGGGTGACAAGCGATTCAAGAAGCGTAGTGATTTTGTCTAATCGCTTGTCGCTGTCATTAGTGCTAGCACTAGCAACATTGGTCCGAATACTCTTGGTTTGCACACGAGATTTATTCTCAATGATGTACCAAGCAGCATTGGAAGTCTTAGCCAATAGATTACCCCCCGAGGCACTGTTCAGTGAATCTTGGTGACTCATGCTTAAACCATTGTAAAAAGTATTGATTTGATGTACTTTGGTAAAACCATGTTGTGGGCATTTTCTTAAAAGATCCTTAAAGCGATCCCAAGATTCACTGAATGACTCATCGTACTTTTGTTCAAAATTTATGATCTCATTCTGCAAAGCGGTAGTACGAGAGGGTGGAAAAAAGTAGTTGATAAACTTTGTTTCCAAATCCGTCCACGAGAGAATACTCTGTGGTGGTTCTTTAGCAAGCCAATGCCGGGCTTGTCCCTCTAAAGAAAAGGGAAAAAGTTGTAACCTCATAACCTCTTGTGGCACCCCATTGAACTTGACCATGTTGGTGAGTTGCAAGAATCTCTTTATATGGTCATGTGGATCATCAATGGTTCGTCCCAAGAACGGTTGAGCGAAGACCATCTGGATAAAGCCTGATTTTAGCTCGAAATTGTTGGCGGCAATTGGTGGTATAACAATTGGATCCGTGTTGCCATCGACATGAGCTTGTAGTAATTCAATCATCGGGTGATTATCCGGAAGGTGCTCATTGTTGTTGTTATTGTTCATGTTGTTGTTGTTATTATTGTTTGGAGGTGGTACACCGGCCATGTCTAAGTGATCGAGAGGCTCGGGCTCTTGATATGACGTGGATCGAGTGCGCATACACCTGCAAAAGAACGAAAAAAGAAAAACAAAGCAAAAATATTTTTGGTTTTTATGTTTTTTTTTTTTTTTAAATTTTTTTGTATTTTTGAAAATTATATATTTTTTAGTGTTTTTGAAAGTTTTTATGAAAAAGTAACGTTCACGGGGAACGGATCCCAAAATCCAAGTTCTCACAAAAAAACTTTTGATCTTAACGAGAAGAGCCGGCAGCGGCGCCATTTGATACATGCATTTTGCTAGGGTTCAGATTACACTCGATATCCTCTCGAATTGATCTCAGTTTAAAGTGGAATGATTTGTTCTTGGTGATAAAAAGGAGTTTGGTTTTCTATTCTATTTATAAGTAAGCTAGACTTAAAGGTTTAAATCAAACAGTAAATGAAAAATACCTAAGCAAAAATTACCCTATTCGGAAAACATCCTCCTATTCGGAAAGTTTAGGCTATTCGGAAAGTATGGACCTATTCGGAAAAACACATCTATGCGGAAAATATGGCTTATACGGAAAATTGCTCTTTTTCTGAAAAACACCCTTATGCGGAAAAACACAATCCTATTCGGAAAAATAACTCTATTCGGAAAACATGGCTTATGCGGAAAGTAAGTGCTATTCGGAAAATATGGTCTATTCGGAAAATAAAGTACTATGCGGAAAATAAGGTCTATTCGGAAAAAGATGCTATTCGGAAAGAAAAGTCCTATTCGGAAAGTTGAGCTATGCGGAAAACATTGCCTATTCGGAAAATAATGTCTATTCGGAAAACATGGTCTATTCGGAAAAATATTCCGAGTAAGGAAATGAAGAAGCTGGCTATGCGGAATATTGAAAATATTCCGAGTAAAAGAAAAGTAAAAACCCCTATTCGGAATATCCAAAATTCCGAATAAGGGAAATGGGAATACGCCTATTCGGAATATTGGTTCAGTTCGGAAAGTCCTGGGAATCAAGAATAGTAACAGTAACAGCAAAACAGGGGACTCGAATCAATCCAAAATCAAACTAAATAAGTAAAAAGGTTTTGCCAAATTAAACACAAATCATTTAAATACCATAAGTAACAAATCCCACCAATAAAAACACTAAATCAACAACTTTTTAAGATCAAACTTGAATCAAATAAAAAACTTAAGAACTTGCAATAGAAGATGATGAAGAACAAGATGAATGAAAAGATGGAATTGAAAGATTAATGTAAAAGTAACAAGAGTAATGATTAACACTTACAAGATGAAAGAAAAATGAAAAATCACCAAACACCCTAATGGTGTTGGTGATGAACCGATCCTAAGAAAACTGGAAAAAAGGAAAATGAAAGCTAACTCCCTAATTGTGTGAAGGAAAAACTATATATAGTCCTAGTGGTTGGTTGGTGAGTGGGCTTTCTCCCTTTCTTCTTGTCTTCTCGTCTTTTCAGAAAAGTTGACATTTTCGATTCTGATTCGGGATTTGTCGTCGATTAAATTCAACTCGTCTTTTAATTTCTTCGTTAAATAGACTTGAGTTTCTTCGACATATGTAAATCTTCCATCTTTGGTCCTTTTCTTCGATAAATCTTCAAATAGGCCCATTGACTTCAAATCTTTTGCACCTCTTGGACAATAGACTTCGTCTTGAGTCTTTTTCCTTGATAAAACCCGTGCAATCCCATGTTTTCTTTAATATTCATCCGGTTAGCTCTGAAAACACAGTAAACACAAAAACCACGCATAATTCCAAACAAATGATATTAAATACGTGTTTTGGTCTCGTTTTAGCCAGAATTAAGTGGTAAAAAGATGGGTGTTTACACACCTATCAAGAAGATTGAATCGGTGTTTAGGATTAGTAAGTGTAAGGAGGAAGATAAGGTGACTTTTGCTATGGCTACTCTTAAAGGTCGTGCGTTGACTTGGTGGAACGGGAGAATTGCTTTCATGGGTCTTGATGATGCTAATGCTACTCCTTGGGCTGAAATTAAGAAGTGGATGACTTTGGAGTTTTGTCCTCGTAGTGTGATCATTAGGTTAGAACAAGAGTTGATTCATCTGAGAATGAAAGGTGTGGATATTGATAGTTACACAAATCGATTCCATGAGTTGGCCTTGCTATGTCCTCGATTGGTTGAACCCGAAGAGATCCGAATTGAGCAATATGTGAAAGGGTTAACCAGGAATATCCGGGGGGACGTAACATCATCGAAACCATTGACCATTGATGATGCTGTTCGAATGGCTTACCAACTCATTTGACAGATAATTCAGGATAAGGAAGATGAAGCCCGTGTAGGTGAGAAAAGAAAGGGAGACGGTGAGCGTGTAGATAGAGGTGATAATAGGAAGAATTTTAATCGCCGTCAGAACTAGAGAAAGGAGAACGCAAATACTCTTACCAACAATGCACCGCGCAACGATGATAGATGTCCTAAGTGTGGCAACAAGAGGCATGCTGGCGACTGCTGGAAGTGCCGAAATTGCGGAAAGCTTGGACACAAGGTTGAAAGGTGTAAGAAGGGAACCATTTGCTTCAACTGTAATGAGGAAGGTCATAGGAAATCGGAATGCCCCAAGTTGAAAGCGATTGTACCTAGAAGAAACCCCCAGGGTGGTATCTACCAACTTGGAACAATTGAGGTGAAGAAAGAGGATCCGAATGTCGTTACCGGTACGTTTTTACTCAACAATCATTATGCCGTTGCTTTATTCGATTCAGGTGCCGATAGGAGCTTTGTATCCACTAAATTTAGTGCCCTTATTGATATTGAACCTGTTGAGATAAGTACCAGTTACGAGGTGGAATTGGCTGATGGTAAATTAGTGAAAACTAATAAGCTATTAGAAGGATGCTCTCTAAATCTCTTGAACCATTCCTTTCCGATTGATTTGATGTTGATAGAATTAGGTAGTTTCGATGTTATTATTGGTATGGATTGGTTGTCGTTGAATAATGCTACTATTTTATGTGGAGAGAAGAAGGTTAAGATTCCTCTTAGGAATAGAACGTTAGTAATTGATGGTAGTCGAGGTGAATCCCGTTTGAAAATCGTTTCATGTATTAAAGTACAAAAGTACATCAGGAACGGTTATGAGTTATTCTTAGCTCAAGTGACCGGGAATGAGTCTAGGGAGAAACGATTGGAAGATGTACCTATTATTTGTGAATTTCCTGAGGTATTTCCTAAAGATTTACCCGGACTTCCACCGATAAGGCAAGTAGAGTTTCGAATCGATTTAATTCCTGGTGCTGCACCGGTGGCACGTGCGCCTTACCGATTAGCCCCTTCTGAATTAAAGGAGTTATCTGAGCAACTTAAGGAGTTGTCTGATAAAGGTTTTATTCGACCGAGCTCGTCGCCTTGGGGAGCTCCAGTCTTGTTCGTTAAGAAGAAGGATGGATCTTTCCGTATGTGCATTGATTATAGGGAACTGAATAAGTTGACAATTAAGAATCGATATCCTTTACCTAGGATTGATGATTTGTTTGATCAACTGCAAGGATCTAGTGTGTATTCTAAGATAGATTTGCGGTCAGGATATCACCAACTTCGCGTCCGTGAAGAAGATATTCCTATAACTGCATTTAGAACTCGTTATGGACACTATGAATTTCAAGTAATGCCATTTGGGTTAACTAACGCACCTGCGGTTTTCATGGATTTAATGAATCGAGTGTGCAAGCCCTACTTGGATAAATTTGTGATTGTGTTTATTGACGATATTCTAATCTATTCTAAGAATGAAGATGAGCATAGAGAACATTTGAGGATTGTTTTGAAGTTGTTGAAGGATGAAAGGTTGTATGCTAAGTTTTCGAAGTGTGATTTCTGGTTAGATTCTGTGCAATTTCTTGGTCATGTGATTAACAGAGATGGAATTCATGTTGATCCTGCAAAGGTTGAAGCTATTAAGAATTGGTCTGCACCGACAACGCCAACGGAAGTGCGACAGTTCTTAGGATTGGCTGGCTATTATAGGCGATTCATTAAAGAATTTTCTTTGATAGCTAAACCCTTGACTAAGCTTAATCAGAAGAATAAACCTTTCGTTTGGGGAAGTGATGAAGATGGAGCATTTCAGACATTGAAGCAAAAATTATGTAGTGCGCCAATCTTATCATTACCCGACGGGAGTGAAGATTTTGTAGTGTATTGTGATGCATCTCTTAGAGGTTATGGAGCTGTTTTGATGCAGAGAGAGAAAGTGATAGCTTATGCTTCTAGGCAATTAAGGAAGAATGAGGAGAATTATACTACTCATGATCTTGAGCTAGGAGCGGTGGTCTTTGCTCTTAGGTTGTGGAGACATTATCTGTATGGCACCAAGTGTACGGTATTCACCGATCACAAAAGCCTACAGTATATTATCGACCAGAAGGAATTGAACATGAGGCAACGAAGATGGATAGAGTTGTTAAGTGATTATGATTGTGATATAAAATATCACCCAGGAAAAGCCAATGTTGTTGCTGATGCGTTGAGTAGGGAAGATAGAGAGCCTATCAGGGTGCGTTCTCTAGTCTTGACCGTGCACAATAATTTGCCTGAGCAAATTAGAAATGCGCAAATAGAAGCTTGTAAGAAGGAGAATTTTATTAATGAAGGGTTCCGAGGAGAAGGAGATCCTTTAGAAGTTAGAGCTGATGGAGTGAAATGCTTAAGAGGTCGTATGTGGATACCTAAGTTTGGAGGCCTAAGAGATTTGATTATGTTAGAATCCCATAAATCTAAGTATTCCATTCATCTGGGATCTGATAAGATGTACCATGATTTGAAGAAGTTGTACTGGTGGCCGAATATGAAAGCTGACATAGCTATGTATGTTTTTTAATGCTTGACTTGTGCTAGAGTCAAAGCGGAACATCAAAAGCCATCAGGACTACTTCAACAACCAAAGATTCCTGAATGGAAGTGGGAGCGAATTACAATGGACTTTATCACCAAGCTTCCTAGAACATCATCTGGAAACAATTCGATTTGGGTTATTGTCGATAGACTGACCAAATCAGCACACTTCATTCCGGTTAAGGAGCAGTTCTCACTGGAGAAGCTGACTCGAATATACCTTGATAATGTTGTATGCAAGCATGGAGTGCCTGTATCGATCATTTCAGATCGAGATCCTAGATTCGCATCGAATTTTTGGAAATCTCTCCAAAGATCTTTGGGAACGAATCTCGACATGAGCACTGCTTATCACCCCCAGACTGATGGGCAGAGTGAAAGAACGATACAAACACTGGAAGATATGTTGAGAGCTTGTGTGTTAGACTTTGGTAGGAATTGGGATAAACATTTGTCGTTAGCAGAGTTTTCGTATAACAATAGTTACCATTCTAGTATTAAGGCTGCACCGTTTGAAGCTTTGTATGGTAGGAAGTGTAGATCTCCTGTATGTTGGAGTGAAGTTGGGGATACCCAGCTCATGGGACCGGAATTGATCCGGGAGACTACGGAGATGATAGTTCAGATTAAGAAGAGGTTGTTGACTGCCCAAAGTAGACAGAAAAGTTACGCGGATGTGCGGCAGAAGCCAATGGAGTTTGAAGTGGGTGACCGAGTAATGTTGAAGGTATCGCCATGGAAAGGCGTTATAAGATTTGGAAAACGAGGAAAATTGAATCCCCGTTATATTGGACCCTTTACGATTTTATCTAGAGTAGGTCCGGTGGCTTACAAACTAGAGTTACCCCCAGAACTTCATGGTGTTCACAACACATTCCATGTATCTAATCTGAAGAAATGTCTAGCAGTGAGTGATGAGAAAATTCCATTAGGTAAGGTTCGAATAGATGGGAAGTTGCATTTTATCGAAGAGCCCGTAGAAGTTATGGACCGTGAGGTAAAGCAACTGAAACAAAGTCGGATACCTATTGTCAAGATCCGATGGAATTCAAAGCATGGACCGGAGAATACTTAGGAACGAGAGGATGAAATGTGGAAGAAATATCCGCACCTCTTCGATTTCAATAAGAAACGGACATCCAAATGAAATGGATCACGAGGACGTTGATCCCTTTTAGGAGGAAAAGCTGTGACAAATCTAACATTTTCAGGTAGTAAAATATTTTCTCGTATAATATTTTGAAACTTATTTTTGTGTTGGTTGACGAACTCACAATTTACGGATTTAAATTTGGGCTTACGTGCATAATTTGGCGTCTTTTACGACTAAACCGGAAACCTTAGGATTACGTATTTACGTTTTTGAACTCCGTTTTTGATGAGACAATTTTTATTGGATTCGTTTTGTGACGGTGATTCATAATTTATAAAAACTTTTTTCGTAAAACGACCCGAGGGCACGCAAATCGAGAAAACTAGAATCGAGAAATACCCGTAAACTAGTGAGATGGGACAAAACACTTTGTCCCACCCCACTAGCAATATGGGACGGCCAAGCTTGACACCACAACCCTTAGGTGGCATCAAGTTAGCTAATACTTACACAAGTGCAAGCTTGTGCTTACACATTAAGCAACTTTACCACAAAACTAGCAAGTTGTTTCATTCCTACAATTTCTTCCATGCAAACCACTCTAAAATCCTCTCAACTTTCCTCTCCTTGCCGTCCACTATAAGCTAACAAACACCATCATTGATCTTTTCTAGCCATAAACCACATGTTTACTAGTCCTATTAAGGTGTTCTCTTGAAGCCTTGATCATTTGGTGGACATATTAACAACTTTGGAGGTGATTTGCTTGTGTCCTAGGGCTGATTTTCCAACCTATGTTCTTGATATTTGATGGTCTTGGAGATACTTGTTGTGTTCATCAAGTTCTTGCCTTCCTAAAACAAGAAATCCACTTGGATTGGTAAAAAAGATCATCCTCTACATTTTTCTCTTATTATTTTGTAAAGAACAAATGTATTTTCTTTCATTTTGTATATGTATATGATGTATATATGATGATAAAAATGTTGTGTGGGGATCAAGTGTTGATAAACATGCTTAAAAATGATGATAACCATAAGAAATGAAGCTAAAATCTTGACTAATTAGTTGGCTGTATAAAAACAGTAGATAACTAAAAGATGAACTGATAAAATTGCATGGTTTGATCCATTTACAGTAAGTAGATGATGTTATACACATGTGAGAGTTGGCCATGCAATGGAATCAAAATAATGAGTGAGATATGATCAAAACAAGTTAGGTGGTACAATTTGAATAAGCAGTTTTTTAGGGACTGTTAAGGCAACTTAGACTCAAAATGGGCAGTAGCTATATCTAAGTTATATGTAGCACATATTATGAAGAACTTTTCATCCAAAAATGAGCTTCTAAGTCATTGTAGAACTCTAGATATGGTAAAAATGGTGAACATGAAGTTAAAAATCAGATTTTGGAAATAATGTTTATTATTATTATATAAGCACTCACATTATAATGTATAAAATGTAAAATATAAACCCACTAACTTATAAAACTTATTTATATAAATGTATAAAATGTTAATTAAATGGGTAAATTATATAAATGGTGGTAAAGATAATATTTATAAGTAATAAAAACTATAAACTTGATTTTTACGACTTTTTCGGCTATCACCGTGAAATTAACGTTTTTCGCCGAATAAAACTTAGACGACCAAACCCGTCTAATGTAAAGTTTATAAAAGTTGTATACTGATGTATAAGTAACTAATACAAGTAAAAACCGATAAAACCCGAACTATAAGAATTACGGACATTTACGAGCTAAATAAACATATTGGACTAATAATTAGACTTAATAAGATAAAAACTTGTAAAAAGAATTATTTGGGCTTAACCCATTTGGGCCCAACATGAAAGATATATATATACTGATCATATAGGTATAAAATGGGTAAAAACAAGTAAAAGAACTTATAAAAGAATTAATGGACTTAAAATAGGTAAAATCGATAAAACTAGTGAACTAGTAAGACGTTATCAAGACATAAACGCTAAAACGAGTAAATGAGGATTTATAAACCCACTTGATCATCATCATATGTACAAAATCATATATATGTATATTGTTATTTTGATAAAAGTCATTGGACCGAGTCTAAGACCGATTATTATTTATATAGGTTTCCGTGACCGAAGCACGCCCGTAGCCGATAATCCGCCTTTCATTAACAACGTGAGTTCATAGCCTCGCACTCTTTTAAATGTTTTATAAAATGATTTGTAAACCCGCGAGGGAGATAACATGCTAGATTTTTATAAAAATAGAACACAAGTAGTCCCGATTGTATGCTAAATGATATGGACCCGAATGATGCTATGACCCTATATTCGAGACTAAAAGGATTATTAGTAGTTAGGTTATGTCACTTCAAGTCCCATTAGCATGAATTGTGAACTACCAGGATTTGGTAGACGCTTATGCATTTGATAGTACTATTTGGGGACGATCACCCCAGTTCGCGCCTTGACGGTTGATCCCCGTCGTACCACATTGATTGGTAAGCGAATTTATGTATGAGAAGATTCCATAGCGTGATTTTTGTGACGACACGCTAACTTAGATGGGCAAATTGTTTGTCGGGTTCGCGGCCCGCTGTTTTCACAGTAAGGTAACAATGTCATGCGGCTAATAATAATCCTACAACCTATACAATATACAACGTATGCTATAAGACATAAATAATAAACGATAATGACGCTATTACGATGAATATATTACCTATCATGGTAATATAGAGACTACGGTCTCATGGACGGTTTCAGATGTATGCTTGATTTATATATTGCCTGACTAGCAATATGTGGACTTACTTCCGATATTATACTTGTGTTCTGATTTTAAATGAATGTAAATGATTGTTTTATATAACGGTTTTCATTAAACTTTATGAATTCACTCGGCATTCGCTGATATGATTTTTGCATGTTTTCTATCTCAGGTGCTTGAAGGTAATCCGGATGGAGATCGACTCTGATGGCCCACACTTAATATTAAAAATGTTCATTCGATCTGTGTTTTGTAAACTTAATGACCTGTATAATTTGGGACCTGTTGTACGCTTTTGAAACTTTTTATCGAATGAATGTTTGTTAAACCTTGTACAACCATTTTTATGTGTTGTCTATGATTGGAGTTATTGTGCTATCCCGTAACACTCTGAAAGACCCTTCCGCTGTACCGATACGAAAAATGAGAGTGTTACATATTTCATGTATCAAACTTGAGGAAATGCTTAGCAAGAACCGACTTACAAGTACCGTTAGATGATATTAGTATCGATACGAGTCTTCATTTCATCGAAGAGCCGGTAGAGATTTTGGGTCGTGAAGCTAAGACGTTGGAAAAAAGGGTAATATACCGTAGTTATGGTAAGATGGAATTTGGAACGTGGACTAGAGTTCACGTAGGAACGGGAAGGATTTATGAGGAGCAAGTATCCTCAGCTATTTGATAATGACGATCCTAAGGAGTAAATCTCGGGACAAGATTTATATTAGGAGGGAGTGATGTGACAACCGTGGTTTTGAGGTTCGTCACTCGGTCTTATTTTTAGGTTATTGTATGTGTGACTATGTGTTTTGTGTGTTTACATGTTTATTTTGCGTGAACGAAGTTGGTGTGGACATCGTTTATGGGTATATGGTACTCATAAGTAAGTCGAGGAACGGTTATTTCATGTTCATGAGGTCACAAATTGGTGACTATGAAATGAAATGGTGTTATTTTGGTGTTTACGTATACGTATAAGTATTATAGTAAATTGTATTTTTTTTGGATTTGGGGTTTAGCATTTAGAGGTCTCGGCTAAGGTGTTTAGTCATGTGAGTATTTTTCGGGATGGTTTTAAGTCATTTAGGACTTAGTTATAAAGTTTATTTCAAAATTTTAAGATTTTTTTTTAAAACTGTATATTTTACGTCTTTTACGGTAAACGCGTAAAATTTACTAGTTTTACGGTTTTGAGGTTTTGGAGGTTTTAAGAGCTGAAATAAATTAAGGTAATTTAAGGAATTATTATTAATATATTAATAAGTAATAAAAAGAAAAAAAAACAAAAAAAAACAAGGGTGTGGGTCGGTTTGGGCGACGAAACAAAAAGAAAAAGAAAGGGAAAAGGAAAGTGGGCTTTCTATTTGGATTAGGACTCTTGTGTACACTATATAAGGTTTTTAACTATAAAAATCATATTATTTTTTCTACCTGGAGCTTATAGCCGACGGTTTCACAAGAGTTTTTTTAGGATTTCATTGTTTTTTTTATCTTCCATTAATCTTAAGGTAATACCTCAAACCCCTTTTCAATTTAATTGTTTTTAATGTTTTTATAATAATCTTATGATGGATTTAGGTTAGGGTTTAAATTAAAAACTGTATATTAATGATATTATAATGATTAGGTGAATTAGGGCTTGTAATTAGTGGAGTTATGGGTAATTAATTAGGTTAATTTAATTGAATTCATTTTTTAAAAACTAGACAGAATTTTAAGTCAATTGTTTTGATCATATATAGAGTTATACAAACTCTTATTTTGCGATCCAAGTATCCCTGGAAAGGTAATTGAGTTAGCTTTCAAATGCAAGAACCGATAACTAAATTGAAGGTCGGGAAGTGGATCAGAAACAGGTTACATCAGTCGGAGGTCAAAACAGTTTTGAAATCAGTCGGGTTTATATTAATGTTTTAAGGTTTTTGCGGTACTTAGGAGTATACTTGAGCCCTATAATGAGCATTAATAAGTGTGAAAACACTTATCCTTTTACCACTTATTTCCAATAATAACAAGACCAAAACGTGTGATTTATGTCGTAAAAGTCGGAATTATGCGTGGTTTGTGTTTTTATTGTGTTTTAGGACCAAAAGATGAAAAAGGAAGAAAACACGGGCTTTCACGGGCTTTTATCGAAGAAAACGGGAAAAGACGAAGTCAAAAGATCAAGAGTGCTTAAAGAACGGATGTCCAAGACCTATTCTGGAGATTTATCGAAGAGCAAGTCTAAAGACGGAAGTTTAATGAAGTCGAAGAACTTAAGTCTAATAGAAGAAGAAAATTAAAAGACAAGTTCAAATCCCGAGACTACAAAGACGAAGAATTAAAATCGAGTCGAGAAGAAAAAGAAAGAAGAAAGCACCACACATGCCTCCCACTTCCCTATAAATATCCTCCTAATCACATTAGGAGGGGGTTAGCTAGTTTTTATTTTCTTTAGTTTTCTTTCTAGTTTTTAGAGAGAGAAAGTCTTAAACTTTCTCTCACTAGTTCATCTTTTTCTTTTAATCTTTCAAGATTAAATACTTTTGTATTGCTTATTTCATTAATCAAAGTTCTATTTTAAGCTTTTGATTCTTATTCTCATTCTACACTTCTTGATTCATTCACCTTTGATCCGATTTACATACTTCATGTTTATGATTTGATGTTTCCGTGATTAAAGGATTGCTCTTTTTAGTTTTACACACAAGCTCCTTCGTCTAAACCATAAGCTCGTGATGCTTATTGGCTTATGCGATTCTTAGCTTATTGAGTTTCGGATTTCTTCAAGGTTTTTAATGGTTTGAAGTTCATTTCATAAAGTTCTTGATTTTAAGTTTTGATTAGTCATCGAATTTTAGCTTTTTGGGATCATTTAAGATTCGTTCGAATAGCTTATTGCAACTGCTTATTTAGTTTCACTCTTCCACAAATTTCGGAATTAGTTACATCCCATCGCAATCCTAGGGTTTTGACACACATTCCGACGGTTACTCCACATTGCGATAGCCTTGCTTTTCGATCGCAATAACCCATTAGGGTTTTACTTTGCGATCAGTTGGTTAACCTCCTTATTCCGATCTGGGTTGCGATCGCACATTGCGATCGCGTATTCCGACGGGTCTTAAGGACTTGGTTAAGACGAAGTGCTGCCCATTTTTCGATAACATCATTCCGATAGATAGACATTGCGACAGTAGCCTTTTATATCATTCCGATCTGGATCATTGCGATGGTGGCTTTCCGATAGATGGTCATTGCGATAGTATTGATCTGTTATATTCCGATGGTTGCTATTTGGTGTATTCCGATGAACATGAATCGTTTTCTTACAATTAATTAAGTTTTTCAAAGCTTTAAGTTTTAAGAATTTTCATAAATTAACTTCAAGATTAATTTTGTCAAAGCTTTAATTTACTCAACGACACTTTAATTACTTGCTATTAGATTAAAACAAACCAACCAAACCTTTGATTCACCACAAGACGATTGAGTCGCACTTTAGACCGGTTTTCAATTCGAAAAGATTCGGAACTAACTAACGATAATATTTTATACCTAGCCAAAAGCGAAGTATTAAATGGCGCCGCTGCCGGCTCTTTTCGTTAAGATAAACGGTTTCTAGTGAGAGACGCATTGAATTTTGGGATCCGTTCTTTGAACGTTATTTTCCTCGCTTCAAAAAATTTTCAAAAATCCATAAAAATTATAAAACTTTTCAAAAATACAA
Source organism: Glebionis coronaria (assembly GCA_025667525.1). Taxonomy (NCBI): domain Eukaryota; kingdom Viridiplantae; phylum Streptophyta; class Magnoliopsida; order Asterales; family Asteraceae; genus Glebionis; species Glebionis coronaria. The sequence continues at coordinate 445,914 of JANFOE010000351.1, forward strand.
AAACATTAAAAAACCTATAAAAACCAAAAATATTATATTCTTTGTGTATATTTTTCTTCTGCAGGTGCATGCGTACTAGATCTACAAACTATTCTGAGCCCGAGAATCGTGAAGATTTAGATATGGCTGGTGTTACCAACAACAATAATCACCCACCTCAAAACAATTTGAATAATAACAACAACAACAACAACAACAATGTCCTTCTACCTGATTTACGAACCATGGAGGAATTGTGCCAACCCACCATGAACGGACGCGGAGGCCCGATTGCGCCAATGCACGTCACGGCTCAGGAGTTTTCGTTGAAGCATCACATGATACAACAAGTGCAAACGAACCCATTTCGTGGAATTCCGGATGATGATGCCAACAAACACCTCGACAAATTCATTACCATTACCCAAAGCATGAAGTGCCCCGGTGTTTCTATGGATGACCTTCGCCTTCAACTTTTTCCACACTCGCTTTCTCACCATGCCGAAAAATGGTTTGACCGTCTTCCTAAGAATTCTATTCATACGTGGAACGACATGACTCAACGCTTTTTATCGCGCTACTTTCCCCCATCCATGGTCACTAGCCTTCGTAACCAAATCAGTGGATTTATGCAAGAGAATGATGAATCGCTTTTCGATGCTTGGGAACGTTACAATGATTTGATCGACCGCTGTCCTAATCACAATATGCTCCCCGTTACTCTCATTGACACCTTCTACAATGGTCTCACTTTTCGTGATCGTGACACGATCAATGCCGCCGCCGGTGGTACTTTTATGAAAAGGAGACCGGAGGAGTGTCGAGAGTTGATTGAAAACATGACTACTCACCACAAGAATTGGGATTCTTCCGCATCCTCAAGATCTAATCAGAGAGTCAATGTTTCATCTACTTCTTCCACCCCTAACCCGTCTATTTTGGAACGTGCTATTCTTGATATCAACAAAAGTCTCCAAATTTTGACTTCTAACCAAACTCAACAAGCTAAAGCCGTTGTTATCTCTTGTGACACATGTGGTGGTCCTCATTCCTACAATGAGTGTCCTTCTACTCACGGCAATTATTCTGAAGACGTTAACGCAGCTTACGGCACTTATCCCACGGGAGGCTATCAAGCTCGCCCGCAAGGAGACCGTGGCTTGCTAAGTTATCGTTCTAACAATTATCTTGCTCCCCCCGGTTTTCCCCCTGCAAACCAAACCCAACAACAAAGCTTTAACCGGAACAATCAATCCCAACCTCGTGCAAACAATCCGTATCAATCCCAAAGAAACCCATACCCAACTCAAGGAAATTCTCAAGCTTACCAAGCTCCACCTCTCAACCAACCGATGGCCGTAAGTCAAGACGTCGAGACATTTATGAAGACTAATCGTGAGATGGTGACGAATCTTCAGAGTCAATTTGTCAACTTGAAGAATGACATGGTGAAACAAGGGAGCGATATTCGAGCCGAGCTAAGGAATGATATGGCCAAACACAGCAATGATATTAATGCCAACATGCAAAACTCTTTCAACAATCAAGCTCTTCACCTTCGTGATATGATTGGTTCGCTCATCCAAAGTAATCAACCCTCTGCTTCGGGTACTCTTCCGAGTAATACCGTTGCGAATCCAAGGGGGGAGATGAAAGCAATCACCACTCGTAGTGGAAAAGGTTATATGGAACCCGAGCTTCCTACACCTCCACCGGTGATTGTGAACAAAGAAAAAGAGCAACTTTCTTCACCTCCTTTACCTTCTATCCCCATTTCCCCACCACCCGTGGTTGTGAGTGATCCTATTCCCTTAAAGCCTTCTTCTTCATCCAATATACCTTATCCTTCAAGGTTGAGGAAAGAGAAGCAAAAGAGCAAGGATGATATTCAGGTTTCGAACTTCCTTAAAATGTTCAAACAATTGAATTTTAACATCTCCTTTGCCGAGGCTCTCGCTCACATGCCCAAATACGCTAAGATGTTTAAAGATCTTTTAAGTGATAAAGAAAAGCTTCTTGACATTGCTCAGACCCACCTTAATGAGAATTGCTCTGCAGTGCTCTTAAGGCAATTGCCCACCAAACTTGGTGATCCGGGTCGCTTCTTGATTCCTTGTAACTTCCCGGGAGTAGAGAATTGCATGGCCCTAGCCGATCTAGGTGCTAGTATAAACTTAATGCCTTTAAGTGTTTGGAAGCAATTATCTCTCCCCGAGCTAGTCCCCACCAAAATGACTTTGGAATTAGCCAACCGTACGGTTGCTTATCCAGTGGGGATAGCCGAAGATGTCTTTGTTGGCGTCGATAAATTCACCTTCCCGGCGGATTTTGTCGTCGTTGATTACGAGATGGATTCCCGTGTTCCATTAATCGTCGGACGTCCATTTCTGAGGACCGGTCGCACTCTTATTGATGTTGCCGCAGGCGAAATCATCATGCGAGTTGGTGACGATCAAATTGTCTTCAACATGGGTAAGATTTCTAAGCAACCTTATTCATATGAGAGTGTTAATGCTATTGATGCTCTCGATGAGGCTTGTGAAGAACATTTTCATGATGCTTGCAAAAGTACTCTTTCCTCTCTACCCAATGTTGAGACCGTTGCCTCAATTGCTCCAGCATTGACTCCTTTCGGAGAAAGTGACTTGGATCACTTCGAAGCTAGCTTGGGTCCTCTCGATATTAAGTATGATAATTTGTCCACAAATTGGGATGAAGACATTAGTACTATTGAGAGACTTCTCAATGAGGACCCATTCTCTCCTCCTGCTCCTAAAGAGGTGACTAATGATGATCCATCGTTAGGTTCACCATCTATTGAGAATCCTCCTACTCTTGAGCTTAAGGACCTACCCCCTCATCTTGAGTACGTTTTTCTGGAAGACAACGAGAAGCTACCGGTCATCATCGCTAAGGATCTGAAAGAAGACGAAAAAGCCCGACTTGTCGCTGTGTTGAAGAAGCATAAACGAGCTATCGCTTGGAAAATCTCGGACATCCGTGGAATTGATCCTCATTTCTGCACACATAAAATTCTCATGGAGGACGACTTTAAGCCCACTATTCAAAGCCAAAGAAGGGTGAATCCTAAAATACATGACGTCATCAAAAAAGAGGTTATCAAACTTCTTGATGCGGGTATGATTTACCCTATTTCGGATTCACCGTGGGTTAGTCCAGTCCATTGTGTGCCTAAGAAAGGTGGTATCACCGTTGTGCCTAATGCAAACAACGAGTTGATTTCTACCCGTCTCGTTACTGGGTGGAGAGTTTGTATAGACTACCGCAAACTCAATGATGCCACGAGAAAGGATCATTTCCCTCTACCTTTCATGGACCAAATGCTTGAACGTCTAGCTGGTAATGAATATTACTGCTTTCTGGATGGTTTCTCGGGTTATTTTCAAATACCCATCGATCCTCAAGATCAAGAGAAGACAACATTCACTTGTCCCTATGGCACATTTGCTTATAAACGTATGCCTTTTGGCTTATGCAATGCCCCCGGGACTTTCCAAAGGTGTATGTTGGCTATCTTCCATGACATGGTTGAGCAAACCATGGAAGTCTTCATGGATGATTTCTCGGTCTTCGGGGATTCCTTCTCTGCTTGCCTTGCCAATTTGGAACGTATGCTTAAGCGGTGCGAAGACACTCGCCTTGTTCTGAATTGGGAAAAATGCCATTTTATGGTCAAAGAAGGCATTGTGCTAGGACACAAAATCTCAAAAGCCGGTCTTGAAGTTGACCGTGCTAAAGTTGATGTCATAGCCAAATTACCTCCACCTTCAACCGTGAAGGGTGTGAGAAGTTTTTTGGGTCATGCGGGCTTCTATCGTAGATTCATTCAAGATTTCTCTAAAATCGCTCGCCCGATGACCCACCTCTTAGAAAAAGATACTCCTTTTATCTTTTCTAAAGAGTGTCTCGAAGCCTTCAATCTTCTTAAGGACAAGCTAACTAAGGCACCGGTCTTGGTTACCCCTAATTGGGAGCTGCCTTTTGAATTGATGTGCGATGCTAGCGACTTTGCTATTGGTGCGGTTTTGGGCCAAAGAGTGAATAAACACTTCCAGCCAATCCACTACGCTAGCAAAACAATGACAGGGGCTCAACTGTACTATACGACAACCGAAAAAGAGCTTTTAGCTGTTGTCTATGCTTTTGAGAAATTTCGCCCCTATCTTGTTTTATCCACCACCATCGTATACACGGACCATTCCGCGTTGAAGTACTTGCTGACAAAGAACGATTCTAAGCCAAGACTTCTTCGCTGGGTTTTACTCCTTCAAGAATTCAACATTGAAATTCGTGACAAGAAGGGAGCCGAAAACCTGGCCGCGGATCATTTGAGTCGACTTGAGGATCCATATCAGGGGGATCATCCGAACAAAGAGATCAATGACTCTTTCCCCCTGGAGACTCTAATGTCTATAAATCTCAATCTTGATGGCACCCCGTGGTTTGCAGACATTGCAAACTACCTAGCGGGTGGTATTCTCATACCAGGGTTAACATCCCAACAAAAGAAAAAGTTCTTGAACGATGTTAAGACTTACTTTTGGGATGACCCTTATCTATTCAAACAGTGTGCTGATCTGATTATTCGTCGATGTGTTGACGGACCGGCAGCTTTTGACATCCTCCAAGCCTGCCACAAAGGACCCACCGGTGGTCACTTTGGTCCCAACTACACCGCTAAGAAAGTGTTTGATTCCGGATTCTACTGGCCCACCATTTATCGTGACGCTCACGAAATGGTTAAGCATTGTGATGCTTGCCAACGTCAAGGCAAGATCACACATAAGGATGAGATGCCTCAAAATTTCATACAGGAATGTGAAATCTTTGATGTATGGGGCATCGACTTTATGGGGCCATTTCCATCCTCCAAAGGGAACAAGTACATCCTCGTCGCCGTCGACTACGTCTCTAAATGGGTTGAAGCTAAGGCTCTTCCTACGAATGATGCGAGGGTGGTTGTGAACTTTTTGAAGCAGCTTTTCGCTCGATTTGGTGTTCCTCGTGCTATCATCAGTGACCGCGGGACTCATTTTTGCAACGATCAATTTGCACGAGTCATGGCAAAGTATGGTGTCAATCACCGTCTTTCCACCGCCTATCATCCCCAAACCAATGGGCAAGCCGAAATTTCCAATCGTGGCTTGAAGAGAATTTTGGAGCGTACTGTGGGAGAGCATCGTGCCGCGTGGGCTGATAAGTTAGATGATGCTCTGTGGGCTTTTCGTACTGCTTACAAGACCCCGATCGGTTGTACACCCTATCGTCTTGTGTACGGGAAAGCTTGCCACCTACCCATCGAGCTGGAACATAAGGCGCACTGGGCCTTGAAGTGGGCAAACTTCGACATCATTAAAGCCGGTGATCATCGCAAGGTTCAACTCAACGAGCTAAATGAACTAAGGAATAAAGCTTATGAGAACTCGCTGATCTACAAGGAGAAGACGAAGATGATCCACGATGCTAAAATCAAGAACTGAGAGTTCCACGTTGGTGATCAAGTTCTACTCTTTAACTCTCGGTTGAAGATCTTCTCTGGCAAGTTGAAGAGCCGCTGGTCTGGTCCATTCACCATCGCCAAAGTCTTTCCGTATGGGACCATTGAGCTTTCTCAGCCGAATGGGCCCAATTTCAAGGTGAATGGCCAGCGTTTGAAGCTGTACTTTGGTGAGGACATCTCTCAGGAGATGCTTCCATCCCTCACCACGTTCCCCATGAACTAAAATTGGGTCGAGTCGGGCTCATGACTCGGTGAACAAAAACAAGCGCTTCTCGGGAGGCAACCCGTGTTCTATCCCTTACTGCTTTCATAATAAGTGTAGGGGGAGCCCCGCATATGTTTGTTGTCTTGTTTCTTGTGCTGTGCAGGGATTTAAGCTTCAGAGAGCATCTTGATGACTTTTGACGACCCGTGATACCGTGTTTCCATCTCCCCGGTTCTATCCTAAACTCTTGTGATTCAATATTTCATATTCTATATGTTCACATTGAATTCACTTTAGTTGTCCTTTCCTTAGCAAGATTTAAACAAAGTGCACAATGTCCTAAGTGTAGGGGAGTTTTCCTCCCACATGCTTAAACATTGAGGACAATGTTTATCTCAAGTGTAGGGGGGACTTCTATCAAAGTAAGTGGTCTTTTCCATGAATTTGCCCTCATTTTAACCGGAAAATTTGATTTTTCGACATTTTTCAAAATTTTTAATCTATTTTGGCCTAGTTGTATAGTTGCATTTTCCTTCATTATGTTTATTTTCTTCCCTTACTAGAATAGTTTTTCAATAAAGTGGTTTTAGATTTTTCCTAGTCGTGAACATTTTGACTCAACCCGAGTTTACTTGCCTAAGTTTACTCTAGCTAGTATCCTTAACATGTTTAAGTCAAGTTTTGCTAGGCTTTTATATAGGGAGCTATAAAACGCGAAAGTCTTAACTCTCACGGGTTAAGAACAAGAACTTTTCGCAAGTTCCTATAATTGATCCTAGAGAGTCGTTTATCAAGGGAACTTTAAAATGCGATTTCTAAACTTGAAAAAGTCTAAGAATTTGCAAGATCCTATAGGCGACTCGAAAACCCAAAACTTTGATTTAATAGGCTAAGCATCCACGAGTCTCATTACTTGAGATTTTAAACTGTGGAGAACGAGAGATGATAGAGTCAATTATAAGTTCGGTACTCTTTCGTGGATTTATGTGAGTTAATTATGAGCCTATTCTCCCTCCGCTTGCTTAATAATTTATCTGCTAATAAGTAAGGTTGTACGATTTAAAAAGTTACTTAGCTTCTAGCCCCAGATCGTTTAAAAGTTGCTCGGTAATGACGAGAGTTCATAGCCAAGGCATAACTTATGAAGCGGGGCGCGAAGATTGGCGAGTCCGAAAAGGCCCTAACAAGGCATGAGGGCTACATTTTGTTGCTAAAGATCCAAAAGTGATGTGAAGAATCATTTATCAAAAATCAATATGAAGGATCGAGACACACGACGAAAAGCAAAAACTCCCCAAAAGTCATGGAGAAATCTATCCGAAAAGACCCTAACAAGGTATGAGGATAAATAGATCCAAGTCCTAAAAGGAGGCGGATCGTTGTATATCAAAGTCCAAAAATAAAGATTGGAGAAAAATGAAGAAGTCGTGGTCCAAAGATGAAGAATCTCTCAAAAACTTCAAGTGAAGAAATTCCTATTATGAAGAGAAGACCATAATTTCAAGAACGTCTCTCGAAGATTCGAAGTATGAAGTCGCTGCCAAATATCGGCCCGAGAAAGGTCTCAAATCGCGAACCAAGTTATGCCAAGATATGAACTTTCTGATATCCCGAGAAGCAGTTTTAAAAGATTTGGTCCTTTAGCTAACTATTGATTAAATCGTTCACCTTATTTTCGGACTAAATAACTATCGAAATAAGTCAAACAATGCATCCTCGTGATCATTTAAGACAAAAATAAAATATAAGAGATACACCTAGGAATAAGGGAGTCTAAGTGAATAATTGGCCCACATGAGTTCGTGATAGTTTGCTAACTTATAATAACAATGATCTCGTTTTTAAGCTTGGTATGGGGAACGTGAAACTTGAGGATGATAAATGTTCATGGCCGCCAAAACCCAATGTAAGTTTTTAATTTCTTTACTTATTTCTATCTTTTATGTTTAGTATTTAATAAAGGCCAAGATGGGTTATTTATGATGGAGAATGTAAACCGTGCTTAAAATTAATGCATTGCATGAGGACATTGCAATGGTCAAGTGTAGGGGATTTAATAAGTGTGAAAACACTTATCCTTTTACCACTTATTTCCAATAATAACAAGACCAAAACGTGTGATTTATGTCGTAAAAGTCGGAATTATGCGTGGTTTGTGTTTTTATTGTGTTTTAGGACCAAAAGATGAAAAAGGAAGAAAACACGGGCTTTCACGGGCTTTTATCGAAGAAAACGGGAAAAGACGAAGTCAAAAGATCAAGAGTGCTTAAAGAACGGATGTCCAAGACCTATTCTGGAGATTTATCGAAGAGCAAGTCTAAAGACGGAAGTTTAATGAAGTCGAAGAACTTAAGTCTAATAGAAGAAGAAAATTAAAAGACAAGTTCAAATCCCGAGACTACAAAGACGAAGAATTAAAATCGAGTCGAGAAGAAAAAGAAAGAAGAAAGCACCACACATGCCTCCCACTTCCCTATAAATATCCTCCTAATCACATTAGGAGGGGGTTAGCTAGTTTTTATTTTCTTTAGTTTTCTTTCTAGTTTTTAGAGAGAGAAAGTCTTAAACTTTCTCTCACTAGTTCATCTTTTTCTTTTAATCTTTCAAGATTAAATACTTTTGTATTGCTTATTTCATTAATCAAAGTTCTATTTTAAGCTTTTGATTCTTATTCTCATTCTACACTTCTTGATTCATTCACCTTTGATCCGATTTACATACTTCATGTTTATGATTTGATGTTTCCGTGATTAAAGGATTGATCTTTTTAGTTTTACACACAAGCTCCTTCGTCTAAACCATAAGCTCGTGATGCTTATTGGCTTATGCGATTCTTAGCTTATTGAGTTTCGGATTTCTTCAAGGTTTTTAATGGTTTGAAGTTCATTTCATAAAGTTCTTGATTTTAAGTTTTGATTAGTCATCGAATTTGAGCTTTTTGGGATCATTTAAGATTCGTTCGAATAGCTTATTGCAACTGCTTATTTAGTTTCACTCTTCCACAAATTTCGGAATTAGTTACATCCCATCGCAATCCTAGGGTTTTGACACACATTCCGACGGTTACTCCACATTGCGATAGCCTTGCTTTTCGATCGCAATAACCCATTAGGGTTTTACTTTGCGATCAGTTGGTTAACCTCCTTATTCCGATCTGGGTTGCGATCGCACATTGCGATCGCGTATTCCGACGGGTCTTAAGGACTTGGTTAAGACGAAGTGCTGCCCATTTTTCGATAACATCATTCCGATAGATTAGACATTGCGACAGTAGCCTTTTACATCATTCCGATCTGGATCATTGCGATGGTGGCTTTCCGATAGATGGTCATTGCGATAGTATTGATCTGTTATATTCCGATGGTTGCTATTTGGTGTATTCCGATGAACATGAATCGTTTTCTTACAATTAATTAAGTTTTTCAAAGCTTTAAGTTTTAAGAATTATCATAAATTAACTTCAAGATTAATTTTGTCAAAGCTTTAATTTACTCAACGACACTTTAATTACTTGCTATTAGATTAAAACAAACCAACCAAACCTTTGATTCACCACAAGACGATTGAGTCGCACTTTAGACCGGTTTTCAATTCGAAAAGATTCGGAACTAACTAACGAAATATTTTATACCTAGCCAAAAGCGAAGTATTAAGCATGGGTGTTGGTTTATATATTAAATAAGAGACCTGAAGGGTGGCTAAGCAAATGAGTTAGGGTAAGACCCCCTAATCATAACAAACTTTTTGTATGTTCAAAATCAGTAAAATCCGGATAGACAAAAGTATATATATATATATATATATATATATATATATATATATATATATATATATATTAGGGCCTTAACAGTAGCTTTAAGGTCGGGGAAAAAGGGAGGAGTTAGCTAACATATGTAAGGGCATAGGGTTTCCTTTACAGAGGTCATGGGTATGGTTAGATGGGCGTTTGGTTTATAGTTTGGAGACCTAAAAGTTGGGACTGTTTTGTGTAAAGTATGAACGGGATAGGTATCAAACTTAACCAAGTTAAGGACTTGTTAGGGAAGGGTAATGGGGTGCTTAGAGCATATAAATGAGGTATATATATGGGAGAAGGTTAGATGTCCATCATGGGTTGATGATCCATCTTAGTGTTTGGTTCATGTTTTGATTGTTTGCTTTTGTTTGTTAGCTTTTTGCTAGTGCGTGGATTTTTTGGAGAAGCTCAATCAGGCGAGTTTCATAGTCCCATATCTTTTAATGATTTTGAATTCCAGATGGGATGGAAGAGACACTTGTTATAGTTTTGTAAATTGTTGCTGTGAATGTTTTATGATTGGTGATGGACATGTGTGTACTTATGTGATTAACTGCTAATTGATTCATGATTGTTTTGTGATTTGACTTGGTACCAAGGGGATGTTGACAAGGCGGGGCCTTGGGGAGGTACATAGATGTGTGAGCATCTATGGGACCAATGGATAATGACAAGGCGGGGCCTTGGGATTGGTACATAGGTGTATGGGTGCCTATGGTACCATGGTGTTTGGTAAGGCTGGGAGCCTTGGATTTGGTTTGAAATGATTGATCTTGAATGTTAGTTGTTAATGCATACTTGTAGCACATTGTCCATATGTTTAGTGGTTTATGGTTGTTCACAGCTTATTATAATCTATTTTCGGTTGGAGTCTAAACCTATGACTCTCACCAACTTTATGTTGACGTGTTTTAGTGTCTCTTTCAGATGAGAAAGTGGTTAAGCCTAAGAATAGAAGTGGATAGGATTGGAGTCGCGTAGGAATCCATTTAGAAGGAGATCCCTGTTCCTTCTTAGTTTATTTTTCTGTTTGTTTCAATAAGTGATACTATGAACCTATATGTTGATTTGTTTGTGTTATTTGTTTGTCTTGGGTAAGAGGTAGGACTGTTACCTACTTACCTAGACTCCTGCATTGATGAGATATTGTCATGACATTTTTGTCACCTTTTATGACATTTTTAATTCATATAGTTCTCTTTATAGACACGCTGTTGTTGTGATGATATCCATACGTCGCGCCCCATATTCCGCCATGGTGGGTTGTGACAGTATTGATGGTGAAGGGTGATGAGTGTACTTCTCATTTGAGAGTTGTTTCTTGTTTAAAGATGATGAGGTATATATAAGAGGGTTGTGATGTATTTCTTGCCCAGATAAGTAATGATGGTGTGAATGAGCGGAAACTAGAGGATGTGCCTGTGATTAGAGAGTATCCTGAAGTTTTTCCTAAGGATTTATCGGGATTACCGCCGCATCGTGAAGTTGAGTTCCGAATTGACTTAGTGCCGGGAGCTGCGCTAGTTGCTCGTGCACCGTATCGTTTAGCGCCGTCTGAGATGAAGGAATTATCTGATCAATTGAAGGAATTGATAGATAAGGGATTTATTAGACCGAGTTCGTCGCCGTGGGGTGCTCCTGTTTTATTTGTTAAGAAGAAAGATGGTTCTTTTTGAATGTGTATTGATTATCGAGAGCTTAAAAAATTGACTGTCAAGAATCGGTATCCATCGCCGAGGATTGATGATTTGTTTGATCAGTTACAAGGATCAAATGTATACTCGAAGATCGATTTGAGGTCTGGGTATCATCAACTGAGATTTAGGGAAGAAGATATTCCTATAACAGCTTTCCATACCCGATATGGACATTTTGAATTTCAAGTGATGCCTTTTGGATTAACGAATGCGCCTGCCGTATTCATGGATCTGATGAATCGTGTGTGCAAGCCGTATTTGGATGAGTTTGTAATCGTATTCATTGATTATATTCTCATTTATTCCAAGAGTGAAGAAGAACATGAGAAGCATTTAAGGATAATTTTGGAATAGTTGAAGAACGAGAAGCTGTATGCGAAGTTCTCTAAATGTGAGTTTTGGTTGAAATCAGTGCAATTTCTGGGGCACGTGATTGATAGTGAAGGTGTTCGTGTGGATCCTGCTAAGATTAAGGCAATCAAAGATTGGTCGGTACCAACAACACCGACTGAAGTTTGCCAATTTCTTGGTCTAGCTGGGTATTATAGAAGGTTTATCGAGAAGTTTCCACTAATTGCTAAACCATTGACCAAGCTTACTGAAAAGAATAGAGTGTTTGAATGGGGATTGGAAGAGGAGTCTGCATTTAAGACACTGAAGGATAAGTTGTGGTATGCGCCGATTTTGTCTTTGCCGGAAGGATCTGAAGATTTTGTAGTATATTGTGACGCGTCTCATAAAGGATTTGGAGCTGTGTTGATGCAAAGGGAGAAAGTAATAGCTTATGTGTGACAATCCGTCAATTTATGGTTGATGTTTTATTCTCAAGTGTTATTTAAAAACATTATTTTAATGTTATATTATGAACTCACTTATTTATGGGAAGAAAATTTGGGTTTACGTCTTGAAGTAGCATCGACTACTTCTAAACCAGAGGATTCTACGTTACGTGCTAACGTTTACATACACCGTTCTTGGTGACAGTCCGATATTTCAAGAAATAAATTTATCCGTGAATATTATTTTGGGATTTTTAATTTGTGTTGGTTCATAAACTCACAAATTTACGAGAAGAGATTAGGATTTACGTGAATAATTTGACGTCCTTTACGACTAAACCAGAAACCCTAGGTTTACGTATTTACGTTTTTGAACTCCGTTTTTGATGAGACAATTTTTATTAGATTCGTTTTGTGCCGTTGATTCATAATTTATAAAAACGTTTTTCGTAAAATGACCCGAGGGCAAGCAAATCGAAGAAACTAGAATCGAGGAGTACCCGTAAATTAGTGGAGATGAGACAAGTTTACACTTGCCTCACCCCCACTATGGGTGGCCAAGACAAGCCACCAACACCCCTTTGGTGTCACTTTTATACTAGCCTTAAGGACACTTGTCCTTATACTACCTAAACCACTTAACAAAAACCATCTAAGCCTTTACCATTTCTCATAACATGCAAACTAGTAAAAAGTTTCAATCTCTCTCTTCTGTCTCCCTTTTGGACGTCCCATAACCCCCCTAAATCACCATTTTCATCAAAAATTCAACCATAAATCATATGTATATTTTACATATGATGAAAACCCATTGAAGTTATGAAGATTGGAGGTGATTTTAACAACTAAAAAGGAGTTTATATGGAGATCAAGGGCTGATTTTTGGAGGAGTCTACAAATACTTGGTGATCCTAGAAGTGGTGTTGATATCTCATAAGATTGGTTACCCAAAACCAAGTCTTGTTCATCCAAAAACTCATCATTTCATCACTAATGGTGGTATAGAGATTGTTTCTTCCTATCCTCTTGTTATTTTGATTATGTAATCTTGTATTTTTCTTTATTTATGTATATGTATATGATGATTAATGATGATTAAGAATATTATGTGGGGATTTGGTGTTGATAGATTTGATAAACATGGTTAAAAAGATGGAAAACCATAGGTAAAAAGGTTAAATTCTTGCTTATAAAGTTGGCTGTATAAAAATAGTAACTAAACCAATAATAAACTGATAAAATGGCATGGTGGAATTAATTTAATGTAAATATTAGATGTCATAAACATGTGAGAGTTGGCCATGCAATGGAATCATCAAAATGAGTGAGATATGATCAAAACAAAATTAGTATACCAATCTGAATAGTCTGTTTTGTAGGGACTGTTAAGGATACTTAGACATGGATTGAGCAGTAGCTATTACTAACTTATTTGTATCAAATAATATTAAGTTAATGTCATCCAAAAATAAGCTTCTATCTCCTTATAGAACTCAAGATATGATAAAAATGATGAAAGTGAAACTAAAAATCAGATTTTGTGAAATTAAAGTTTAATAGTATTATATAAGGACTCAAAATAATATAGTATAAAATGTGAAATTAAAACCCACTAACTTATATATTTCATTTATATAAATATGTATAAGTATAAATAAATGGACATTATATAAAAATGGTAGTTTGGTAAGTTTTATAAGTTATAAAAATTATAAACATGATTTTTACGTCTTTTCGACTAGTACCGTAAAATTAACGTTTTTCGTCAATTAAAACTTAGACGGTCGGACCCGTCTAATGTAAACTTTTTAAAAGTCATATACTGATATATAAGTACTTATACTGATATATAAGTACTTAATACAAGTAAAAACCGATAAAACCCGAACTATATAACATATGGACATTAACGGGCTAAGTTAGCATTATTGGACTAATAATCCAACTAAATGGGCTAAACACTTATAAATTTACTTATTGGGCTTAACCCACTTGGGCCCAACATGTAAAGTATAATACTAATAATAAAGGTGTAAAATGGACTAATATAAAGTATTGGGCTTGTAATAGGCTTATTGGGCCTAAAACATGTAAATAAGTAAAACTAGTAAAACTAGTATAAAAATGTTACCAACACATAAACACTATAATGAATGAGTAAAAATGTACAATCCCACTTGATCATCATCATATTTATAAAATCATCATATGTATACATAATTGTTATTTTTATAAAGTCATTGGACAAGAGTCTAAGACAAGTATTATTTGTCTAGGTTTCCGTGATTGAAGCACGTACCGTACATCCAAACCGCCGATAACCGCCTTTCCCAATCAACGTGAGTTCATAGACTCGCACTCTTTTAAATGTTTTTATGAAATGTTTTATAAACCCGCGAGGGAAATAACATGTTAGTTTGATAAAATAGGACACCATTTGTCCCGATTGTTTGTTTATTGATTTGGACCCGAATGATTGTATGACCCGATGAATGATTATATGACCCGATAGATGAAATGAAATGGATTATTAAAGTTAGGTTATGTCACTAAAAGTCCCATTAGCATGATTTGTGAACTACCGGGATTTGGTAGACGCTTATGCATATAATAGTACTATTTGGGGACAATCACCCTAGTTCGCGCCTTAACGGTTGATCCCCGTCATGCCACATTGATTGGTAAGCGAATTTATGTATGAGAAGAGTTACACAAGCGTGATTATTGTGACGACACGCTAATTTAGATGGGCAAATGAGTTTCGGGTTAGCTACTCGTTGTTTGTTGTATTAAGGTAACAATGTCATGTGGCTTATAATAATCCAAAAATAACGAAATACTGCTATACGCACCGAATTACGATATATTGCCTGACTAGCAATACGGGGTCTTACTATTGATATTATGTTTGTGTTTTGGTTTTTCATAACCATATTCATATAACGGTTTTTTTTAACTCTATACAACGTTATAAAACGTATTGTATTATGTTTTTACGACAATGGTTCGTATAATGATTTTGAAGGCAAACGCCTGTATTATGATATTTGATAAGGATTCGTATAAAATGACTTTGGCTATTTTATGGCCTATAACAAAGATTTGTACAAAATGATTTTCGGTAATAATTTTATACCGATGATATATTGATGGTTTTAATAAACTCTATGAATTCACTCGGCGTTTTCGCTGACCTTTTCTTTTAAGATGTTTTAGCTCAGGTACTTGAAGGTAATTATCGGGAAGACAACAAGAATTCATGGCCCGCACTTAAATAATAATTTCCATTCAAATGCTTTGTAAAACCTGTATGAAATACAATGACTTGGGACCTATGTAAATTTGATATTTATGAATGGAAATGCTTTATTATTAAACGACGCGGTTTTTAAGCGTTGTCTATGATGTGAGTAATGTACTATCCCGTAACACCAACGAGTCTTCCGCTGTATTGAATTGTGTAAATTTGGGGGTGTTACAGTCTGGTACCAGAGATCTCGTTATAGAGAACGAAAGATTTTTAAAACCAAGGTTTTGAATAAAACATTTCAAAATCTTTTAACTATAAACATTCTTCTCAAAATGTCTAAAAATCTTTTGACTATAACGGTGCCGAAGAATTCCCGAGTTACCGACAAGGCCAGACTGAGAAGTGTTATTTTAATTTATATATATATAACTTGGATTATATATATATGTTGTAATTTGATTACATGATTGTTTGATGATTATTTTAATATTTATACGAGGTATTTATACGACGTAGATTGTCACAAGAAACCCTAACTCCCCTAGCAAATCAATCGAAGCTATTCTCGTAGGAATTCTAGCTATTCTAGTTCTAAACCAAGTTGTGGATATTTATGATCCCAACAAAATGGTTGATATTCGTAGAAATGTAGATATTATTTGATTGTGATATTGAAGAAGAATTGGAGAGATTAAAACTGATATCGATGTCATGACGATCTTTTCTTATAGAGTGGAGTTTGACAAAACGTTACCACCTAGAAAGATGTCATCTAATTCGTTGTCACCCAATTCTTAAATTTGAAATCAAAAGGGTGAATGTTGCACTTGAGGCTGTCATTGGAGCCTTTACCCAAAAGCATCATGCCACTAATACCTTTCTGAGAAGTCTAATGGAATGTGTAAGTCATTTCATACTAGTGACACATTTGACAATTATTATGAAAGAGCTATAGGATTGGAAAAGTATTATTCATATCAAGCTTTTATTGCCCTTTTAAGGTTTATAAATAAGGAGAATGAGGTAGGATATCGAATTGAGTATAAGTTGATTGAAAACTTGAATAAAGTAAAATTTAACTTGTATGGAATAAGAAATTGTTAAGAAGAAGTCGTTAAGCCCTGTGATTGAATTATAAGGTTTTAATTGATTGTTGATTCGTGTTAAGTGTTGTTCCTAGGCCATTTTCAACTAACGAGGATGCCCAGTGTCCAAGAAATAAATTGAAGAAATCTTCTTCTAAATTGGGACCGATTGATCTTTCGGGACATGTGGAACACCTAATGACTCTTGCAGATTAGTATTCATTGTGGTATCTTTTAAAAATAATCCCTAACTTAACTGAGACATCAGTTGGTAGGATGAGTTCATGGAATTGTATGACATAGTGACACGTAATGTGTTACGGTACAATTTTGACTCGTTTGTGATTAATGAAAAGACTACCTTTGATTGCTAAATCCTACATGTATCGATGTTATCTATCTCTTATTGCTTCATCCTAATGTTCGCATTAGTGATGCAACCATTGAACAAGTTCTCATCTCGATTTGAGTTACATTGTGGATTATTCTTTTTGAGTGCCATCGAGGTCATGAACCTCATGATTAATTGGCTAAGCTCATTTCCTATTATATTGTAGTTAGTTCTTGGTGAACAACTCTTCATCACTCTTTTGTAGATCACACATTGTTTTTATAAAGTTAAAACAGTATCCTTTGAGAAAATTTAATTTTCATCACTATAAGGATTATTTAAAGTGAGACTTATAAGTGATTGTTATCAAAATGAAGTTGTTTATAAAACACCTTGGAAAACTTAATTGTTTTCATAACAAAGAAAATCTTTGTAAATTTATTTTTGATTCTTATTAAAGAATTAAGCATGAAATGTTTTTATTATAAACATGATGATAAAATTTTGACGAACTGAGTATTGCATCGTTAATCTTAAAAATTGTATATAGTTGCGCGCCTACATAAAATTTGGAAGGGACCATGCAAGGCTGATTAGTAGTCACCATGAAATTATTAATAAATGCTACATTTTCTTTGAAGTTGTGAAAGATTGAATTTTTATGAGATCTGCAAGAAGTGAAAACTAGGGACATATTATGAGGGATACCTACATATGTGCCCGTACCGTTTATTATTTTGAGTCGAATTTAATCATCTGTGGAAAATTGTCTTAATTGACAATTGATATTCCCTTCTTGTCCAATTCTCCCGTGGTGAGATTCTTAGGAAAAGTATCTGATTACCGAGTATTGTTACCCGACCGGATGTATCGACGTTCTTATCATTTCTTTTAATTAGATTTCATATTTGAATGACCTGGGTAACGATCCGAGGAGCTTTCGAATGCGTACTCAAATTATGAAAACATGGGACATATTCATATTCGTTAATGTTTTCGTTTGTATCTGATTTGAAATTTCTCGCGTAGATCATGCGTTAACCTTACTCTTTTTATGGTTAGTTATGTCTCCAGATATCCTTAAATTTGTGGAGGATTATGAGTTATTATTAGTCTTTTGAGAAGTTCACATCCTATCGACAGTAATAAAAGTGAGAAGTTGATAGTGCCAATAGAATGGATTGATTGATTACGATATGACGACATTGTCTTAATTGATGGGAACTTGAGTAGAAATCCCCTAAAAGATAAGATGCTAATTATCAATAGTAATCTAAATAATTCTTTATGGATGAACATATCCTGCATTTAGACTTGAAAGTATACCGTGAATGGTTGTGAACTAGTCATAGATATTGTAATCTAGAAAGAACTTAAAGTAAATTTAGTAAAAAGATGTTCCTACTATCTGAAACTTTAGGAGGTATTTGCTGGTAAATTACCTAGACTTTTGCCATTAAGGCAAGTTGAAATTGGTATTGATTATATTCCCGGTGCTGCACTTGTGGCATGTGCATTGTACGTCAGCACCATCTAAATTAAAAGAATTACCGTACAACTGAGAGAGTTGTCGGAGAAAGCTTTTATCCTACCAAGCTCGTCATCATGAAGAGCTATGGTGTTATCATTCCTTAAATTTGTTGAATTACCGTGAACTAAGTAAATTGATGATCGAAATCTATATCCACTACCCAAGATGATAGATTTGTTCGATCATATACAAGGTTCTAGCATATGTTCTAAAGATTTGTTCACGGCATGGTTATCATCAACTTCGCGTACGCGAAGAAGATTATCTGTTCCAATCACTACATCCATAACTTGTAATGAACATTACGAGTTTCATGTTATGTCGTTTGGATTGACCAATGCACATGTAGCATCCATAAATTTGATGAATCACGTGTGTAGGCTGTAATTTGATAAATTCATGCTTGTGATCATTAAGAACCATATGTTTGTTTATAAGAATAAGAAGGAGTTAATAATCATTTATAGACTACCCTGAATTGGCTAAGCAATGAAAACCTGTACCTTGAGTATTTAACATGTGAATTAAGCCTTAATCCTTTACATTATTTGACCATGTGATTAAATGATAATGAAATCTATTTTGACTCTTCAAAAATTAAGAGCCCTTTTAAGACTTTGGGTTTTACCAAAGAAGAAAGTGCAAATATGTTTTGACAAATATTTTAACAAAGGATTTTTAAAGGATTATTCCCTTATACACAAATCATTTAACTAAACTCCTGTTTAGGGGTAAAGGTTTGTGTATACCTCAATACAACCTAAGAGGGATTGAGGAAAACATTTAAACCATGACTTGAAATTTGAAACGACAATTTTTGCTTTTCAACTAAGAAAATTTTTGACCAAAGTATAAACAAATATTTTTCGAACATTTACGGATCTTATTAATTATTTTAATTATTTTCGATAAATCAACAAAAATCTTATTAATTAAATTCAAATTTATTTTGAAAATTTTTCTATAATTAGACAAACTGGGAAAATTTAAAATTTTTACGGTTACGTTTCATAAAATTAAATATTTATTATTTAATTACTTGTAATATTTATCGACGCTTTAAACGTCGGATTGAGAAAAACTAATAAAAATGATTGTTGAGACGAAAATAAAACTTAGAAAATATGAAGAAAGAATTTCTGAGTAAAATATGGACATGATAATTATTTCATCAGGAAAGATGAATGTAAATACTGACACATTATGTAAAAAGGATAAAGAATCAGTTAGAATGTGTTCCTTAGTAATGACAGTGCAAATAAAATTGCCGAACAATTTAGAAATAACTAATGCTTGAAAGAAGAATAATATAAATAATAAAAGGGGGTTCGCGGCTAATGTGAATCATTAGTAATAAGAGCCGATGGAGCTAAATGATTAAAAGGCCATTTGTGATTATTTAAATATGGAGGATTATGAGATGTAGTTATGTTGGAATCTCGTAAGATTAAGTATTCTATTTATTCCATTTCTGATTAAGTGTATCTCATCTGAAGAAGTTGTACTGATGGCAAATTTTGAAGGCAGACATCGCCTCATACATTTGTAAACGTCTAACTATTGCAAAGGTCATCATCTGAATTTGATTTGATTTGGGTCATCGTCGACAGACTGACCAAATCTACTAATATCATTCCAGTTAATGATAAATTCTCGATGAAGAAATTGACTCTTTTGTATTTAAAGGAGTTGTGTAAACATGGTGTGCCTGTATCGATCATCTCTATCAAGATCCTCGTTTCGCATCGAATTTCTAGAGATTTGCTCAGAAGTCATTGATAACGAATCTTGATGAGAGTACTGTTTACCACCCCAATCGAAGGGATGAGGTAAAGTAACGATACAAAATACTATAAGTGCTGTTTTATGCTTGAATGATTGACCTTTGGTAATAAACCGTATAATCGCTTTCCTTTGGAAAGATTATCATTGATAATTATCGTGTTAGGATCGAGATCGAATCTTGTTAGGATCTAAACATAAGAGCATCTGTAAGCAGGAGTTGGGATGAAGACACCCGACATACACCCGTTGTGAGTTGGACATGTCTTTTAGGTCTAAGGTTTCCTATGATGACAAACCTAACCTTGCAAAATACCCAACCAGCGAGACCTGAAATGATTGTGTAAATTAGGATCTGATTATTGACTGCCGATAGTAGGCAGGAGGTTATGTGAATATGAAATGTAGATCCTGAAGTGCAGAATGGGTAGCGAAGTTATGCCAAAAAAAATAATTTAACCATGGAGAAGTAAATTGAAGATCTGAAAGATCATGGGAATTAAGTCCTCGTTGTATATGACCATTGAGATGATGTAGAAGTTGGTTTGAAAGGCATATAAGCTGGATCTACCCTATGACTTCAAGGGCTGCGTAAATTATGATTCGTATATCTAACCTGATAAAATGTCTATCAAGTGAAAATCTGTTTGTTTCTTAGTAAAGTTTGGATCGGCGAAAGTTGCATTCATCAAAAACCCGTGAACATCATGGATAGAGAAAGTAAGTCAACTTAAGCCTGATCTTATTCCTGTAGTTATGTTGGATGAAACTCGTGTATTGTGATGATTTACACTTGTGAGAAAAGATCGGATGTGGAGGAAATACCCACATGGCTTTAACTCTATAAGAAGCGAGTAGTAAGATAAAATGATCTTTGAGGACAAAGATCCTGTTTAGGGGTAAATGCTGTGACAACCCGTCAATTTATGGTTGATGTTTTATTCTCAAGTGTTATTTAAAAACATTATTTTAATGTTATATTATGAACTCACTTATTTATGGGAAGAAAATTTGGGTTTACGTCTTGAAGTAGCATCGACTACTTTTAAACCGGAGGATTCTACGTTACGTGCTTACGTTTACATACACCGTTCTTGGTGACAGTCCGACATTTCAGGAAATAAATTTATCCGTGAATATTATTTTGGGATTTTTAATTTGTGTTGGTTCATAAACTCACAAATTTACGAGAAGAGATTAGGATTTACGTGAATAATTTGACGTCCTTTACGACTAAACCGGAAACCCTAGGTTTACGTATTTACGTTTTTGAACTCCGTTTTTGATGAGACAATTTTTATTAGATTTGTTTTGTGCCGTTGATTCATAATTTATAAAAACGTTTTTCGTAAAATGACCCGAGGGCACGCAAATCGAAGAAACTAGAATCGAGGAGTACCCGTAAATTAGTGGAGATGAGACAAGTTTACACTTGCCTCACCCCCACTATGGGTGGCCAAGACAAGCCACCAACACCCCTTTGGTGTCACTTTTATACTAGCCTTAAGGACACTTGTCCTTATACTACCTAAACCACTTAACAAAAACCATCTAAGCATTTACCATTTTCTCATAACATGCAAACTAGTAAAAAGTTTCAGTCTCTCTCTTCTCTCTCCCTTTTGGACGTCCCATAACCCCCCTAAATCACCATTTTCATCAAAAATTCAACCATAAACCATATGTATATTTTACATATGATGAAAATCAATTGAAGTTATGAAGATTGGAGGTGATTTTAATAACTAAAAAGGAGTTTATATGGAGATCAAGGGCTGATTTTAGGAGGAGTCTACAAATACTTGGTGATCCTAGAAGTGGTGTTGATATCTCATAAGATTGGTTACCCAAAACCAAGTCTTGTTCATCCAAAAACTCATCATTTCATCACTAATGGTGGTATAGAGATTGTTTCTTCCTATCCTCTTGTTATTTTGATTATGTAATCTTGTATTTTTCTTTATTTATGTATATGTATATGATGATTAATGATGATTAAAAATATTATGTGGGGATTTGGTGTTGATAGATTTGATAAACATGGTTAAAAAGATGAAAAACCATAGGTAAAAAGGTTAAATTCTTGCTTATAAAGTTGGCTGTATAAAAATAGTAACTAAACCAATAATAAACTGATAAAATGGCATGGTGGAATCAATTTACTTTAAATATTAGATGTCATACACATGTGAGAGTTGGCCATGCAATGGAATCATCAAAATGAGTGAGATATGATCAAAACAAAATTAGTATACCAATCTGAATAGTCTGTTTTGTAGGGACTGTTAAGGATACTTAGACATGGATTGAGCAGTAGCTATAACTAACTTATTTGTATCATATAATATGAAGTTTATGTCATCCAAAAATGAGCTTCTATTTCCTTATAGAACTCAAGATATGATAAAAATGGTGAAAGTGAAACTAAAAATCAGATTTTGTGAAATTAAAGTTTAATAGTATTATATAAGCACTCAAAATAATATAGTATAAAATGTGAAATTAAAACCCACTAACTTATATATTTCATTTATATAAATATGTATAAGGATAAATAAATGGACATTATACAAAAATGGTAGTTTGGTAAGTTTTATAAGTTATAAAAATTATAAACATGCTTTTTACGTCTTTTCGACTAGTACCGTAAAATTAACGTTTTTCGTCAATTAAAATTTAGACGGTCGGACCCGTCTAATGTAAACTTTTTAAAAGTCATATACTGATATATAAGTACTTATACTGATATATAAGTACTTAATACAAGTAAAAACCAATAAAACCCGAACTATATAACATATGGACATTAACGGGCTAAGTTAGCATTATTGGACTAATAATCCAACTAAATGGGCTAAACACTTATAAATTTACCTATTGGGCTTAACCCACTTGGGCCCAACATGTAAAATATAATACTAATAATAAAGGTGTAAAATGGACTAATATAAAGTATTGGGCTTGTAATAGGCTTATTGGGCCTAAAACATGTAAATAAGTAAAACTAGTAAAACTAGTATAAAAATGTTACCAACACATAAACACTATAATGAATGAGTAAAAATGTACAATCCCACATGATCATCATCATATTTATAAAATCATCATATGTATACATAATTGTTATTTTTATAAATTCATTGGACAAGAGTCTAAGACAAGTATTATTTGTCTAGGTTTCCATGATTGAAGCACGTACCGTACATCCAAATTGCCGATAACCGCCTTTCCCAATCAACGTGAGTTCATAGCCTCGCACTCTTTTAAATGTTTTTATGAAATGTTTTATAAACCCGCGAGGGAGATAACATGTTAGTTTTGATAAAATAGGACACCATTTGTCCCGATTGTTTTTTTATTGATTTGGACCCGAATGATTGTATGACCAGATGAATGATTATATGACCCGATAGATGAAATGAAATGGATTATTAAAGTTAGGTTATGTCACTAAAAGTCCCATTAGCATGAATTGTGAACTACCGGGATTTGGTAGACGCTTATGCATACAATAGTACCATTTGGGGACGATCACCCTTGTTCGCGCCTTGACGGTTGATCCCCGTCATGCCACATTGATTGGTAAGCGAATTTATGTATGAGAAGATTTACACAAGCGTGATTATTGTGACGACAAACTAATTTAGATGGGCAAATGAGTTTCAGGTTAGCTACCCGTTGTTTGTTGTAGTAAGGTAACAATGTCATGCGGCTTATAATAATCCAAAAATAACGAAATACTGCTATACGCACCGAATTACGATATATTGCCTGACTAACAATACGGGGTCTTACTATTGATATTATGTTTATGTTTTGGTTTTTCATAACCATATTCATATAACAGTTTTTGTTTAACTCTATACAACGTTATAAAACGTATTGTATGATGTTTTTATGACAATGGTTCGTATAATGATTTTGAAGGCAAACGCCTGTATTATGATATTTGATAAGGATTCTTATAAAATGACTTTGGCTATTTTATGGCCTATAACAAAGATTTGTACAAAATGATTTTTGGTAATAATTTTATGCCGATGATATATTGATGGTTTTAATAAACTCTATGAATTCACTCGACGTTTTCGCTGACCTTTTCTTTTAAGATGTTTTAGCTCAGGTACTTGAAGGTAATTATCGGGAAGACAACAAGAATTCATGGCCCGCACTTAAATAATAATTTCCATTCAAATGCTTTGTAAAACCTGTATGAAATACAATGACTTGGGACCTATGTAAATTTGTTATTTATGAATGGAAATGCTTTATTATTAAACGACGCGATTTTTAAGCGTTGTCTATGATGTGAGTAATGTACTATCCCGTAACACCAACGAGTCTTCCGCTGTATTGAATTGTGTAAATTTGGGGGTGTTACAGTTTGGTACCAGAGCTCTCGTTATAGAGAACGAAAGATTTTTAAAACCAAGGTTTTGAATAAAACATTTCAAAATCTTTTAACTATAAACATTTTTCTCAAAATGTCTAAAAATATTTTGACTATAACGGTGCCGAAGAATTCCCGAGTTACCGACAAGGCCAGACTGAGAAGTGTTATTTTAATATATATATATATATATATATATATATATATATATATATATATATATATATATATATATATATATATATATAAATATATATATATATATATATATATATATAACTTGGATTATATATATATGTTGTAATTTGATTACATGATTGTTTGATGATTATTTTAATATTTATACGAGGTAGATTGTCACAAGAAACCCTAACTCCCCTAGCAAATCAATCGAAGCTATTCTCGTAGGAATTCTAGCTATTCTAGTTCTAAACCAAGTTGTGGATATTTATGATCCCAACAAAATGGTTGATATTCGTAGAAATGTAGATATTAGTTGATTGTGATATTGAAGAAGAATTGGAGAGATTAAAACTGATATCGATGTCATGACGATCTTTTCTTATAGAGTGGAGTTTGACAAAACGTTACCACCTAGAAAGATGTCATCTAATTCGTTGTCACCCAATTCTTAAATTTGAAATCGAAAGGGTGAATGTTGCACTTGAGGCTGTCATTGGAGCCTTTACCCAAAAGCCTCATGCCACTAATACCTTTCCGAGAAGTCTAATGGAATGTGTAAGTCATTTCATACTAGTGACACATTTGAAAATTATTATGGAAAGAGCTATAGGATTGGAAATTAAGTATTGTTCATATCAAGCTTTTATTGCCCTTTTAAGGTTTATGAATAAGGAGAATGAGGTAGGATATCGAATTGAGTATAAGTTGATTGAAAACTTGAATAAAGTAAAATTTAACTTGTATGGAATAAGAAATTGTTAAGAAGAAGTCGTTAAGCCCTGTGATTAAATTATAAGGTTTTACTTGATTGTTGATTCGTGTTAAGTGTTGTTCCTAGGCCATTTTCAACTAACGAGGATGCCCAGTGTCCAAGAAATAAATTGAAGAAATCTTCTTCTGAATTGGGACCGATTGATCTTTCGGGACATGTGGAACACCTAATGACTCTTGTAGATTAGTATTCATTGTGGTATCTTTTAAAAATAATCCCTAACTTAACTGAGACATCAGTTGGTAGGATGAGTTCATGGAATTGTATGACATAGTGACACGTAATGTGTTACGGTACAATTTTGACTCGTTTGTGATTAATGAAAAGACTACCTTTGATTGCTAAATCCTACATGTAGCGATGTTATCTATCTCTTATTGCTTCATCCTAATGTTCGCATTAGTGATGCAACCATTGAACAAGTACTCATCTCGATTTGAGTTACATTGTGGATTATTCTTTTTGAGTGTCATCGAGGTCATGAACCTCATGATTAATTGGCTAAGCTCATTTCCTATTATATTGTAGTTAGTTCTTGGTGAACAACTCTTCATCACTCTTTTGAAGATCACACATTGTTTTTATAAAGTTAAAACCGTATCCTTTGAGAAAATTTAATTTTCATCACTATAAGGATTATTAAAAGTGAGACTTATAAGTGATTGTTATCAAAATGAAGTTGTTTATAAAACACCTTGGAAAACTTAATTGTTTTCATAACAAAGAAAATCTTTGTAAATTTATTTTTGATTCTTATTTAAGAATTAAGCATGAAATGTTTTTATTATAAACATGATGATAAAATTTTGACGAACTGAGTATTGCATCGTTAATCTTGAAATTGTATATAGTTGCGCGCCTACATAAAATTTGGAAGGGACCATGCAAGGATTATTAGTAGTCACTATGAAATTATTAATAAATGCTACATTTTCTTTGAAGTTGTGAAAGATTGAACGTTTATGAGATCTGCAAGAAGTGAAAAATAGGGACATATTGTTAGGGATACCTACATATGTGCCCGTAACGTTTATTCTTTTGAGTCGAATTTAATCATCTGTGGAAAATTGTCTTAATTGACAATTGATATTCCCTTCTTGTCCAATTCTCCCGTGGTGAGATTCTTAGGAAAAGTATCTGATTACCGAGTATTGTTACCCGACCGGATGTATCGACGTTTTATCATTTCTTTTAATTAGATTTCATATTTGAATGACCTGGGTAACGATCCGAGGAGCTTTCGAATGCGTACTCAAATTATGAAAACATGGGACATATTCATATTCGTTAATGTTTTCGTCTGTATCTGATTTGAAATTGCTCGCGTAGATCATGCGTTAACCTTACTGTTTTTAAGGTTAGTTATGTCTCCAGATATCCTTAAATTTGTGGAGGATTATGAGTTATTATTAGTCTTTTGAGAAGTTCACATCTTATCGACGGCAATAAAAGTGAGAAGTTGATAGTGCCAATAGAATGGATTGATTGATTACGACATGACGACATTGTCTTAATTGATGGGAACTCGAGTAGAAATCCCCTAAAAGATAAGATGCTGATTATCAATAGTGATCTAAATAATTCTTGATGGATGAACATATCCTGCATTTAGACTTGAAAGTATACCGTGAATGGTTGTGAACTAGTCATAGATATTGTAATCTAGAAAGAACTTAAAGTAAATTTAGTAAAAAGATGTTCCTGCTATCTGAAACTTTAGGAGGTATTTGCTGGTAAATTACCTAGACTTTTGCCATTAAGGCAAGTTGAAATTGGTATTGATTATATTCCCGGTGCTGCACTTGTGGCATGTGCATTGTACGTCAACACCATCTAAATTAAAAGAATTACCGTACAACTGAGAGAGTTCTCGGAGAAAGCTTTTATCCTACCAAGCTCGTCATCATGAAGAGCTATGGTGTTATCATTCCTTATATTTGTTGAATTACCGTGAACTAAGTAAATTGATGATCTAAATCTATATCCACTACCCAAGATGATAGATTTGTTCGATCATATACAAGGTTCTAGCATATGTTCTAAAGATTTGTTCACGGCATGGTTATCATCAACTTTGCGTACGCGAACAAGATTATCTGTTCCAATCACTACATCCATAACTTGTAATGAACATTACGAGTTTGATGTTATGTCGTTTGGATTGACCAATGCACATGTAGCATCCATAAATTTGATGAATCACGTGTGTAGGCTGTAATTTGATAAATTCATGCTTGTGATCATTAAGAAACATATGTTTGTTTATAAGAATAAGAAGGAGTTAATAATCATTTATAGACTACCCTGAATTGGCTAAGCAATGAAAACATGTACCTTGAGTATTTAACATGTGAATTAAGACTTAATCCTTTACATTATTTGACCGTGTGATTAAAAGACAATGGAATCTATATTGACTCTTCAAAAATTAAGAGCCCTTTTAAGACTTTGGGTTTTACCAAAGAAGAAAGTGCAAATATGTTTTGACAAATATTTTAACAAAGGATTTTTAAAGGATTATTCCCTTATACACAAATCATTAACTAAACTACTGTTTAGGGGTAAAGGTTTGTGTATACCTCAAGACAACCTAAGAGGGATTGAGGAAAACATTTAAACTATGACTTGAAATTTGAAACGACAATTTTTGCTTTTCAACTAAGAAAATTTTTGACCAAAGTATAAACAAATATTTTTCGAACATTTACGGATCTTATTAATTATTTTAATTATTTTCGATAAATCAACAAAAATCGTATTAATTAAATTCAAATTTATTTTGAACATTTTTCTATAATTAGACAAACTGAGAAAATTTAAAATTTTTACGGTTACGTTTCATAAAATTAAATATTTATTCTTTAATTACTTGTAATATTTATCGACGCTTTAAACGTCGGATTGAGAAAAACTAATAAAAATGATAGTTGAGACGAAAATAAAACTTAGAAAATATGAAGAAAGAATTTCTGAGTAAAATATGGACATGATAATTATTTCATCAGGAAAGATGAATGTAAATACTGACACATTATGTAAAAAGGATAAAGAATCAGTTAGAATGTGTTCCTTAGTAATGACAGTGCAAATAAAATTGCCGAACAATTTAGAAATAACTAATGCTTGAAAGAAGAATAATATAAATAATAAAAGGGGGTTCGCGGCTAATGTGAACCATTAGTAATAAGAGCCGATGGAGCTAAATGATTAAAAGGCCATTTGTGATTATTTAAATATGGAGGATTATGAGATGTTGTTATGTTGGAATCTCGTAAGATTAAGTATTCTATTTATTCCATTTCTGATTAAGTGTATCTCATCTGAAGAAGTTGTACTGATGGCAAATTTTGAAGGCAGACATCGCCTCATACATTTGTAAACGTCTAACTATTGCAAAGGTCATCATCTGAATTTGATTTGATTTGGGTCATCGTCGACAGACTGACCAAATCTACTAATATCATTCCAGTTAATGATAAATTCTCGATGAAGAAATTGACTCTTTTGTATTTAAAGGAGTTGTGTAAACATGGTGTGCCTGTATCGATCATCTCTATCAAGATCCTCGTTTTGCATCAAATTTCTAAAGATTTGCTCAGAAGTCATTGAGAACGAATCTTGATGAGAGTACTGTTTACCACCCCAATCGAAGGGACGAGGTAAAGTAACGATACAAAATACTATAAGTGTTGTTTTATGCTTGAATGATTGACCTTTGGTAATAAACCGTATAATCGCTTTCCTTAGGAAAGATTATCATTGATAATTATCGGGTTAGGATCGAGATCGAATCTTGTTAGGATCTAAACATAAGAGCATCTGTAAGCAGGAGTTGGGATGAAGACACCCGACATACACCCATTGTGAGTTGGACATGTCTTTTAGGTCTAAGGTTTCCTATGATGACAAACCTAACCTTGCAAAATACCCAACCCGCGAGACCTAAAATGATTGTGTAAATTAGGATCTGATTATTGACTGCCGATAGTAGGCAGGAGGTTATGTGAATATGAAATGTAGATCCTGAAGTGCATAATGGGTAGCGAAGTTATGCCAAAAAAAATTTAACCATGGAGAAGTAAATTGAAGATCTGAAAGATCATGGGAATTAATTCCTCGTTGTATGGGACCATTGAGATGATGTAAAAGTTGGTTTGAAAGGCATATAAGCTGGATCTACCCTATGACTTCAACTTAAGCCTGATCTTATTCCTGTAGTTATGTTGGATGAAACTCGTGTATTATGATGAATTACACTTGTGAGAAAAGATCGGATGTGGAGGAAATACCCACATGGCTTTAACTCTATAAGAAGCGAGTAGTAAGATAAAATGATCTTTGAGGACAAAGATCCTGTTTAGGGGTAAATGCTATGACAATCCGTCAATTTATGGTTGATGTTTTATTCTCAAGTGTTATTTAAAAACATTATTTTAATGTTATATTATGAACTCACTTATTTATGGGAAGAAAATTTGGGTTTACGTCTTGAAGTAGCATCGACTACTTCTAAACCGGAGGATTCTACGTTACGTGCTTACGTTTACATACACCGTTCTTGGTGACAGTCCGACATTTCAGGAAATAAATTTACCCGTGAATATTATTTTGGGAATTTTATATTTGTTGGTTCATAAACTCACAAATTTACGAGAAGAGATTAGGATTTACGTGAATAATTTGACGTCCTTTACGACAAAACCGGAAACCCTAGGTTTACGTATTTACGTTTTTGAACTCCGTTTTTGATGAGACAATTTTTATTAGATTCGTTTTGTGCCGTTGATTCATAATTTATAAAAACATTTTTCGTAAAATGACCCGAGGGCACGCAAATCGAAGAAACAAGAATCGAGGAGTACCCGTAAATTAGTGGAGATGAGACAAGTTTACACTTGCCTCACCCCCACTATGGGTGGCCAAGACAAGCCACCAACACCCCTTTGGTGTCACTTTTATACTAGCCTTAAGGACACTTGTCCTTATACTACCTAAACCACTTAACAAAAACCATCTAAGCCTTTACCATTTTCTCATAACATGCAAACTAGTAAAAAGTTTCAATCTCTCTCTTCTCTCTCCCTTTTGGACGTCCCATAACCCCCCTAAATCACCATTTTCATCAAAAATTCAACCATAAATCATATGTATATTTTACATATGATGAAAACCCATTGAAGTTATGAAGATTAGAGGTGATTTTAACAACTAAAAAGGAGTTTATATGGAGATCAAGGGCTGATTTTTGGAGGAGTCTACAAATACTTGGTGATCCTAGAAGTGGTGTTGATATCTCATAAGATTGGTTACCCAAAACCAAGTCTTGTTCATCAAAAAACTCATCATTTCATCACTAATGGTGGTATAGAGATTGTTTCTTCCTATCCTCTTGTTATTTTGATTATGTAATCTTGTATTTTTATTTATTTATGTATATGTATATGATGATTAATGATGATTAAAAATATTATATGGGGATTTGGTGTTGATAGATTTGATAAACATGGTTAAAAAGATGGAAAACCATAGGTAAAAAGGTTAAATTCTTGCTTATAAAGTTGGCTGTATAAAAATAGTAACTAAACCAATAATAAACTGATAAAATGGCATGGTGTAATCAATTTAATTTAAATATTAGATGTCATACACATGTGAGAGTTGGCCATGCAATGGAATCATCAAAATGAGTGAGATATGATCAAAACAAAATTAGTATACCAATCTGAATAGTCTGTTTTGTAGGGACTGTTAAGGATACTTAGACATGGATTGAGCAGTAGCTGTAACTAACTTATTTGTATCACATAATATGGAGTTTATGCCATCCAAAAATGATCTTCTATCTCCTTATAGAACTCAAGATATGATAAAAATGGTGAAAGTGAAACTAAAAATCAAATTTTGTGAAATTAAAGTTTAATAGTATTATATAAGCACTCAAAATAATATAGTATAAAATGTGAAATTAAAACCCACTAACTTATATATTTCATTTATATAAATATGTATAAGGATAAATAAATGGACATTATATAAAAATGGTATTTTGGTAAGTTTTATAAGTTATAAAAATTATAAACATGATTTTTAAGTCTTTTCGACTAGTACCGTAAAATTAACGTTTTTCGTCAATTAAAACTTAGACGGTCGGACCCGTCTAATGTAAACTTTTTAAAAGTCATATACTGATATATAAGTACTTATACTGATATATAAGTACTTAATACAAGTAAAAACCGATAAAACCTGAACTATATAACATATGGACATTAACGGGCTAAGTTAGCATTATTGGACTAATAATCCAACTAAATGGGCTAAACACTTATAAATTTACTTATTAGGCTTAACCCACTTGGGCCCAACATTTAAAGTATAATACTAATAATAAAGGTGTAAAATGGACTAATATAAAGTATTGGGCTTGTAATAGGCTTATTGGGCCTAAAACATGTAAATAAGTAAAACTAGTATAAAAATGTTACCAACACATAAACACTATAATGAATGAGTAAAAATGTACAATCCCACTTGATCATCATAATATTTATAAAATCATCATATGTATACATAATTGTTATTTTTATAAAGTCATTGGACAAGAGTCTAAGACAAGTATTATTTGTCTAGGTTTCCGTGATTGAAGCACGTACTGTACATCCAAATCGCCGATAACCGCCTTTCCCAATCAACGTGAGTTCATAGCCTCGCACTCTTTTAAATGTTTTTATGAAATGTTTTATAAACCCGTGAGGGAGATAACATGTTAGTTTTGATAAAATAGGACACCATTTGTCCCGATTGTTTGTTTATTGATTTGGACCCGAATGATTGTATGACCCGGTGAATGATTATATGACCCGATAGATGAAATGAAATGGATTATTAAAGTTAGGTTATGTCACTAAAAGTTCCATTAGCATGAATTGTGAACTACCGGGATTTGGTAGACGCTTATGCATATAATAGTACTATTTGGGGACGATCACCCTAGTTCGCGCCTTGACGGTTGATCCCCGTCATGCCACATTGATTGGTAAGCGAATTTATGTATGAGAAAATTTACACAAGCGTGATTATTGTGACGACACGCTAATTTAGATGGGCAAATGAGTTTCGGGTTAGCTACCCGTTGTTTGTTGTAGTAAGGTAACAATGTCATGCGACTTATAATAATCCAAAAATAACGAAATACTGCTATACGCATCGAATTACGATATATTGCCTGACTAGCAATACGGGGTCTTACTATTGATATTATGTTTTTGTTTTGGTTTTTCATAACCATATTCATATAACGGTTTTTGTTTAACTCTATACAACGTTATAAAACGTATTGTATGATGTTTTTACGATAATGGTTCGTATAATGATTTTGAAGGCAAACGCCTGTATTATGATATTTGATAAGTGTTGATCCCAAACTTAGATCGATTAGCTTTGTGTATACGAGATTAGATCAAGTATAGCACGTAGAGAAACCTTTGTTATATGCTTTGTGAATCTAAGTGTTATGCGGAATTTAACACTTAAACAAGAAAACAAGATGTAAACAAAACTTTCACTTTGATTATGAATGTCGAACTTGCTTACAATGAAAGATGTTTACGAATGAAAACTTATATAAAACTTGATACTAAACATTAACCTAAAGGCCTTCTTTTATAGACTAAGAAGCCTTGTACAATAAGCTACATATCAACTATTCTAGGTAAAGATAAACATAGAAAATACATTGTCGTTTCTATCCTTACTAGAAGTATTCTAGAATATAATAAACGTGTAGCTTATATATTCCATC
The DNA here is from genome assembly GCA_025667525.1 of Glebionis coronaria. Taxonomy (NCBI): domain Eukaryota; kingdom Viridiplantae; phylum Streptophyta; class Magnoliopsida; order Asterales; family Asteraceae; genus Glebionis; species Glebionis coronaria. The sequence continues at coordinate 479,016 of JANFOE010000351.1, forward strand.
AGTGCTTGTCTTCAATCTGTCAACGCTTGACTTTAACTTGTCAACGCTTGAGCTGTCAGCGCTTGCTTTGTTCCTGTCAATGCTTGTTTTGTTCTTGTCAGCGCTCAAGTGATCTGGCCTTAATTTATTCCCAACAATCCTCCCTTAAACTTGATATCCACTCTTATGATCAAGTTTCTGAATAAACATTAAGAACTTGGAGGAGTCTGACAAACCTTCTTATATTGGTAATGAATAAATCTGATCAAATTCTTTGCCACGTCACTTGAATAATCTATCTCCAGCTGAGTGTCCTTCATCTTTTCCAAAACAGCCTTGGATATGAAATACTGAGCATCCTTAAGTAGATACTCAGCAAACTTTGTAGAACTCAAATGGTATACACCAGCAGCTGAATATAACCTCCATTGAAGACCACTGAGGTCATCTTCAAGATCCTTCCATATTTCAGGATCTTCCTCATTTGTCCCACACATTCTTTTGAATGTGGTCCAAAGTTTTATTCCATTAGCTGAAGTTGGTGCTTCAGCCTCATACTTGGTCTCTAGTAACCTCCAAATGTCCACCAAGTCTTCTCTATCACAACTTGCAAATAAAGATATGAGAGTGGTAAAAGTGTGTACCTCCTTGCCAAATCTTCCAATCTTCCAGAATCCACATTCATCCTCATCATAACTCACAATTGGATTCCTGGAATCTAATGGTAACACCTACACCATATCTGAAGCTTCTAATGGGGAGAGCTTGAGGCTCTTTCTAATAACTGCTTCACTTGGATATAGTGGATTCATATCTTTTGGAAACTCAAGTTTAAATCCCTTCTTCAATGGCCTGGGAACTATCATAGCTTTCTTGATTTCCATCTCTTCTACAAGTTGCTCCTTTCTTTCATCTGAAAGAAGTCTGAGAGTGTTTGCTTCCTGCACTCTCACCCAAATAGGATAAGCCCTATGTTCCAACTCATCAAATGTCAAAGCCTTCAACTTCTGATGTGTCCATCCAACTCCATGACATCTGAGCAACATAAAGTAGAGCTCTCTTCTATCCCTTTTCAATTCTGAGAGAATATTGCTTGCCTTGTGCTTCAAAATCACCTTACAATCCTTCTGAACTCTAAGAAGAAGCTCCAAACCCCATATTTGATCTGAAATGGTCAAGTCTGGATTAGCCATGCAGCTTTCTTCCCAAGAATTGTACATCTGAACCACCTCTGGCATGTCAAAGTCAACCTGTAATTTTAAGTCTCTCAACTTTTCCCTAGCAAGCTCATCACCATACTCAAGCCTTTCAGGTTCTATAATCATCACACTTGAGTCTGAGCTAGCTTCATCACTTTCTTCTTCAGAAGTCACAACAAATGGTGACTTTTCTTTTGCACCTTGTTCCATCATTTGTTCAGCCAATCTTCTATCAAATTCAACTTGGGCTGCATCCTTTGGAACAATTTCTTCTACCAATTTACCCTTACCCTTATCTGATGGTGCAATAGTTGGTAAGGTAGATGGTAATACCTGAGTAGAAACTTCTTTGATGATAGATGATGACTGGAATACATCACCTTCATGTGCAGATCTGTCAACGCCCAAATTTCCTCTATCAGCGCCCAAAATACTTCTATCAGCGTCCAAATTTGTCTTGTCAACGCTCAAATATTTTCCCTCAGCGCCTTGTGTAACCTCTCTCAACATAGCTGTAAATGATAAATGTAGATTGGTTGGAGAGATTAAGGACGTATCAAAACCTATTTGTTCCTTCAAGGTTGTAAGGGCTTCAGCAACATCCATTGATTGACCATCTTGACTGCCCTTATCACTCAGATTTCTTTGATCTTCCTCCCCTTTGGAAGACTCCTCCATACCCCTCCTAGCATGATCACTCTCCAAAACAACAATCCTCTCCCTCAATTGCTTGAGTTCAAGGCCTTATGAGCTGACAATTTGTACTAAGTCTGCATTTTGCTTTTGCAAGCGAATGCAGACTGCCGTCAATTCCAAAAGAGTCATTGGTTCCAGACTGCCCTCTTCTAAAATGGGGATTTGACCTCCCAAGTCAGGTTCATTGGGCAAGGATGAGGACTTAATGATGGTGGGACTGCCTTGGCCAGCATCTAAGCCAGAACCAATAGTCCCAGCCTCATCCAGGTCACCAGCCACACTTGTGGTGGTGGTTCTCTCTGCTTCATGGCTAGGACCACCAGAGGAGAACACTCCAGTAGTCCTTTGGCGTTTAATCAACCTATATTCAGGTGGTGTGGAAGATGGTGTGGAAGAATGTGTAGATGTGGGTTGGTTAAGGGGTGTTTGGGATTGTGATGGTTGTGTGTCAGCGTTGGAAATAGGCACATCAACGCCAACATTTGATGTGTCAGCGTCAAAGTGTTCTTGGTCAAGTTGCATTTGTTCAGGTGAGGGTAAAGGTTCAGGAATAGGTTCAAGTTGTGGTTGAGGGTCAATTTGATGTTGGGGGTCTGGTTGGGGTTGTGCTGCAATAACAGCAAGCATGGCTTGGGTTAAAGGTAAATCTCTGTGGGGTGGAGAATTCATCTTTGTAAAAATAGCTTTCTTTTGTTCAGGGATCTTGTAAAAATCATTGTGATCCCTTGAACAATAACCTTGATCATCAAAAATCATTTGCAGAAAACGGGGATAAGCTAAAGTCATTTTTGTCCCCTTGTTTTTACACATCCCTTCAAAAATCATTTTAGAATAGTTATATTTTTGCCCTGTTGCAATGCACACAATAGCACTGGTAATGGATCTATTGATCTCATTGTGTGCAGTACATTTGGGACTCAAACATTGAAGGAGAATGTGAATGAGGTACTTCCAGGCTGGGGGAAATTCCTGCTTATGATACTTATTGAGAGTACCTTCATCAGGAAAAGGATATCCCAAAGCCCTAAGCCCTTGTTCTATTTCATTTATGGGAAGGATGGCTACACCATCAGCATCATCAAGATGCAAGGCCTGGCGTACCAAGGCCTCAGTAACCACCCAAGATCTCCCATGAACAATAGAAGTCAATGTGGTCACTCCATTAACTGTTGAGGAACTGACAGTGTTCCAAAACTGCTTAATGTGTGTGACTGGAATGAGTGGTGCATGAGAAAGAGCATACCTTAGATGAGATGCGTTCAAATACGCCACCATTTGTGTGTATTAAGGAAACAAATCATTATCAGCAACAAGATAAGCAATCATGTTGTGTTGAGACTTGAACCCCAATTCCAATTCTGCTGAGTTAAACTTTGGTGCCATTGATGAAAGCTGTTAATTTGAAGTGTAGAAGATGAAGTTGATAAGAGAAAAGTGTTAGACAAGAATTATAGATACCCTGTTTAAAATAGGAGCCAAATTTATAGGAGATAAAAAATGCATGTGATTGGCCCAAAAATAGGCAAAGATTTTCAAAAACTAATCATGAAAATATTGAAAAAGTTATAAGTTATCTCATGCATTTAATGAAAGTAACAACTCCTAAAATTATGGCTTGAAAATATGTCAAAAAGTAACAACTGGGTAGGTCCCATTGAGTGTCAACGGTCAAAAATAACCTATCAACGCCCAACGGCTATAATCTTGTCAACGTTCGCCTAAAGCCATGTCAGCGTCCAATTTGGTCACAACAACGCTTGGAAAAATTTTGTCAGCGTCCAAAAATAAAATTGTTTTAAAAAGTGAAAAATGACCTTAACAAGTAATTTATCCTAGAGAAGATAACCAAAAGCTGATAATTATTATAGGGCGGCAAGCACTGTCCAGTTATGCACACTTGCGTAAGCAAGATAGACATAACAGTCCTCTAGTGTCCCTTGCTAACCAAAACTCTTAACAACAAAGTTACCTTATAAAATCCTTGTTACTCCCAGGGAAATCCCATATCAAAATCATTCCCAAGTCTCCCAACAGACCACAACCAATTCTAGGCCAAAAATGTCTTGGCAGCATGCAAAGTTGATATACTATGCATGCTACAGTGCCTCATGGTTTAGTAAAACTAACCCATACTCACCTGTGGACACAATCTAGAATTGTGATAAGAGTATCATATGGATACCCAAAAATCCTAAAGGTTCCTAAAACCTCCCCTTAAACTATGATACAAAAGGTTTGCTAAAATCATGCATGAACATAAAAAATTTATGTCAAGATAGGAATGAAACATTCCAACCATCATCCATAAATAAAAACGTGTCCAAATGCTTCTCCAGTAATCCATAAGCAACTCTGTATCCAATGGTATACTGCTAACACCATCTGCACATTTAGATTGAAAACCACAAAACTAACATTGTTGCTGACAACGCCCCGATAACACACAACAGCGTTGAAGGAAGCTTTGTCAGCGTTAGAAAATTATATTGCTGACAACGTTGCAAAAACACTTATCAGTGTTCAAACAACCTTTGTCAGTGTTAGAAAAATATAGTGGAAAATCTAAATCATCAATAAGACCAATAATAATAATGCATCATCCTGTACATACTTTTACAAAAAGAATCCAAAACACATATTAAGTGAGATTAACCATTCCAATACTTGTTACCAAGTATTTAAATCTTCCAGTATCAAAAGGTTTAGTTAATAAATCTGACACATTTTCCTCAGTGTCAACCCTATCTGGTTGTATTAAACCTTTCTCAAAGCAATCTCTTATAAAATGGTGTCTAATTTCTATGTGTTTAGTTTTAGAATGATGTACAAGATTCTTAATGATGCATAAAGTACTATTATTGTCAACAAATATCTTAGTATGCATGAAATTATACCCATAGTCCAACAGCTGGTTCTGAATCCACAACACTTGACCACAACATGCTACTGCAGCCACATACTCTGCTTCAGTTGTAGAGTTAGCCACCACTGTTTGTTTCTTGCATTGCCAAGATATTAATCTGCTCCCAAGAAACTGACATCCACCAGTTGTGGATTTCCTATCAAACTTATCACCTCCATAATCACTATCTGAATATGCAATCAGCTCCAATGGTGAATCCTTTGGGTATCACAAACCAAGACTAAGATAGCATCTTAGGTACCTAAAGATCCTCTTCACAGCATAAAGGTGACATTCTTTAGGAGTCACTTGATGTCGTGCACAAGCACACACAGCAAACATGATATCAGGTCTGGAAGCAGTAAGATACATCAAGGATCCAATCATGGATCTATAATGCCTGACATTAACATCTTTCCCATCTCCAATCTTTCCCCAAGGGTGTTCTGTATCCATAGGAGTAGTAGCCCTCTTTTCATTTGGAGAAAAGCCAAACTTCTTCAAGATTTCAGCAACATATTTGTCCTGGGAGATGAAGATACCATCTTCTTTCTGCTGAACTTGTAAACCAAGAAAGAAGTTCATCTCCCCCATAGCACTCATCTTGAATTTGTCTGTCATAAGCTTGGAGAAATCCTCACTCATCTTTGGATCAGTAGACCCAAAAATGATATCATCAACATAGACCTACACAAGCAACACATCTTTGCCTTTCTTCTTTGTAAATAGTGTCTGATCTATGGTGCCCCTCTTGAATCCATTGTCCACCAAATATGTAGACAAGGTACCATACCATGCTCTAGGGGCTTGATGAAGGCCATACATAGCCTTTTTGACTCTATACACTTTATCTGGATGCTCTGGATCCTCAAAACCAGGAGGTTGCATGACATATACTTCTTCAATAATGGTGCCATACAAGAATGCACTTTTGACATCCGTTTGATAGACTGTAAAGCCCATGCAAGATGCATAGGCTAGAAAAATCCTAATAGCTTCAATCCTTGCAACTGGTGCAAAGACCTCCTCCTAATCTATCCCCTCCTCTTGTGTATAACCTTGAGCCACTAACCTTGCCTTGTTTCTGACCACAATACCTCTTTCATCTCTTTTGTTCCTGAGAACCCATCTTGTCCCTATAGGTCTGGCATATCTAGGACAATCAACCAGCTCCCAAACATCCTGAATTGCAAATTGGTGAAGCTCATCCTGCATTGCTTCCACCCAACTTGGTTCTTTGAGAGCATCAAATATCTTCTTGGGTTCTTCTTGTGACAGAAAACATGCAAACAAACATGCTTGCACAAGAGGGGTATCAACCTTCTTGTGTATATTGGCAATAAATCCACCAAGTCCTTGATGAGATCTTCTTGTCTGAACTGGAGTCATAATATCACCAATGATCTGAGATGTGGGGTGATTCTTCATTGTGGAAGTGAGAACTCCTCCTTCAAAAAGTTTGGTGTCCTCAACTTCACGCTCCATGTTGCCAATATCTTCTTCATCAGACTCTCTTTGATCAACAGGAACCTCTTCATAAACATTGGAAGGTCCTCCTTGTTCAAAAGTGGAAGAGAAAAGATGTGCAAAGGTGTTGTCAACGTCTGAACCTTGTTTGTCAGTGCTTGGGCTGACAACGCTTGAACTGTTGTTGTCAACGTCTGAGCCATCAACGTCTGAATTGGTCTTGTCAGCGCTAGATTTGCCTTTGTCAGCGCCTGAAGAACCATGCATGTTTGTATCTGGTGGTATTTGGAGACCACCATTATCTTGTCCAGCAGAAGCAGCAGCAGCAAAAGCATCTGTCCAAATGGGAATTGTGACATATTCAAATGTAGGAGATGCCTTTTCTGCTTGTGATCCAACCCTCTGATTAACCTGTGTACCTGAAACATCAACAACTTGTTCTTCCACAACATTTGAAGTTTCCTTCACAATGTCTGGATTAGTGACAGGCATATAATTTAAAGTTCTAGATAAGGGTTCCAAATCAAACAACCAATTAGGACCACTCTCAGGATCACTAGGTTTATTCTCTAAGAACCTAACATGTACTCTTTCAACAATACATTTGTCCTCTTTAAGATAAACCCTATAACCCTTGCTCTGGACTGAATACCCCATAAAGTAGCCCTCATCACCTTTTGCACTAAATTTCCCTAAGGCATCACTAGTATCTAGTACAACTACATGACAACCAAAAGGTCTGAGAAAACCAATATTAGGTTTTCTTCCCCAAAGTAACTCATAAGGTGTTTTGTTCTGAATTTTGTTAACCAATGCTCTATTTTGCACATAGCATGCCGTATTAACAGCCTCAGCCCAAAAGGCTATAGGAAAGTGAGCATCAGCCAACATTGTTCTGGCTGCTTCAATTAGGGTTCTATTTTTCCTTTCAGCAACCCCATTTTGTTGTGGGGTTCTAGCAATACTGAATTGCCTAGTAATTCCTTTCCTGGCACAAAAATCATCTAGCTTCTTGTTCCTAAATTCTCCACCATTATCACTCCTAAGCATCTTAACCTCATTGCCAGACCTTTTCTCAATTTGAGTGATAAAATCAATAAGAACATCATCTGTGTCACTCTTCATAGCTAGAAAGAATGTCCAAGTAAACCTAGAAAAGTCATCAGTGACAACAAAACAATATGACTTGCCATTCAAACTCTCTATATTTGTTGGACCAAAGAGGTCCATATGAAGCATATGAAGAGGTCTGGAACTAGTATGCACCTGCTTGGACTTGAATGAGACCTTGTGCTGCTTGCCTTTAAGACATGCAACACAAGAGTGGTCATTGTGGAAGGCCTTCTCAGGCAAACCATCAACTAAACCAAGCCTCACAAGTCTATTTATATTTTTAAAATTTATGTGCCCTAGTCTCCTGTGCCACAAATTACTTTCATCTACTGAGGCCTTAGCATAAAAACAAGACATATTTGTATTCACTTTAATCCCATTTAAATTCACATTATATATGTCCTTATGCCTAGGTGTTCTATACTCAATATATTTCTCATCAGGGATTTTAAAATCCTTGCTTAACACCAAACACTCAGTATCAGTGAAAAGAACCTTATTTTTGTTATCACAAACTTGTGATACACTAAACAGATTATAATCAAGTTCTTTTACCAGGAAGACATTCTCAAAACGCAGATTATTGGTGAGAAGAGTTCCTTTGCCTGTAATGGTGTCGTAGCCCCCTCCAAAGTATACCTTATCACCATCTTTAATAGGAGTAAAGTTCGTCAGATAGTCTTCCTTTCCTGTCATGTGCCTTGAGCATCCACTATCCCAATATCCATAGTCATTGATCTGTCTTTGAATGCCCTGCACATAAAGAAAACAAATTAGTTTTCTTTGGGAACCTAAGTCTCAGAAGACTTGGATTCATCTGGTTGTTCAATAAGAACAGACTTAGTTCTCACAACAACCCCATTCTCATCCTTTTTAGGATGAAAAACCCAGTTAACCGCAATTGGTTTTGTAATGACCTTAGAAATGTAATTAAATCTATTGCAAGTCATTGAAATTCCATTATTATTAGGGTTTTGATCTTTCTTGGGTCTCCATGTTAAGCTTGAAGAAGCTTTAGACCCCTTACCTTGTGGCTGCAAATATTTAGGTCTGATCACGTTTCTGTCAGCGTTGGATTTTGTCCTGTCAACGCTGAATTTACCCTTGTCAGTGTTGAACCTAGGGTTTGCTACAAGAACCCATTGCCTATTTGACCAGGTGTTTGTCTTTTGAAAAGGTCTTTGTCCATGAGTGTTAGACCTTCTAGAGAAGAATGGGGCAGGTCTAATCACTTGTGGACTTTGCTGCACACAAGGTTTGGGTCTGACAACGTTTGACTTCCTAACAACGTTGACTTTCTTCCTATCAGCGCTGAAATTGTTCCTATCAGCGCTAGCTTTGGGAGCGTTGACACACTTGTATGCCAAATGTGAAAAGCTACCACAAGTATAACAGGCTTTCTTAGACATACTCTTAGGTCTAGAAGAGAAGAAACCTGTTCCATGATTGTTAACTTGACTCTTGGGTGACCTATTATTCCTATACATCTCTGCATATTTAATGGTAGGTCTTCTAACAGTGTTGGAGCTTAGGTCAACAGCTTTACCAGTAACTGGGTGAGTAACCTCAATGGATGGTGATTCATTGGGACTTTCACATAGCAAACCTCCCTTAACAAACAAAGTAGGGTTAGCTTTCTTCTACTCATTTAGGTCAGTCAATTTTTGTTGATACTCTTCCACTGGAGTGACAACTCTTGGTGGAGGAATGAATTCCACTTCTTGGCATTCGGGTATCCCAGTCCAAGACAAGTCCTTTCTAGGAACACCATAGAAGTCACCAGCTGGTGGTGGAACCAGAGAGTAATCATTCATCCCAATCCCAGTCATGTCCTTAGGATCCCTTTGTTTAGCTACACAGTCTCCTAGGGTTTGGGTGGCTCTATCAAATCTTTGAATCTTGAGGTCAACATTATCTTTATTCTTAATGGCCTCATCTAACTTAGCCTGTAGGTCTCTATTGACCTTTGTCATGATATTTCTAATATCCATACTACCCTCTAGCTCATGTTTTAAGATATTTATCTTATCTTTTAAATCAAATTCCATTTTCTTGTATTCAGAAACGGTTTTCTCAGTTTCAGTAAGAGCTAGTTGGTAATTGGACAATTTACACCTTTCAGTGCTCATATCATCTTTTAGTTTCAACACCTCTTTGTTAAGTCTATCAGTGTTTAACCTACAACCTTTGCTACAAAAAGCATCATCATATACCTCATTATCAGATGAAGAGGAGGAGTGTGCCATGAGAGCATATTCAACATGCTCTTCTTCTTCAATATCAGCAACCAAAGCTTTATCCTCTTCAGCATTTTTAGCCAGATAGCTCCAATCCCATCCAGTACCATCAATTCCTTGAACTGCAACCATGGCTTTGGAATCTTGAGCTTTAACAACCTGACTTGAGGGTTTACCAGCATCAGATCTTCTAGGAGATCTGCATTCCCTCATGAAGTGTCCCATACGATGACAGTTGTAGCATTCAACTTTGGATTTATCAAATCCAGCAGTGTCTTTAGCATTGAAGGTCATCTTCTTCTTGAACCTTCTATTCCACCTATTTGCTCTTATACTAGCAAGAGCCATGTTCCACTTGATGTCCATCTCTTCCAAGTGCTCATCACTTATCTGCTCAAGGTCCTCATATGTAATCACTGAACCATTGGGCAAAGAAGCAATGTAAGCACAAACAGTATCCAAATCCAAACCAGCAGGTTTAACTCTTGGGGAGTCATTCATGAATGTGTCAGCGTCTGAAAAGGAGACGTTGACAGGACTTGTTCCAGCACTGACAAATGATGATCCAGTAACTGGATGCATAAAAGAGTCCTTCTGATTGAATTGACCTTCACTATGAGAGAAGAAGGCCATGTTGCTGGTGCTAGGTTTGCTTCCATGTGCTGAAAGAGTTTCATCTTCCAACAGTCTTAGTTTGTTGTAGATGTCATCAAACGAGGAGCTCTTGTAAGTATTATTGGCAAGAATAGATCTTGCCTCAATCTTCCATGCCTCACCAAGACTTTTCAGAAAGGTAGCATTGGTGTCAACATCACCAACTTGTGTCCCCATGAAGGACAATTTGCTTGTGATGTCAAGCAATCTGCTTCTCACACTACTCAGCTTCTCATTGGGCTGAGCTTTGAAGACAACATAATCATGCAGAAGTTGCTTTTTCTTTTCTTCCTTAGTGTCTGCATTGCCACCATATGCAACTTCAAGTGCTTCCCAGAGATCCTTAGCAGATTCATAGCCTCTATATTTGTGCTGGTTTTCTTGTCCCAAAGAGACTTTTAGAATATTTAGGGCTTTCATGTCAACCCTTTTCTTTGCAATATCTTCAGCACCTACAGCTCTACCATCTCCAGGTTTTTCTCTCTTATCTTCATCAGGACATCCTTCAACAGCTAATCTTTGAGTAATGGCATCTTGAATCTTTTGAGCCTTATTGAATGAGTTTCCATATTCAATAATCTCCCAGAGTGTGTAGTCATAGATCCCCAGATATTGTTCAAAGTTGAACTTCCATAAGTCAAAGTTGGTTGCATCAAGCATGGGAATCCTGATGTTTGGTAAGGGTGAATTGGAGGTGGTTATTGCTTCAGACATGATGTTGTTAGGGTTTTGGTGTTTTTTTAGGGTTTCTGAGAAAATTAGGGTTTTGGTGTTCGTATATCGTTCTGGTGTTCTTCAAAGATCAAAAGTTCCTCAACAAGCTCTGATACCACTTGTTGATCCCAAACTTAGATCGATTAGCTTTGTGTATACGAGATTAGATCAAGTATAGCACGTAGAGAAACCTTTGTTATATGCTTTGTGAATCTAAGTGTTATGCGGAATTTAACACTTAAACAAGAACACAAGATGTAAACAAAACTTTCACTTTGATTATGAATGTCGAACTTGCTTACAATGAAAGATGTTTACGAATGAAAACTTATATAAAACTTGATACTAAACATTAACCTAAAGGCCTTCTTTTATAGACTAAGAAGCCTTGTACAATAAGCTACATATCAACTATTCTAGGTAAAGATAAACATAGAAAATACATTGTCGTTTCTATCCTTACTAGAAGTATTCTAGAATATAATAAACGTGTAGCTTATATATTCCATCAGTGCTTGTCTTCAATCTATCAATGCTTGACTTTAACTTGTCAACGCTTGAGCTGTCAGCGCTTGCTTTGTTCCTGTCAATGCTTGTTTTGTTCTTGTCAGCGCTCAAGTGATCTGGCCTTAATTTATTCCCAACAATAAGGATTCGTATAAAATGACTTTGGCTATTTTATGGCCTATAAAAAAGATTTGTACAAAATGATTTTCGGTAATAATTTTATACTGATGATATATTGATGGTTATAATAAAATCTATGTATTCACTCGGCGTTTTCGCTGACCTTTTCTTTTAAGATGTTTTAGCTCAGGTACTTGAAGGTAATTATCGGGAAGACAACAAGAATTCATGGCCCGCACTTAAATAATAATTTCCATTCAAATGCTTTGTAAAACCTGTATGAAATACAATGACTTGGGACCTATGTAAATTTGATATTTATGAATGGAAATGCTTTATTATTAAACGACGCGATTTTTAAGCGTTGTCTATGATGTGAGTAATGTACTATCCCGTAACACCAACGAGTCTTCCGCTGTATTGAATTGTGTAAATTTGGGGGTGTTACATTATGCGTCAATACAATTAAGGAAGCACGTAGAGAATTACACTACTCATGACTTAGAACTTTGAGCTATGATTTTTGCTTTGAAGCTGTGGAGACACTACTTGTATGGAACCAAGTGTGTGGTTTTTACTGATCATAAGAGTCTGCAACATATTTTGGATCAAAAGGAATTGAATATGAGACAAAGGAGATGGGTAGATTTGTTGAGTGATTATGACTGCGAGATTCGTTACCACCTTGGTAAAGCGAATGTGGTAGCTGATGCACTTAGTAGAAAGGAAAGAGATAAGTTTTTAAGAGGTAGAGCTTTGACAATGATGGAAAGTATTGATTTGACAAAGGTGATATTGAAAGCCCAAGTTAATGGTATGAAGAAATAAAACACTGAGTCAGAAAATTTGGGTAGAATGTTGAAACCATTGTTTGTAGTAAGGCCGAATGGATTGAGATATTTTGGGAATAGGATTTGGTTACCATTGTGTCCGTCTGAGGAAGGTTCTTTAGGAGTGCGAGATTTAGTGATGAATGAATCTCATAAGTTTAAGTGTTCAATACATCCTGGATCAGACAAGATGTATCAAGATCTTAAGAAAGTATATTGGTGGCCGAATATGAAGGCAGATATAGCCCAGTATGTTAATAAGTGTTTAACTTGTGCGAAAGTGAAGGCTGAGCATAAAAATCCGTCTGGATTATTAGTGCAACCTGAGATTCCTGAGTGGAAATCAGAGAAGATTACTATGGATTTTGTGACAGGTTTGCCAAGGACTTCTAGTGGTTGTGATATGATATGGGTGATTGTAGATAGATCGACTAAGTCTTCTCACTTTTTACCAATGAAGAAGACGAATAGTATGGAGAGACTGATGACAGTGTATGTGAAGGAGATTGTTTGTCGACATGGTGTGCCTTTGTCGATAATTTCAGACCGTGATAGTAGATTTACTTTAGAGTTTTAGAAATCTCTGCAGAAACAGATGGGAACGGAATTAAGTTTGAGTACATCATATCATCCGGAGACTGATGAATAAAGTGAAAGGACGATTCAAACGTTAGAAGATATGCTTCGAGCGTGTGTGGTTGATTTTGGAAATAGTTGGGATAGACATTTGCCGTTGGTTGAATTCTCGTATAATAACAGTTATCATGCTAGTATTAAAGCCGCACCATTTGAAGCTTTGTATGGACGTAAGTGTAGATCTCCAGTTTGTTGGAGTGATGTAGGAGAGATTCAACTGACTGGACCTGAAATGATATTTGAGACGACTGAAAAGATTGTGCAAATTAAGAAGCGTTTGTTATCTGCCAGAATTAGACAAAAGAGTTATGCTGATAATAGAAGGAAACCGTTAGAATTTGAAGTAGGAGACATGGTTATGCTGAAAGTATCGTCATGGAAGGGAGTTATTCGTTTTGGAAAGAGAGGAAAGTTGAGCCCGAGATACATTGGACCATTTAAGATTATCCAAAGGATTGGATTGGTTGCTTATAAGTTATAGTTGCCTGATGAACTTAGGGCTATTCATAACACTTTTCATGTGTCTAATCTGAAGAAGTGTTTAGCTGAAAGGGATTTGGTGATTCCATTGGATTAGATTCAACTTGATGATAAGTTTCATTTTATAGAGGAACCTGTAGAGATTATGGATAGGGAAGTTAAGAAGTTGAAGCATAGTAGGATTTCGATTGTGAAAGTAAGATGGAATTCTAGACGTGGACCAGAGTTTACCTGGGAACGTGAGGACTTCTTTAAGGATAAGTATCCTCATTGTTTAGAGAGGGTTAAGCGCCGAGGACGTTGCTCTTTTTAAGAAGGAGGGGATGTGATAACCTGAAACCGAGGTCATTGCTTAATCTTACTTTACGACTATTTTTGAAAATTTTGATGAGTTTGAATGATATTTATTTTTGGAGGTTTAAGTTTAAACTGATGTTAGGAGACTTATATTTTATCTTTAATAAGTATAGGGAGTATTAGCAAGTGATATGAGTTTAATTACTCATATCATTTATATCACAAAACGGACATAAAATGAATAAAACATTTGAAATTATCCTTGTATATGCTTGTTTTATTGTTTCGTGTGTGTAGGTACCAAGATCACAAAAATCAGCAAAATTGACACGAGTTTGAAGATTTCACCAAAAGCCAAAAGTCTAGATTGACTTTATTCGAGGATTCAAGTTAAATAAGGACTTTCGGCCAAGTGGGTCCCACATGTGTTTATCGGGCCTGAAAGCCCAATTATGGGAGTGATTTATAAACTATTGGGTCAAAGCCCAACAAAAGCCCATTTACCAAACAATAACAAATATATGAGACATATGAGAGTATTCCAATATTGGACCCAAAAGCCCAATAACAAATAAAGGATCGAGTGAAGATTTCTTGGGTCCAATCCAAGCCCAAGATAAAATAAAGAGACGATGAAAAGTAATATATACGTTCTCTTGGTCAACAGACTCGGTCAAAAGGAAATAAACAAAGAAAAGTGAAACAAGAGAAAGTAAACAAAAAAAGGGGAAGAACTCATATCCAGGTATAAACCCTAAAATTTGGGGGTTTCCAATTAAATAAGCAATTAATGTCACGCGCCTATGATTCAGAGATTAAAGGGAAAGATAGAGCGTGTCATTCACAATGATTCCAAGTACTATGCGCCACGTGGCCCTTTGAGACGTCACCAAAAGCCTATGATTGGCTGATTCTACTACCACCTAACAAGAGGCCAATCCTCTATTGCCACCTCAGCAGCAAACTAACACACATTGTGCCACTCTGGCAATCTGTGTGATGAAGGGTGATTTACAACCCTTGGATGATAACAAAGAAGAGAGAGAAGAAGGAAGAGAGGATCCAAAGGCTCAAATCGCCTTATCTCTAACAAACACCTCAACCCACCCCTCTCGGTTCTCCTATAAAACCCCCCTTTCCCTGTATTTTCTTTATCCCTTTTTCATTTATTGTTATAATGTCTTTTTGTAGCTAGAAAATTGTATTTTCTCTTTTTCTAAATATTGTAATTTTAAATTTGATATAATAAAAGTTCATTTTCAGATTTGTTCTTGATACTTCACGTTTTTATTTTACTGTTAAAATCATTTGCATTTTCTAAGTCTACAATCGGATATTATAAGTGATACTCGTTCATATAAGCTCAGTTAATAGATTATGCGAATGAATATTAGTGGATTAGGGATATAAACATGTCTATCCTCACTGGATAGACATAAAAATAAGTTGTTGTTTGTTCGAGAGACGTTTAGGGGTCGAGATCTTGCTCTTTTAGATCGGTGGTCTTGTTATTTGTCATAATATTAGAAAAGGTATCTCAACGCTAACCTACTTTATCAATGGGTTTTCGTCATTCAAGGGTTAAGCTCATTTAATAATTTTCTTTCTATTTTATTTAATTGCTGTTTGATTGATTGAAGAGTCTGAATGTTTAAGATTTTAGGATTGATTTATGATTTTCTTGTTTTAGTATAATTGATATTCGGATCTTCTAGATTTATTAGTTTTAATGCGTGTTTGAATCTGCTGTCATGAATGTTTCTGCTGATATAGATGTTTAAATGCTGTGATATTGAATGTATCCATTTATTTGATCATTAAACTGCTTAATAAAGTTGTCAAAGTTATCTATTATGCAGGTTTTTAAATATATGTTATGTTGTTATTGTATGCATATATTCTGCTTGAGATTTGCTCACAACATCTCATAACTAAATTGTTGTTAGTCAGCTGATTAGTCCTGTTCTAGCTTGTAAAATCTTGATAACATATGAATCTATGAAGTGGGTTGAAGATTTCTAGAGAGAGAAACTAGAGAGAGAAAGTGAGAGAGAACTATCTGATATTTTATTCAATTGAAAAGTGAAATAATCAACAACCAACCCCTTTCCATGGTGGAAAGGGGTATTTATATGCCAAGGCCTTATTTGGACTTGGGCCGGCCCATGACAAGCCCATGGGCCGGTTTCTTACTTAACTTAATAAGTAACACTAACTACGAGCTATTACAACATAAATAAATATTGTGGAATGACCGATACTTCTAATATACGTTAAAACGTATTTCTAACAATCTCCCCCTAAGGGAGGTCACTCCACGTTACAAAGTTCTTAACCTAGCATACTATACTAAGTCTTCGTTCTTTAGCTCGTAGTCTTTTCTTCTTTTTTCTTTTTGTTGTGAATATGTTGGTTTGATCTTTTAGGCTTTGGCTTGAGAGCATTGTTCTTTTGGCCTTTCACGTGCGATCTTTGCCTTCTTGTGAAACTTGCCTCCTCGTGACTCCATGTTCCACACACTTATGTCTTTTTGTTGAATTCTTGAAAGCTTCATAGTTTGGTACAGCGGAAGACTTCATCTTGTACTTTCTTGAATTTTTGCTGAACTTTGATGTAGAAAAACATAAGTATGTGGGAACGACTTCTACAGGTACACCGCAACACCACCGTCTTTAACTGGTACACAACAACGCCACCGTCTTCAACAGGTACACAGCAACACCACCGTCTTTAACAGGTACACAGCAACGACACGAATAAAATGGCTTTGACATTTTATTCTAATTCGGTAGCATTTTACCTCCGGTCGGTGAAGACCGTTGGACGATATTAGATATCGTACCCGTGACGGATAGTTTCAATTAAGTAACTTCCTGACAGGATTTCGCGGGTAAACCCGTTCTCTTTATTCGACCGTCCAAAGCTGACTGCGAACATAAAGAGTGAATCACTTGGATAAATTATCCTTGTGATTTGAAGCCGTCAATTCATGAAACCTGTAACAAGTGAATTTCAATTAAGATTTTCACCATCGTTGCTTTCCAGTTATCACGAGCTCAATTCATAAAGAATCTTGCACGTCACCTACCAAGTGCTGTTTGATGTTAACACTAGAAGGATTTCCACTCATCACTGTGATCAATAAAGAGTCACTCTGAGTGTTCTGGCAAGATCATATGATAATGCGTAGAGGCCTGGAACGAGTTTAAGTTCAATTAAGAATTAAACCACTGTTTCTTTCCAGTTTTTCACAAGATTGGTTCTAAAAGAACCGCACGTGTAACCTACCATGAGCTTGTTTGATGTTGGCTCAAGCAGGATTTCCATCTTCATTGTAATACTTGCGTATTACTCGGATGTTCTGGCAATATTACAGGAATACTGCGTAGGACTCATGAAAATCTCTTACTTTTCACAGTGTGTGAGAAAGCAAAGAATAAATGGAAAGTGTCCTAATGAGAATTTTGATGATCTCTTGGCTCTAGACTCGATAGTGCGTTTTGATTTAGTGAGCGATGGCTGGAGAGGAGTGCCACCTGTTCAATATCAGTCTATTCGGAGTGAATAAACCAATAGATAACGTGTTAATCTCCATGTGATTAAAACAAATACCTTTTGAGAGATATTTGAGTTAGCTGGGAAGGGTTGTGCATTGCATCACTGGGTCCATGATGTCTTTCTTCAATATCGAGAATCATTAACAAAAATGATCTCAATAGCATATGTATTGACCCGGTTTCTGCCTAAAGTTGTAAGGAGGGCTTCTTTCTTTACACCCTTTATCTTTACATTTCTTTTTCATTCTTCAACCCCTTCAGTACTTACCAATACATCATCACTAGCACCTTGTTGTGATTGTTCCAGTGCTAGCATCAGTAATTAGTCGGTACTCAGCTACGTTCACAATCTTTCTCCATCTTTCCTAGGACTTCTAATTCTATCTAGGGAATTGTCCTTGGGAAGATTCCATCGGCTCTGATGAATCATTGGACTAAACCTATTCCTACCACCATTTTGTCACCACATTCGTCGTGAATTAAGCGTGTTTTGGGAAAGTATAGCCACCATGAAAAATCATTGAAAATCACATAGGGTACTTGTGATATTGAAATCAAAAGTTTTGTACCTTAGGTGTTTTGTTCATCAAAAACGCTCCCCCTTAACACGTGCTTTACACATATTAAGTTGGATTATCGTTAAGTCTTTTTCATCTTTTAGCCAAGTATCATTTAAGTCTCCTTAATCCCATTTTCTCCCCTTATCCAAAATGTTAACCATTAATATTTGGGATATTGAATGGATTAACCGGTCTTTGGGTAAAAAATGAAATCGATGTTTGGCCATAGAACATGTTAATGCTCCCCCTTAAATTAATAAGGGATATTTGTAGTGCTTTAGTATGATATATTTTGAAAGATTTAGAATCTCGTGAGAAATTCTTGAAAAATTATCATACCTTAACACTACATCAAGCCGCAAAAGCACAATATTCACAAATATACATATTCACAATTAAAAACCAATATAAAGTGGACCTGAAATGTACGAACCATTAGATGGATCGTTGCAGTAACTTGTGGTGCACTCCATATGGTCTACCACCAACGAATCTTTCCAAGCTCCTCATCAATCTACGTTCACGGAGCTTTTGATCAATCTTCTTGATCACATACTTCGCCATTTGCTGATAACCCTGATGCCAATCCTCAGTCATCTCTGGTAAAGTCCCACCCAAATTAAGATGCTCCAACTTTCCTCTGACGAATAGGAGAGTCCCATCACTGTACTTATAAAGCTCACCCACCCTCATAAACTTCATTAACCCTCGACTGTTCAAGTAGAAAATGCCGTAATTCGGAACAGAAATGTCGGTATAGGGACATCTATCTACATGTTGAGGTAGAACTTGATTCATTGGACGGGTGAGGTTAAGCTTCCTTTGGTAGCTTTCGAATCCCAATTGAAGATCTTCAACTCGTTTCTTGATAACAACGCTTCGTGTGAACATACGAAGTGCTGTATTCAAAGCAATGATGTCTTCACGAGCAATATGGGTGAGTTGATCTCGGGTCATCATAAGCAACATATCTTCGATATCCTCAAGGCGAATGATAGAAAAATCTCCCTGCTGGATTTTGTATTCTCTGTCATCCTCCCTTTTCAGACGAATCTCTGTCACATGATAGTAGCCATTCTTGGCTTCACTTTTTAGTCCCAAAATGCTGGAGATGCGGATATCGGATCTAACGTTACTTCTTGAATTGGCTAAGCAGCAACCCCTGTACGCCCTTCGGACTCGTTCGTCCCAATGAGATGCACCTATAACAGCATACATATCATAATTACGAGTTACCCTTGGGACCCAGAGTCGGTTTACCTTTTCCTCGATCCAGGGTATTGTCCCCCAGTTGGCAGCTTTCAGCAAGGTCAGGGAGGTTGCGTACTTTGATGAACCCTTGAGGAGATAATCAAGATCATAAGTGACGAAGAAGTCGAGAGCAATCTGATTATCTTGAGAAGGATCAAGTGGAGGTGGAGCTCTTTCTGATTCATGGAGGCCTGGCCTTTGAACGATGTTAAGAGCTTTCAGGACCTCGTCAGCATAATACTCGAACTCCATTCGGGTTAACCTGGTTTTGGCGCGAATTCTCTTATCCTTGAGCGCTCTCTTTACCAACGACGGAGTGACCGAAGATTTATACTCATGAGCCAGAAATGCGCACAAGTCAATCGGACTGCGGATACGGAGATATAAAACATCTCTGTCAGCGTCTGTGATTGGATCATATTGCGCCGCTGCCGTGATCCAAGCCTGTGGCGGTGCAGTCTCGTCAATCTCCAACGTGTCTGCCCAGTCACGTGTGCTTGACTCAGGAACAGTAGATTGTGGTTCTTGTTGTAGAGGAGTGGAGACATGAACACGTGCTGGTTCTGATTCAGGCATCTCGGCGGTGTCATGAACCGGGGAGTGTTGTGCAACTTCAGGTTCAGTTACCGACTCTGCAATCACAGGAGCAACAACAGAACTAACAGGGTTAGTGGTAACAGGTATAGACACAGGAATAGATGTACCGGGAATCGATGACGCTGTAGTAGCATTCACATCGTGGCGCCACTTGGATCGTCTTTATTCCGTTGAGGTGGATTGTTCCTTCTGTACAGCATCTTTCTTAGACTTGGTTCCAGACTTAGACGGTTTCTTTGTGCTGGCAACCTTATCCCCTATTTCCGGCTGTTTACCACCATCATCCTTATCGCTATCCTCGTTGCTTCCCTTAGCACTCTCCTCATTTCCATCACCACCATCATCACCATCATCATCATCATCATCATCCTCATCATCATCACCATCATCATCCTCTTCTTCTTCTTCTTCTTCTCCTTCTTCTTCCTCTTCTTCTTCACCAGTACCCTCTTCCTGTTCACTTTCTTCCCTTTCTTCCTCAGGCAGAATGTGGTAAGGTACCACACTTCCAAACATCTTGAACAACCGTCATTGAGTGACTTGTAGAGAGTCTATTGAATCTTAGATTTATAAAAAGATCCAAGTTCCCTCATGCGAGCTTTGAGGATCTTCTTTAATTCAAAATCCGTTAAATCATTGGCAATTTTGTAGGCGGATTCTGAAGGATTGGATGACTTGATCATCAAGTTATCAGCCGCGAGTGTCTTCAACTCATCACGCAGTTTTGGCATAATGGACTCAACGGATGCTTTCACTCTCTCTTCAACAGAAGCTTCAAGTGTTTCTTTCTGTTCCTTGTATTTATCCCTCATAGCTTGAAGTCTCGTGATTCGTGCAACATGCTTATCAGCTTCAGCCTGCTTAACTTGAGCTAGTTCTTCTGCATGAGCTTTACGTGTCAACTCCATCTCTGCAGCGAACTTAGCAAGCATCTCTTCTTGGACTTTCTTAGATGCTTCTTCACTTTGAACTCGTCTATGTAGCTCTTGGCGAAGTTCATCCATCTCTCTTTTGTGATTATCCGTATGTTTATCCAACATTTCTGCCATTACAAATGCAGCCATTGTAGACAATGGAGAGCTGCTCTGGGTTGGTTGAAGAGGCTCGGTTGTGACCACAGTACTGAGAATGGGAGTTATTGGAGGTGGAAGAAATGGTGTTGAAACCGGTCTGGTTGGTAAGGGTTGTATCGGTGGAGGTTGAGTTACTAAAGGTTGAGTAGGTACCATGATTGTAGGAGCACCGGACTCCTTTTCAACACTTGCTGAAACGGGAATGGATGTCTCCTTCGAAGTAGAATACCGTTCAGGTGATCCAAACTCATAAACATCCTCTGGCTCCTCGTACTCTTCTTTAATATTCATTTGTGCACCCGAACCACTACCTCCCGTGTCTTTCCTACTCCTTTCAATAGCTATCTTCATTGCTTTTCTCTCAGCCTTGTTAAGAGTAGGATCATCAACATTTTCTTCGTCACGTAGAACAAACTCATCTGCAGTGCCTTTTCCCTTCTTAGCCTCAGTCTTCTTCTTCTTGGTTTCGGGTTCAGGTAAAGCAGCTGGTTGCTTGCGTTTACCTTTACTCTTGACCGTAGTAGACGAGTCTTCTCCAGTCTGAAGGCTTGCTTTTAGCTTCTTGATTTCTAGCAGCAGTAGCTTGTAATCAGCAGAACCTTTAATTTTATCCGTCAGAAGATAATCGGGAATAGGACCAGGAATAACACCACCAGATGGTCCTTCATGCCTTAGATCCACAATATGATCAGCCTCTTCAGTGTGATGACGACTTGCTGCACGCCTATCAATAGTAACATCATTCTTCATACAATAATTAATGATAAGCTTGATAAACCGAGGGTAAGGAAAGAAATTAGTCTTCAGCTTCTTGTTTTGGAAGAGTTGAAAGGTGAACTCTTCCCATAACAACAATGCATAATCTGCATTTGCGCCTGTGTACATTCCATGGAAGATGTTCATTATTGGACTACGCAAAGCATCATGCCCAGATGTTTTCGGTGTAAGACATCGACTAAGAATACCCAAGATTGCTCTCCACGGTTGACCTACTTTAGTGGTGGTAAACTCAGACACCACTCGTATGTCAGGACATCCAAGAGCATCGAACATCTCCATTAGTTCATCTTTGGTAGGATCCCTCGAAAATGACATACCTTTGGGTGTATCTCGTATTCCAAATATCTTACGGAAATCTGAAACAGTAAGTGTCTGCTGCTTGTTGTCGAGAGTGAAGGTGATCTTATTTGAAGTGCTTTCCTTGGTAGCCCAGAACTCATACATGTAATCATAAGGCACCGAGGCAGTACTCCTTAAAGCATTCTTGAAATGAGAGTGATCAAGGATTGCTATGGCTACTTTGAAACCATGGTGAGTGGATTTTGAGACTTGCTTCAGCCGGTAATTGTTTGGTATGAACTTGAGTGTTCGTGCTTCGGCAATTGCTGCTGCTCTAGAGTCTTGGATTGCTTGTACTGTTGGATTAGTCATCGTATCTGCTTAAGATAAGACATGAAAGGTTGATGCACAAAAATATATAGATATGTATCATTATTACTTCTAAGCATAACACTTTTCATAACACATTTCAACAAGTACTTATAACAGGCAAATACTATCAATCAAATAATCCTTCATCCGGAACTCTTCATTCGGAACACTTCATTCGGAACTCTTCATTCGGAAGTCCTTCATTCGGAACTCTTCATTCGGAAGTCCTTCATTCGGAACTCTTCATTCGGAAGTCCTTCATTCGGAACTCTTCATTCGGAAGTCCTTCATTCAGAACTCTTCATTCGGAACTCTTCATTCGGAAGTTCGTCCGGAACTTCTTCATTCGGAAGTTCACTAGGAACTTCTTCATTCGGAAGTTCACTCGGAACTTCTTCATTCGGAAGTTCACTCGGAACTTCTTCATTCGGAAGTTCATCCGGAACTTCTTCATTCGGAAGTTCACTCGGAACTTCTTCATTCGGAAGTTCATCCGGAATTTCTTCATTCGGAAGTTCACTCGGAACTTCTTCATTCGGAAGTTCATTCGGAACTTCTTCATTCGGAAGTTCATTCGGAACTTCTTCATTCGGAAGTTCATTCGGAACTTCTTCATTCGGAAGTTCATCCGGAACTTCCTTCATTCGGAAGTTCATCCGGAACTTCCTTCATTCGGAAGTTCATCCGGAACTTCCTTCATTTGGAAGTTCGTTCGGAACTTCCTTCATTCGGAAGTTCGTTCGGAACTTCCTTCATTCGGAAGTTCGTTCGGAACTTCCTTCATTCGGAAGTTTGTTCACAACTTCCTTCATTCGGAAGATTGCTCAGCCATGTTCATTCGGAAATTCACAAACGCACCTATGAAAGATTATTCTAAGCGCGATTTGGGAGTTTAAGGCAATCTAAGGCAACTTAACATCTTTCTAATGATATTCCGCATAAAACCCACCTAAAAACCCTAATCAATTAATCCTAAATAGGCAAACAAACCCTAAATCTGATAAGGTTGATTACCCGAATCAATTTATAAGATTTAATGATGAATTAGATGATTAACAAGTTAAAGATTCGATGTTATTACCTTTTAAATCGAATGATATGGATTGAGAGATGAAAAAACGAGAGTTCGAAAGCTTAAGTGTTTGTGTGTTAATGGCGGCAGGAGTAATAGTGAAGATAAAGAAAAAAACGGGGGGGGGGGGGGGGTTTGGTTTTGACTTAGGTCAAAATCTTACAACTTTTCACAAGTTGTCACCTTTAACCCTACACTTTTCTTTCCTTTTCCTTTTTGGTTTATAACTTTTCATTTTTCCTAACCATTGTTAAACTTAGCCAATATTAACCTTCACACAACTTAGCAATCACAACCTATTAGCAAATCTCCAAGATCTTAAAGCAATTCTTATCACATTGAACGAGCACAAGTCATGTTCTAAAGCAAGACCACTCATAACCGTTTAGCCAATTAATTTTCCACAAACACTTTTGAAGAATCGTTTTGATGACAAAGATGATTTAATATTTTCTCCCCCTTAAACGATGACCCGTTTTCTATTTAAAGAGCTGTAGTCATTGTTTAAAGAGTCAAATATTGATGAAAACATTTCCAATTAGTATCTTGAAAAAGATTGATTCGTGGTGGCAATAAGATTTCTCTTATTTTGACAAATTAATGCACTGAGACGTACACTAACTCGTGTTAGACCAAGTTGTAAAGTAAACTTGATCCCTTTGCATGATTTGGCTTGTAAATCATGCCCGAGAAAATTAATTCCCGTTGTGAGCCAACGTTTTCCAAGGAAATACGTGACTTTAATATGAAAACCGGGTTGCAGTCAGAAATAACTACAAGCCATAATGGGCATGTTTTAAAAATGTACAACTTTTATACGGACTCTATTTATGGCGCCGTGTCAATATTGATCGACATTTCTAAAGCCGTAAATATTATCGTACTAAAAGACATGCCCGATTTAAAAAACGAAAAATATTTTTGGTTTTTCTTGATTTTATAATTTTTATGGTTTTTCTAGGTTTTATATTTTTTATGGTTTTTCTTGGTTTTATATTTTTGTATTTTTCTTTTGTGGTTTATATATATACGATAATATACATGATCACGAACAAAGGATACTCCTGAATATTTTACCACCACTATTCAGCTGATTCTTCTGCCAATTCTTTGAGAGTCGCTGTAGTAAATGATTTCATGCCAAGCTTGTCGATCAAAAACTCGATTCGTCCTCGATCTAAGGCTTTGGTGAACATATCTGCCAGCTGATACTCAGTAGTGACAAAATACAGCTCGATCACTCCGTTCTCCACCTGCTCTTTAATGAAATGGTAGCGAATGTCTATGTGCTTGGCCCAGGAGTGTTGAACATAGTTGCAGCAAAGGGCAATGGCGTTCTTGTTGTCACAATACATCGGGATTTTGTTGAATCCCAAACCGTAGTCAGTTAATTGTGATCTCATCCAAAGGACTTGAGCATAACAACCGGACATGGCGATGTATTCAGCCTCCGTGCTAGAAATTACAGCGCTTTTCTGCCTTTTTAAAGACCAACTGATCAATCTGTCTCCAAGGAGTTGCACAGATCCAGAAGTGCTACGCCTCGTGTCTTGACATCCAGCATGATCGGCATCTGCGTATGATATTAAAGCAATAGAGGAATCGTTCGGATACCATAGACCACGATGAAGTGTTCCTTTAAGATACCGAAAGATCCTTTTAACAACATGTAGGTGCTTTTCGGTAGGCCGAGCCTGATACCGGGCACACATGCATACGGCAAATTGCAAATCAGGCCTGCTAGCAGTCAGATATAGAAGGGTGCCGATCATCACACGGTAAAGTTTTGGATCGACAATAGTCCCATTCCTATCTTCATCTAACTTGGATTTCTCCACCATTGGAGTGTCCACGGGGTCACAATTTTCAAAGTGATATTTCTTTAAAGATTCTAGAGCATATTTGGATTGATTAATAAAGATGCCTCTGGGATTCTGAGAAATCTGTAATCCTAAGAAAAATGAAAATTTTCCCATCATTGACATCTGAAAGCGTGTGGACATTATCTTCTCAAAGTGTTTAGACAATTCTATGTTAGAGGCAGCAAATATTATATCATCAACATAAATTTGTACCAGAATCATGTCGTTGTCCTCCTTGAGAGTGAATAGAGTGGGGTCCACCTTGCCTTTGGAGAAGCCTTCCGAGATGAGATATGTTGAAAGGAGATCATACCACGCGTGTGGAGCTTGTTTCAACCCATAGAGAGACTTCTTAAGCTTGTACACATGATTAGGAAACTCCGTGCTAACGAACCCATCCGGCTGACTAACATAGACTTCTTCCCTTAGTTCACCATTCAAAAATGTCGTCTTCACATCCATTTGATAGACGATCATGTTCATATGAGCAGCATACGCAAGGAATAGTCTAATCGCCTCCAATCTTGCAACAGGAGCAAAAGATTCTTCAAAGTCTATACCCAAGGCTTGTTTATATCCTCTAGCAACCAATCTAGCCTTATTCTTCAATACTGCACCCATCTCATCGAGTTTAACCTTATAAACCCACAACAAAGTAAGGATGTTAACTTTATCAGGGAGAGGAACTAATTCCCATACTTCAAGTCTCTAGAATTCATTTAGTTCCTCCTGCATGGCTTCAATCCAAGATGATTGAGTCATAGCCTGTTGCCAATTTTTAGGTTCAACTTCGGAGAGAAATGCATCAAAATAGAAATAGAGTGCACTCTCTTGTAATTGATGGCGTGTAGAGACTGGTCGATCGAGATTACCAATGACATTCCTAATTGGGTGATCTTTTGTCCATTTGGTGCTATGTTTTTCAATCCTAGGTGGTCTAGAGTGAACAATAGAAGGAGCTTCTTCTGAGGTAGACGCGGCTGAAGGGTTTTCAGGTATCGCAACACCAAAGAAAGGAAGCTCTTGTAGGTGAGCATATTCCAAATCGTGATCAATAGAATCCTCTTCCACATCATTAGGCACAAGTAGGGGTGACGATTCAGGTGTAGTTTGAGAATCACTTGGTAGAGGTGCATCCGGTTCAATGTTAATTGAAGATGCATTTGATAAAGCTTCATTAGCTGGAGCAACAACTTCAGGGATTGGAGCTATCACTACGGGTGCTGGAACTTCATCATTTGGGGGATCAAAGAATTCATTAAACAACAGTTGAAACAGTTTATCCCACTCGGGCCTTGTTGGTGGTAAAAATGATGTATAAGTAGGATTATTGGGAAGTAATCCGGAACTAATAGCACCGGTTCCCATCTCATGAAGCGCGGGTTCAGAGCTGCGTTGCTTAGAAGCCATTGCTGTCAGCTCATCGAAATCTGCGTCCATAGTTTCTACAATCTTACCAAGACGACGGTTGTAAATTCGGTATGCTTTCTTGGAGGGTGAGTAACCAATGAAAATACCTATATCGGCTTTCGGTTGAAGCTTGCCCAAGTTCTCACTATTAATGTTTGGATAACAAAGAGCCCCAAACACATGAAAAATGAAACATCGGGTTTACGGTCATGTAGAAGCTCGTAAGGTGTTTTTCCATGGCGTTTCCGAATGATAGAACGGTTTTGGGTGAAACATGCAGTAGATATAGCTTCTGCCAACAAGAACAATAGATCGTTCGCATAAATCAGCATAGTCCTAGCAGCTTCCATAAGCGTACGATTCCGTCTTTCAACGACACCGTTTTGTTGTGGAGTGCGTGCAGCGGATGTTTCATGTGAGATACCAACTCCTTCATAGTAATCACGAAGAGTCTAGTTGACGAACTCTGTTCCATTATCTGTACGAATACGGCGGACAGTAGTATTTAAACGTACCTGAATGAATTTCAGAAAAGTGATGATAGCCTTCGGTGCTTCATCCTTTGTACGTAGAAATCTAACCCATGTAAACCTGGAGAAATCATCCACAATTACAAGAATGAATTTCTTACCGCTCACACTTTCAGTTCTCATTGGCCCACAAAGATCCATATGCAAAAGATGAAGTTTTTCTTGATTGGTGTCTTCAGCTTTGGGCTTGTATGATTTCTTGGTACTTTTCCCCCTTGAACACGCGGAACATAAATGATCCTTGTGAAATTTGAGCTTTGGAAGACCACAAACTAATTCGTTTTTAGCCAGATGATTGATAGCATCAAAGTTAAGATGAGATAATCTGCGATGCCATAACCATGACTTGGTCTTAGATGCTTTAGAGAGAAGACATACGGGAGAGGCGGCCATCATGTCTTGTAGGGACAACGTATAAAGATTTGCACCACGAGATCCCTTCAACAAGTCTTTTCCTTCCAAGTTGCGGATGAAACAAGTATGTTGTCGAAAAGCAACCTCAAGGTTGGAATCACAAAACTGTCCTACTGAAAGTAAGTTATGACCAAGACCTTCTACATAGTATACCCTTGAAATCGTAACGTTTCCAATCTGATATTCACCATACCCCATTATCTTTGCAATATGATCATTACCGAATTTAACCGTACCAAGAAACTTGCTGACGAAATTTCGGAGCATCGAGCGATCTCCGGTCATATGCTTTGAACAACCGGAGTCCAAATACCAGAGGATGATTTGGACCACCTGAAAATATCACCACACGAAGACAATGTAGAGGTATCGGAATCTGAATGTTCCTTGTCATTAGCAGGTACAGATTTAAAAATCTTAGATTTGCTAACTTTAGGTTTCTTAGATTTCCTAGCCTTCTTCTTCCTAGTTGGTGGTGTAGATTCTAGTTGGCTTAAATCCTGAGGTATTTCTTCACTGATAGGCACTATAGTGGGGGCTGACCTAATTAAAGGGCACTGTTTCCATACTTTAGTGCTAGTGTGCCTAACTAAAGGACGCTCAGACCTAACCTGATTGGATGCATTCCTAGTTAAAGGGCACATTTTTCCATCTAATGTAAAGGTCCTACCAGTGGGACGCCATTGCCAGCCAACTTGGGCACGAGTTCTGCCAGTTGGCTTCCATTCAAGATCATTCCTAATGGCATTCATTTCATTCACATGATCAATAAGACACAAATCATGACGTTGGGAAAACATACATTCATTACAATTCTAACATTTCAAATCAGAATTCACAAATGGTTTAGGCTTCTGCACAGGCGCAGAGCTTTTAGTCTTAACATGATTCTTTTTATTTAAAGCTGAACTAACATTCCTATGGTGAGCTTCTACTTTCTTCTTGTTGGTACTACTAGTGGAGGGCTTGATCTTATCTTTCTTGAGTGGCGATCCTTTAGCCTTAGTAGACTCTTTTACTCCTGTAGAAGGCAAAGTGGGAATATTAGCAACAGATTTTAAAGGTGCCTTACTTGATGGTGCCAATGACGGTTTTGCTCCTGGGGTCTTATTGAATGGAGTTACAGCAATGGGTCTATTAGTGAGTAGTGCAGAACCTGGTTTACCTATGTATTGCAAATATGCTAAGCAATATTGAACTCGCTTAATATATTCATGAGCTGAGTAATGGTAGCTACTTGAGGGATCTAAGGCATAAAGATCGTCTAAAATATCCCTAACAAGATCTACATGCTTAACTGCATTCCTCATATAATCATCGTAGTTAACCGGGTTTCTCTTATAGAGCGGGTTCTTATAAAGCACTACTGACTTGGTTGTTGGAGCACTAGAGGATGGTTCAGAGTTGGTAGCTAAGTTATTAACAGCTTCTTGTCGGGTGAGAAGAAGTGTCTCCTTTAACTCGGCCAAAACCATGTTTTTGTCAATGAGCAGGATGTTTAAGTCAGAGATTTCCTCACATTTTTGGTTCAATTGTTCAACATAAGATTGTTGCTGTGCTGCATTAAAAGCGAAGCGTTCTTCTAGTGAACCATAAAGTTTGGACATTCCCTGTCTTGCACGATCCATCTCCCCTAGAATAGACGAAAGTCTAATTTCTACGTCCTGGTTTTTAGACTCTGCAGCCTCTAGTTCCAATTTTAATGTTTCATTTGATGACACATCTCTCTTCAATCTCATAATCTCTTCTTCTAATGCCTTAACTATTGCAATCATCTTGTCACTCGTCTCAACACCGTTTTCACAACTATTTGTTATCAAAAGATCCTCATTTTGAGTTTGTTGTTTTAATTCTAAAGATATACAATGTTGTTCTAGTTGATTAAAGCGTTTTGAAAGTAAATTGTAAGAATCTTGTAGCTTTAAAAACTCAGTGTTAGATTCGTGACAAGAATGATTATCTACCTCATTTACAGTATCAGCAACATTTACAGAGAGATCACACACATCATCACAAATATTCACAACATCACAGTTAATCATAGCGGATGTAAGCTCATTCGAATAATTAACATTAACAGTAGTAAGCACATCACACGAAATTACTTGGGACAAGAATCGGTCATATTCGGATAAAATCTTTTCCTTTTCAATTAACTGTAGTTCGTAAGCGGTGTCCATTTCATAAAACACTTTTTGAACTTCTGCAATTTCAAATTCAAGATTTTCCTTAAGAGATGCAAAACTTCCTTTTAGACTTTCGACAAACGGATTGATCTCATTTTTAAACAACTCGTTCATGTGTTCGAAAGCCCATTCTCCGGCGTTTAAGCCATTTGAAGTCGTACATTCCAAAATGACCTTGTCAAAACTAACAAAGTATTGATTAATCTCTTGCAAGTTTAACCATACAGTGCTAACAGGTGGAAGATCCTTTGGAATTTCCTTAGGACCTTCCATTTTGACAAGTGTAGGAAGTGTACTAGGGTTTTCTTCATTTAACATGTAGGTTGGTGCTGTAATGAGATCTTTGTCCATATGGAAGCGAATTCTAAAATCCGTTTTAGCAAGCTCCTGATTCATTTTAAAATAATCACAATTGGGATATTTTGCAAAATTGTATGACCGATTCTCATCAACTAGATCCTTATTGGTGCGATCATCGAAAATAACAATCGGGTCTAAGACCAATCCTAATTGGGTTGCATTATAAAGTCTTGGACTATGGTTAAAAGCTTGTTTTGCATACCGTGGGTTAGGGGGAAGGCCTTTTTGACGTGATAAGTTAAATTCTCTAAACGAAGCATCAAATAGTGCACTAGTTGAGAGGCAGCGTATTGTCTTAAAAGCAAATAATCTAGACTTCTAATCTTATTAGCCGCATTAATTTCCATCTCATTCTTCTTAGACTCGAGTAATTCAAAATCCGTTTGAAGTTTTTGAAAATTAGTGACCACTAACTCCTTTTCTTTAAGTTCATTAGAAAGATCTGCTCTTAAGGTTTCAATTTCTTGCAAATGACCCATTTGTTTGTTTCGAAAATGATCATACCGGGATTTGTTAGAACAATAGACGAAGGCACTAATTCTAAAGTTTGAACTTTCTCGTTGCATAAGGCAAGCTCATCAGACAAATTCTTATTCTTAGCTATGGTTTCTAAGAGTGCAGTATTCATTTGGCTAAGTAATGTAGTAGGAACCATGACCAAATCTGGTTGAGCAGGAGTATGCGTATGCGAAATGGCTCCCGGTTGCGATCCACTCAAAGTCTAGGGACTCACATTGATATTACTATCATTGATTGTCTCCTCATTTGAAAGACTCACCACCGAAGACTCATTCGAATCATCGCGCTCTTGCACAACTTGATGTGGTTGAATAATAGAATCAGTGGTATTATCAGTGGTATTAATAAGTACCTCAGATCTCTTTTCTGGCCCTAGGCTAGAGATAGTTGCCATAAGAGCAGCCTGTGCAGATTGAAGTTCATCGCAGTCTGAATCATAAGCATCAAGATCATCTGCTTGGTATGCTGCATTCTGTGTAGTGACCACGTCTTGTTCAGCAATCCCTGGATCAGCAAGAAATGCAAGCTCCTCTTCATCAAGTTCCCTTCCTTGTGCCTGTGCATTCACCAGATAAATTTTCTCTGCAAACCATTGACCATCCCTTCTCCTCTTGGGTTTCTTGCAATCCCTGGACATGTGACCTTCTTCCTTACAGTTGTAGCATGTAATCATTCTCAACTTGCCTGTGGAATTTGCCCGTGGAGGAGTGTTGACCATTGGAGCAGGATTGACCGTGCGTGCATTGGTGGTTGATGTAGTAGGTCTCCCCTGATAAGGTTGAATGGGTTGAACCATTACCCTGCCATTCTCAATGGTAGCTTGTTGGCGAGAATTGGATGAATTCCTCAGCTGATTGTTAGTAGGAGCTGTTCCTCTAAATCCTCGCTTGCTTAAAGTCCTTGTGAAGTAAGCAGACATAGTGGCTAGCACTTCAACTGGATCAGTTCCTTGTTTGAATTCAGGAATGGGGACTTCATCATTATCACAATACAGTGCTTGGTCTTATTGATCTGCATAAGCACTAGAAGGAACACTCATGTGGTCAGAGTAGCTTGATGGATATGCTGCATTCTCTTGATAAGTAGAATATGAAGACTGAGCATAAGGTGCAATGCTTGCTGGGTGAGGTTGTGAAGCATATTGTGATGAAGGTGCATTAAACCGATATTGTTGCTGATGTGAGGTGGGTGGTTGCGGTAGAATCGAGTATTGGGGGAAGGTTGGTGTCATGTAAGGTGATGGATGATAGGCTTGGTGTCCCAAAATATAAGGAGTGTTGTTGTGTGACAAGCTTGGTTGATTCGCCATCAAAGCTAGAGAATCAGGGTACATACCTCGAGGCGAACGGTGCATGATCACATGTTTCTCATGCTGCTGAAGAAAATCATAGAGTTGATCCAAATTGCACTTATGCAAATCCCTGGTTAACTTAACATCGGTAATATACTCACCCCATTCAGCTTGAGGTAAAGTATTCAAAAATTTGGTGTTAACCTGGAATGGAGCAATCACGAGATTGTATACATTCAGATCATTCATGAGAGTGGTGAATCTGAAGTAATAATCGTGAAGCGTTTCCCCTGGGCTGTACGTGAATCTATCAAACAGATCATACAACTGACATTCCCTTTCCTGTTTGGTAAGAGGCGTACCTTGTAGCAACACCTTTAGACGTTCCCATAAATCCTTTGCCACCGTATACTGACTTACCATTCGATAGATGTCATGTGGAAGAGCTTGGATAATGGTTTGAAGAGCCTTTTCGTCTGCATCGGCAACAAGTTGTTGTGCTGGTGTAAGTTCTTCAAACTCCCTTGGTCGAGTCACATTGTTAACCACGATGGTACCATAGTCAAGTGGACCATTTAAAATTGACTTAACCATAAGCCTCCCATATACCGGTTTTCCCTTAAGGTAAGACATTATCCGGCCTTGCCATGCTTCAAAAACTTCTTTGATGAGCATTGGAGGGCGATTATCCGTTCTCGTAATGACGGAAATATCCGTAAGGGATGTCATCTGAGGCATTACTGAATTCGGATTCATTTTGTTCACTTCAAAGAAACAAAGATTATCGGTTGATCGAGCAGTGAAGTAAAGCTTGTGAATTGTGTTGAGTTTTTGTTGTAAGAAACCAAGATTAAATCCTCTAAAAAATCGTCGAAAAAACAAGTAAAATATCCCTTGATTCGAAACTTTTGTTGATTCGGAAGTGTTGATTCAGAAGATTTTGGCTTGGAAATCCTTGATTCGGAACTTTTGGTTCGGAAGATTTGATCCGGAACTTTTGTCTTGATCCGGAACTTTTCCCTTGATTCGGAACTTTCCTTGATCCGGAACTTTTCCCTTGATCCGGAACTTTACCTTGATCCGGAACTTTTGGTTCGGAACTTCTTGATCCAGAATTTCCTTGATCCGGAACTTTCCTTGATTCGGAACTTTTGGTTCGGAACTTCTTGATCCGGAACTTCTTGATCCGGAACTTGTTGATCCGGAACTTTTTCATCCGGATGTTTTTGGTTCGGAACTTTACTGGGTAAACAGAAACCTTGTTTCGTATGAACAGTCGATCAAAAAATGAAGAAAAAACCCAGATTTTTTACCAAATAACCCAAAAAGTTTTGTGATTTCTACAATAATAAGTAAAAACTAATACTTATCTACTAACCCCAATCACAAAAACACCAAAAACTCCAAGAATCAAGATGGATCTTCTTAAAGAACACTAATACAATCAAAAACTAAAAAACAACACAAATCATTATCTTAAATCACCCCATAGCTCTTGATACCAAATGTAAAATCTTGATAACCTATGAATCTATGAAGTGGGTTGAAGATTTCTAGAGAGAGAAACTAGAGGGAGAAAGTGAGATAGAACTATGTGATATTTTATTGAAATGAAAAGTGAAATTATCAACAACCAACCCCTTTCCATGGTGGAAAGGGGTATTTATATGCCAAGGCCTTATTTGGACTTGGGCCGGCCCATGACAAGCCCATGGGCCGGTTTCTTACTTAACTTAATAAGTAACACTAACTACGAGCTATTACAACATAAATAAATATTATGGAATGACCGATACTTCTAATATACGTTAAAACGTATTTCTAACATAGCTAGTTGTGATGTTTGTCTGCTGACATGTTATTACGAATCTGTTTAAATAAGATTCTGTTTGATGATATGCTATCTTTGTTCTAATCTGCTTAGTTTTATTAATTGATATCTTGACCTGTGATTCTGTTTCATGTATGGTTAATTTGGAGTGATCTATTTTTTTATCTAGTTATTGTACTGTTAGTGAATTGGCAGTTGGATATAGTAATATGTTTATTTCTTCTGCGAGCTTGAGTAGTAATTGAAGATGTCTGCTTAGATTGCTGTATGACTCGTTATTGCTACTGATGTCCTATGTTTGTTTTGTGAGTGTTAATTCAAGCTTGATTGTTTTGTGAGTTTTGGTTTATTGAGATAACTATTGGATATTAGTTTGCTAAACTTTTATTTTGACTTGCTAGTATAAACTTTATTTGCTTACTATTATAGATTGTATCTGGATTTGATTGTTTGTGCGACTGAATTTGTTTTGTACTGGTATTATTAGTTGCTATTTTATTGATTGATATCTGAATTCTAAAAAAAAAATTACAAAAGAATTTGTCCTCCATGGGACTCGAACCCGTGACCTCACGTTTAGCATCACACAGCCTTAACCGCTGGGCTACCAAGTAGTTTTGTTAAATAATTGCATTTTTTGGTCTTTATTATAATTTTCTATTTTAAACTATCATATTAATTAACAAACGTTTTTTTTTCATAATAATGCCAAGTTTAAAGTTTAAGAAAATAAAATATATACTTTCCATTAATAATAGTTTTTATTAATTAGGCTCTAATTAAAAGTTTAAAAAAGTAATAAATAATTTTGTTTAAATAATTTAGTTACATTTTATTTTAGATTAAAATTAAATAAAGTTTTAATAAAACAATAATATAGTTTTAATTTGTCTTTTAGATTTAAATTGGGTAGACGATTCATGCACTTTTAGTTAAAAACGCAGGTATTTAGATAAAAACCGAAACCTTTTCAAATCAATTGTCCAATTTAAAACGAAAGTCTCAAATTTACAATTTCTTCGTTTACAACGAACCGGGATCACTCTCGTGTTGAATTAATCTGTCTTTAGCTTATTTTGGACTATTAATTTTTCCTAAAGGTAATTTCCTTAATTTGCTCTATAACGTATTATATTAAAATACACCGATACTTTTTCCCACACATCAAAAATTGTTGTCCCTAATATATGAAGATATAATACGAATTTATGAAGAAAGAAAGGTAGATATGAGATGAATTTTAGAGAGAGAAAGTAGTGAGAGAAAGTAGAGAGAAATTGTTGGAACTTGTGAAATATTAGATTGAGAAGTGAGAATAAAAATGAACCAACACCCTTCCTAACATGCTAGGAAGGGGTTTATATAGCCTTTGCTTACATGTAGCTTAATGGGCTATATGATCATGGGCCGGGCTTTCCTTTTGGGCTTTGGTTACTTATGAATGAACCTTAGCTTAAAGTTAAGCCCGTAATACACGACTAACATACTACCTATTACAACGTTCTAAAATACGATACATAATAAACATATGACCGAGCATTCTTGTTTGACTCAATATTTTGAGGCTAACAATCTCCCCCAATGAGAGGTCATAAACCTTGGTCATTTAGGAAATTTGTAGAGAGTACTAATCTCGCCATAAATGAGTCTTGAACGTGTAATCGTAGTCTTGTTCCTTCATGCTGTGATCTTTGAGCCTTTGTCGTTGTCTTTCGACTTTGTCTTTAATCTTGAGATCTTAAAATCATCCTTGACTTGTCTTTGCCATCTTG
Source organism: Glebionis coronaria (assembly GCA_025667525.1). Lineage (NCBI taxonomy): Eukaryota > Viridiplantae > Streptophyta > Magnoliopsida > Asterales > Asteraceae > Glebionis > Glebionis coronaria. Next base: position 514,563 of record JANFOE010000351.1, read on the forward strand.
CAATCTTGTGTCTTCATCCACATGCTCACACTATTAATTGTTGAATATGTCTTTAGGCATGAGTATGTGGTTTTGAATCTTTGACTTTGCTGAGTACACCGTGACGCCACCTTCTCGAGACAAAACATAGACACGGACTGAATGGCTTTGACATTCGTCCTAAATCGGTAGCGTTTTACCTCCGTTCGGTGAAGACCGTTATACGATATTAAATATCGTACATGTGATCAGGTAGATTCAATTAAGAATCTCCTTGAGAGGGTTTCGCGGCTGTACTAGCCGTTCTCTTTACTCGACCGTCTCAAAGCAAGACTACGAACATAAAGAGTGAATCAATTGGATAAATATCCGCTTGATTAAAGTCATCAATTCAAATTCCTGGAACAAGTTTGATTCATTAAGAATCTTACCATTGTTGCTTTCTAGTTGACACAAGCTTGATTCATAAGAATCTCGCAAGTTACCTACCGTAGCGCTGTTTGATGTTGACGCTAGAAGGATTTCCATTCGTCACTGTGAATATTAATAAATATCACTCTGAATGTTCTGGCAAGACCATAAATATATTGCGTAGAAACCTGAAACGAGTTTGAATCAATTCAGAATCAAACCACTGTTGCTTTTCAGTTTTACATATGTTTAATTCATAAAGAATCTTACATATGACCTACCGCAGTGCTGTTTGATGTTAACACTGGAAGGATTTCCACTCATCATTGTGAATACTAAGTAGTATCACTCTGAGTGTTCTAGAAATATCTCAAGGATATAGCGTAGGACTCTGTTGATCTTCATCCGTGTGTCCTAACGAGATTTGATTGATCTCTTGGCTCTAGACTCGATTTGTGCACTTTTAGTGGTCGGAGGCTGGAGCAGATGCCACCTATTCAATATCAACTATCTCGGAGTAAGAAAGTCAATAGAAGTCGTGTTGATCTCCGTGACAATAAAACAAACTTCTTTTGAGAGAAGCCTGAGTAGCTAGGAAAGGGTTGTACAAACATCACTGGGTCCATGATGAGTTGTCTTCATGATGTGTTGACCCGGTTTCTGCCTAAGTTGTATGGAGGGCTTCTTTCTTTTGGACCCTTTATCCTTACATTTCTTTTTCAATCTTCAACCCCTCAATGCTTACCAAGACATCATTACTAACACCTTGTTGTGATTGTTCCAGTGCTAGCATCAGTACTTAGTCGGCATTCAACTACGTTCACATTCTACTCCATCTTTCCTAAGGATTTCTAATAATCTATTAGATTGTCCCTGGGAAGATCCCTCCGGTTCTGGTTGGATCATAGGACATAAACCTAACCACCCTTTTGACACCAATAACTTTGTGAATTAAAGATGTTGTGGGTATTTGATCGTAACCATGAAAACCACTTTAAATTCTAACAAAGTGTTTGAAAAACATTTAACACCTTGCTAGTTTTGTCGTTTCAGAAATGCTCCCCCTTCACATGTGCATCGATAATCGAATGTGTTTCGCACATGTAGGTAAGAGTTAAAGTGCTTGAGTCTTATATAAGATCACATTTTAATCACATTTTCTCCCCTATCTCTAATATATAAAATCTTTTGATATTAGAGATACCAAATTTGATTGAAATATATTTTGAAAAATAGTCTTGAAAATCTCCAGGAGAAAGATGTGTTATCTTTTGCATGAAGTTAAAATGCTCCCCCTCAAAAATTGATCCAATTGAATTGTCATTGTGAGGATATGATCCACATTTTGCTTTTTGAGGATGGGAGTTGTTGAACACACAATTTTTGAAAGATTTTGAATAATCATTGAAAAATTCTTGAAAAAATTGTGTTCAACGCTTTTTTGAAAAATCCTATTTCTTTTTGTCGAAGAGGTTTTTCTAAAGCATAAACTTGAGTTCATAGACTTTGAATGTCTTGACGAATCCACTCAAGTGTAAGTAGATTTCTCTTCTTTTGCTGAGGGTAAGCGCACTAAATCATACACCCCCCCGTGAATATTGATCCGGGTTGCAATCTGAAAGTGATTACAAGCCATTGTGTTGAGCTCAAAACGTGGAATGTTTTGTGACAAGCTCAACCCGTGATAGATTGCTCTACCCGTTGTTTGGAAATATTGTCCAAAAATAGACAATTTCCTTTATTAAAAGAAGAAATGACATGTTTTGAAAAATATTTACAACTTTCATTCGAGCTTTATATACACACCCGTGTCGTTATTGAGCGACATTTCTAGGCACGTCCATATTATCGATAATGAAAGACATGTCGAGAAGAATATTTTTGGATTTTGAAAGATTTTTTAATTTTGTGTTTTGTTTTTATATGTTTTATATTTTTGTATTTTTCTTTTTTTCAATGATATTTACAAGTAGATGTTTGATAGATAAATCAAGAAGGCTTCTTTGCCAGAATCTCCAGTTCTGCCAGAGTCAAACATCTCATACCAATTTGCCTAACTAGATACGCAAACCTCTCTTTCGAAAGAGCTTTTGTAAACAAGTCAGCTAATTGGTAATCAGTTCCAACAAAGTATAATTCAACAATACCCTTTTCAAATTGTTCCTTAATGAAGTGATATCTGACATCAATTTGCTTCGTGCGGGAATGCTGTACCGGATTGCAGGAGATGGCTATGTCAGACTTTGAGTCACAGTACATAGGTACTTTATCAAAGTGGAAGCCATAATCCGTGAGTTGTGTTCTCATCCAAAGAACGTGAGCACAACACGCCGATAGAGACACATACTCCGCTTCGGCTGATGAAAGTGATGTGCAATCCTGCTTCTTGGAAGACCATCCCACAAGCTTATCTTGACCTAGAAATTGTGCTCCACCAGAAGTACTTTTACGTGTATCAAGACACCCTGCATGATCAGAATATGAATAGGCCGTTAGAAAGAAACCGGTTTCCCTCGGATACCAGAGTCCCAAATGAATGGTATTCTTTAGGTACCGAAAGATCCGTTTAACCTCCTTGAGGTGCTTTTCAGTGGGTCGTGCTTGATATCGTGCACAATAGCATGTAGCATGATGTATATCAGGTCTGCTTGCTGTCAAGTACATGAGGGAGCCGATCATGGAATGATATTTCGTTTGATCTTTGGCATCTCCCTCCAAATCAACATCTAGGTATGTGGTTGATAATGGTGTCCCAACGGGGTCACATGAGGTCATACCATGCTTTTCGATTATCTCTTGACAATACTTAGCTTGGTTTATAAAGATACCACTTGGGGATTGGTGAACTTGAATTCCTAAAAAGAATTTTAGTTCGCCCATCATTGACATTTCAAATCTGTTGTGCATTACTTTTTCAAACCATTTTGAAAGTTTCGGGTTTGTAGACCCAAAAATAATGTCATCAACATAAATCTGCACAAGCAAAATGTCATCCCCATATTTATAAGTGAAAAAAGTTAGATCAATGGAACCATTTGAGAAACCTTTGGAGACCAGAAATTTCGAGAGCTCGTCGTACCACGCCCTTGGAGCTTGCTTGAGTCCATAAAGTGCTTTGTGGAGACGATACACCTTGTCAGGATAATAAGGATTGACGAATCCTTCCGGCTGTGTGACATAGACTTCTTCCTTCAAAGAACCGTTAAGAAATTCCGTCTTTACGTCCATTTGATAGACAATGAATCCCTTATGTGCAGCATAAGCAAGAAAAATCCTGACCGCTTCCAGTCGAGCTACTGGTGCAAATGATTCTTCAAAATCAATACCCTCTTTCTGTCCATACCCTTTAGCCACTAGCCTAGATTTATTTTTGATGATCGTGTTCTCTTCATCCATCTTGTTTTTCCAGATCCATCGAAGATTTAATGGAATCACATCGTATGGTCTGTCAACAAGTTCCCAGACTTTAAGTCTTTCAAATTGTTGAAGTTCATCCGTCATCGATTCGATCCAAGCATGATCAGCCATGGCTTCTTTGATGTTTTTCGGTTCAGCTGTACTCACTGCGAGTGCGAACATACAAACATCGCCATCGGTTGTGAGTTGTCGTCTTGTACGAACAGGCTGTGAAGGGTTTCCAATTACGTGAACCAAAGGATGATCTCGGGTCAAATGATGTGTTGAAGGATGTCGTTGGTAGAACGTATGCATATTTTACAGATCTACATGGCGAGTATAAGACTCTCTAGTTTCGTGTACCGGTGTACCGAATGGGTTGATAAATTCGTCATCGTCAGATAATGCATCGTCTCCTTGATTTGTGTTCTCTGGAGCAATGACAGTATTTGTGGATGTTGTAGGATCGATTGTTGAAGTGATATTCTGAGAAAGTAAATATGCAGCAACCCGTGTTGAAGTAGATGAAGTTGTATCCTTTTGTTGACGATGATCTGTATCATCATTCTTATCATGAGTGACAACGGAAGACTTTGATACAACTTGTTTCTCCCCCGTGAAATATTCATCATACATTGGTCCATATAACATTTCCAACTCTTCAATTGTCGTGTCGACTGTCATATCAGCTCTAGGAACATTTTCTGGAACCAGCGTTGAACTTGACGGTTCATTACTGTGGTCTTGAGTTCCGAGTTCCGTGCGCTTGTGAACAGAAGTCGTTTGTCGTTGTGGATCGGGACTTAAACTGTTTTGTTCAAGTGCCATTTCTTGTAATTCATCAAATCTGACATGAATAGTCTCGACTATCAATTTTGTTCTCTTGTTGTACACTCTATATCCCTTAGACCGAGTTGCATATCCCACTAGAATGCATGCATCACCTTTCTCTTTCATCTTGTCTAGATTTTCACCATCTCGAATAATGTAGCACGTACATCCAAAAACGTGAAGGTGTTTGAGTGAAGGTTTTCGATCATGAATTATGTGATATGGTGTCTTTTCATGTCTTGGGATAATTAAGGAGCGGTTTTGTGTGTAGCATGCGGTTGACACGGCTTCGGCCCAAAAGTATAGTGGAATTTTTGAAGCGGATAATAATGTTCGAGCAGCCTCAAATAAAGTACGGTTTCGTCTTTCAACAACGCCGTTTTGTTCGGGTGTTCGAGCAATAGATGTTTCATGTTCAATTCCTTCGGCTTCAAAATAGTTTCTCAGTTTTGAATTCAAAAATTATGTACCTCTATTAGTACGAACCACTTTGACTTGAGCTTGAAGACCACGTTGTATCAGTTTAAGAAAGCTGATGAGAACTTCAGGTGTTTCATCCTTGGACCTCAAGAAGTGAGTCCATGTGTACCTTGAGTAATCATCGACAATTACCAGAATATATTTCTTCCCATTGATACTTTGAACACGCATGGGACCACATAGATCCATATGGAGAAGATCTAAACGTCCTTTAGAGCTTGGTGTGGTCTTTGTTTTGAAGCTACTTCGTTTAGCTTTACAAAGCTCACAAGAAGAACAAAGATGATCTTTGATGAATTTCAAACTTGGAAGGCCTCTCATAATATCTTTCTTGGAAAGCAAGTTGATGGTATCAAAATTAAGATGAGATAAACGTTGATGCCATAACCATGCCTGAGTCGTTGAAGCTTTAGCCATGAAGCAAATTGGAGTTGATGAAGTTGTGTCTTGAAGTGAAATTGTGTAAAGATCAGTACCCCGTGTACCGGTAAGTAAGTCATTCCCATCATAATCACGAACAAAACATGTCTTCTTTTTAAAAGCAACCTCAAAATCCGCATCAAGAATTGACCAACCGAGAAAAGATTGTGATTGAGCCCTTCGACGTAGTATACCCTTTTGATCGTAATATTCCCCTGAACCAAATCTCCATATCCTAGGATCGGTGCAAATTGATCATTTTTGAATCGGACCGTACCTAGGAACTTCTCAACGAAGTTAATTAGAAGCTTGAGATTCCCCGTCATGTGCTTCGTGCATCCGGAGTCCATTATGAAGAGAATTATTTGTATCACATGCAGAAGAGTTAGAACACGATGGAGCATATGCTAAATTGGATACCACAGTAGTTTTGATAGTAGAATCATTAGTGTCCTTATCAACATTTAAAGGCAAACTAACACTCGTTTTCACATTTTCTGTCCTAGCTTTCGGCATCCATTTATATCCTGGAGGACATTGATTAGCAAACCACCATTTCCAAGACTTGCTAGCAGACTCATATAATTCCTTAATTTTGCTTCTAGGGTTCTTAGTGGTGGAGTCTAATGCATTACTTTTCTTAGTAGGGGTTGCACTAGAATGGTTCACTTTGCGTTTGGGTTTTCTAGCGCTAATAGGCATCGCAGTTTGCTTCTTAGTTCTAGTATCTACGCCTTTGACATTATTCGAAACACACATAGCATGATTAGCATTAGCACACTTTCCACATTTCACACAAACAAACTTAACATTCAAAGCATTCAAAGTAAATCATTCAAATCGTCATTACATGCGATTACAAACGTTTTATTCTTAGAAACATTGAAAATCCTAGGGTGGTCTTCTACTGTCTTCATCTTCCCTTGACTTTTGTTTTGCCAAACCTTTTCATTCATGCTAGTGCTCTTAAGCTGAGGCCGGCTAACAATATCAGTGGGGATTACTCATGTAGTAAAAGACACACGTCTATTAGTGTTTCTAGAAGTCTGAGGTGATTGACTTTCTTTGTTTTGTGTAGGTTTAGTGGCCAATCTATACATCCCTGGTTTAATCACATTATTGTGCTTAACGCTTGGTGCTATAGTATTCTTAATGCGTTGATTCTATGGTAACCTTTCCTGTCCATCCATCTTGGGGGCAAACACAGGTTTTGCAAAGGAGGAATTTGATAAAGCAGATGGTTTTCCCAAGATAGAGGATCTATTCACTTTAGAGGCATTGGGTTGTCTAACAACAGGTTTCTTAATGCTAGGTTCCACGACTTTCCCACCCATTTTAGCAATGAGTTTCTGCAACTCTGCTATCGCTGTTTCCCTGTCTTGTAACTGAGCTTTCAACCCTTTAATTTCCAAATTCAGTTCATTCATTTCTCGAAACGTTATGGAAAGTTTTTCTTGCAAGTTATTATCATGTGAAAAACGACCAACGTCTTTTTGCAAAGCAAGTTCAAGAGAATGACAATGTTTTTGAAGGAAATCAGTTTTGTTTTGAAGTAACTCAAAGGCCTTTTTATCAACATTTTCTTTATGTTTCGAAAGCTCAAGTTCAAGACGCTCACAATCTTTGATTTTATCAAGATATTTGCATGCAGCATCAGAATATTCATCGATATCAGCACAAGATTGAAGAGTAACACACAAAATATCTTTGGAGAGACATTCTTCTAAGAGTAAATCATATTCATCTGAATAAACGGACTTGTCCATTTGAAGATTGTCAATTTCTTTGTCAATATACTCAACATATTTTAAATCATCAAACATCTCAGACCGAATTAATCTTTCAAATTTAAGCATATTTTCTTTTAATGTGGTCGTGTTCGGTATTAAGATTTGTTTGATAAGCACAGTTATATCTTGAGGAATTGGTTTTTTCCACTCGTCATTTTCACGTTGTTTCCATTCATTGTCAACAATGGATTTAATATTATCAATGTAATGTTGTAGAAACCCAAATGTCTGCCTACTCTTGCTTTTAGAAGCATCAAGAGGCAAGTAGTTGATGAACTTAGAAACGTTTGTTTTCTTAGTAGCAAAAGCTTTCTTCCATTGACTTCTTCTTTGTTTGCATTCTAAAAACAATTCCTCACAAGACTTTTGTTTTTGTGTAGTGAAAAGACCATATAGACTATTCTCATAAGCATAATTGTATGGTTTCACAAACTCTTTATTGACCGGTGATCTACTCTCCTCTTCCCAAAGGGATGTCTCATCATAACCAAGAGGATATTCAGGATCGGTCCATTCGGACTCATCCATATAAATGCGTGGGTTTGCAGCTTGAGCTTGGGCAAGATAATCAGGACTTGCAAAGCTAGCTTGACCCTTAAACATAGACGGAGGTGCTAACATTCTTACGGTTTGAATAGAGTCATGCGTTTTATAAACAACTTTTTTCAAAAATTCGACTTGTTTTTCTAGTTCCGTTACTTTTTCAGTATCTTTTTCATGTCGACTTTTGAAATCTTGTTTTAACGTTTCAACCTCTTGTTTCTTAACATCAAGAATTTTAGCAGACTCGGTGTTATCCATCGAAAGCCGTTTTTCAAGTTCGTTAACTTTGGTGGTAGCAAGGTACGTTTTTTGACGTTCATCCATTAACAAAACATTAAATTGACGTTTCTTTTTGGTTAATAACTCAAGAGTTTCGTTGTATTTCTTTTCAAGATCGTCCTTTTGACTTTTTAACGCACTACCCTTGTACCCCTCAAGTTCTTTGGTTTTCTGAAGAAGCTCATCTTTATAGTGTTCAATGGTCTCACTAGATGTAATTAGTGCGGCTTTGCATTCTTCAAAATTTTGAGTGAGCGATGCGTTTGCCTTCTTTAATTGCTTTTGACTTTTTCTAGTTTCATTGACATCTTTTTGTAAACTGGCAATTAAATTAGCAAGCGCGACATACTCCTCATCATCATACTCATTTGCATGTTGATCATCCTCAAAATCATTATTGCACATGTCTGATGAATCGGGTGTGGTATTGCTATCAACCTTTTCTGTCATACATGTGTCATTAATGGCATTGGGTATCTCACTATGCTCATGAGTATCACCAAACACATTATATTCATCAGTGGTGTGTACCTTATCGAGTGGCTCAGTGTCAAAGATAGGTCCATTGTCATCTTCAGTGACGTTGAGAACTTCGTCAACCTTTGCCATATACGAGTAATGTGCTTCTAATTCTTGGTCGGAGGCTTCATCATCAGTATCATCAAGCATTGCTCCTTCCTCAGCCGAAAATTTGACCCCTGCTTCCATCTTCTTGCATAACAACATCTTCTCTTTATGATAGCTAGAGTCCCTAACCCGTTTCGGCTTTCTGCATTCCTTTGCCATATGCCCATAACCTTGGCAATTATAATACTGAATCCCACTTTGTTGAACCACTTGTGTTCCAACAGTTTCCCTATTCCCAGTAGCAGCAGCAATCCTTTGAGTATCATACTTGGCAGTTTGTCGATCATACCTTGTACAACCCTCAACATGTGTTGGATTATGTCGATCATACCTAGAAGGACTTTCACCACGCCGACGTGTGTCATACCTTGAAGGGTTCTCAACATATTGGTTCTTTGTGTTGGATGATGTTCGAAGATTGTTGTTTGTGGGTTTGAAGATTTTCTTGTATGTCTTCATAATGAAAGCAATTTGTTTTTTCATTTCCTGATTCTTCTGAGCTTGATCTTCATCACTATCCTCTTCAGATGATGACTCAGATGGTGGTGATGGTGCTCTTGGTTCTTTGCCACGTGATCTTGTGGATAATGAAGACTTGGATGATGTGGAATATCGTGGGGAGGATGATTGAATGGAATATGACTTTGGAGTACGAGATCTATGATCTTGAGTGGTAGACACTAGAGCAAGTGGATTAGCCGTCTTTGCAACTCGTTCAGCTCGAATTTCATTTGCCTCATGCTGAAATTGTTTCAAGATATCAAAGAGAGTGTGATAGTTTACCTTGTCTAACTGCTTCTGTTGTTTCACCAAAGTAACAAAACGTGTCCACTCTGGTTGAAGTTGCTGAAGAAATTGCACATTGACTTGTATGGTGGAGACCTCTAGGTTGTTTCTTGTCATGTCGTTAATCATCTTGTAGAATCGTGAATAATAAGACTCAATTGATTCTCCATCCAATGCAGTAAACTTACCAAAATTCCAAAACAAGTTAGTTTTAACATCTTGCTTGTTGAGTGATTCTCCTTGTTGCAAGCGTTCAATAGCCGTCCACATTTCTTGTGCCGTAGGGCATGCATCAACCGTGGAATAAATATCATCTCCAATTCCACTTAGAATCATATAGATCGCTTCATTTTCTGCATCATACCAAGCACGCTTCTCTGGTGTAAGATCAGATAACGTTTCTTTTCTTGTGGTTGCGGGTACTTCTGTGGTAGTGTCAGTGGCTGGTGTATGAGGAACAGTGATATCGGAGAAAACAAATGGTCCATTGTTAATACATTGCCTCAATGCATCACCATTAGGTCTTGTATCAAGATAACGAAGAAAACGTGATTGCCATTGACCATATCGACCGGCCACAAGCATTGGTGGTCTCTCTTTGTTACCCGCCACCATTATGTTGTTGTTCGTCACACGGTATTCTGCAGTAGAATCCATCTCAAAATTCTCTGAAATGATGAAGTGAATATGGGTCTTAAGTAGATATGATGTGATTGAGTTGTTGTTGAAATTCCGTAAAATGCTATTTTTTTCTCAGTCCGACAATAAATTCCTCAGTCCGACAAAACGGTAGACCAAAAAATTTTGTATCGCCAAAATTTGAAATTGAGCTAGAAATGTCCTAAAACTAGTATGGAAAAATTTGAATTTACATGACGTAAAATTTTTAACTCTGATTTTTTTTATCTTCGTGTAAACAATATTCCGAAACTAGTCTAGATGGTGGCTAAGTCTAAAAAATACTCAAACAAAATTTAGCTAAACATGTCATCGGAATGTCCATCGGAATGTCCATCGAAATGTTGGCTGTCGGAATGCTTAGATCGCAATGCACTGTCGGAATGTTTAGATCGGAATATGGCTTAGATCGCAATGTATACCTGTCGGAATCCCAAATCGCAATGTTTACCTGTCAGAATGCTTAGATCGGAATGTTCAGATCGGAATATGGCTAAAACAAATTTGGCAGAGTAACGACTCAAAAGTCCCTTGAAACCGTCGGAATCCCAGATCGCAATGTACGATCAGAATGTCACGTCGGAATAAGGTATCGAAATCCTTAGATCGCAAAGTAGAACCTAGTGGTTATTGCGATCTGACCTCACTCCCTTTGTACTTTCCGATGGTGATACTTGCAAGAATTTCGGAAAGATGAAAAACAAGAAATTTCTCAACTTTCGATCCAAAAGACTTGTGTTTAGCCAAAAACCAAGATACCCAAGTCACTACGACACGATTAAAGAAGATATACGACTGAACAAACACTAACAAACATAAAAAGTCTTGAATTCGTGGAAGAAATAAGGTTCAAATCAAATAAATCAAATGAAAACACAACAACCAATCACAAAACTATCACATGGCGATTGATACCAATTGTTGTCCCTAATATATGAAGATATAATACGAATTTATGAAGAAAGAAAGGTAGATATGAGATGAATTTTAGAGAGAGAAAGTAGTGAGAGAAAGTAGAGAGAAATGGTTGGAACTTGTGAAATATTAGATTGAGAAGTGAGAATAAATATGAACCAACACCCTTCCTAACATGCTAGGAAGGGGTTTATATAGCCTTTGCTTACATGTAGCTTAATGGGCTATATGATCATGGGCCGGGCTTTCCTTTTGGGCTTTGGTTACTTATGAATGAACCTTAGATTAAAGTTAAGCCCGTAATACACTACTAACATACTACCTATTACAACGTTCTAAAATACGATACATAATAAACATATGACCGAGCATTCTTGTTTGACTCAATATTTTGAGGCTAACAAAAATTTTGGCGCCGCTACCAGGGAAATTGTGTATGATTCTTTCGTGGTGATTTGTTGATCGTTGATTTGAAGACCCTTTCCGTCCTCGTAAAGGTTTTGTTATTTTTCTATATATATAATAAATATCATTTTTCGTGTTTTTAGTTATTAATATATTGTATTATGTAGAACAATAAATTCACCTATCTCCAAAATCGTGAAAATGCAAACCTTAATTGGGATTTCATCACCTAGCTATTGTATTCGAATCCAAAACAAAGAATAAAGGCAAAATAGATAATACTAATAAAAAGTTTGAACTCGATTTATACGAACTATAAGGTGGGTATAAGGCGACGAGCTATAAAAGGCCGTCTAAGGAAAAAGGTTTTTAAGTGCTTTGTGCCACCTCGTTTCCCCGCTTGCTTGTGCGTATATTGAGAGGGACGACCGATTATTGGTTTGCCAACTCAAGTAGTAATAAACTTTATTTTTGTTGTTGTTTACTTATTGAACATCGAGACGTTTAGGTTTTCACCTACGTTTCAAAGTCGACCGAGGGTAGTTTACTTCCATTGTAATTATCCTTACTCCTTGTTTTTATCAATCTTTGATTGAGCAATACCAAATAAAAATACCAAAAATAATCTTCTTCTAATCTATATTCTTTTCTTCAACCCTCTAAATTCTCGTCACTTTGGTTTATGCAATTACGTTCTAATCGACTTTTGATTAATCACGATAGACTTGAAAACATTCCTCGTAGGAATAGGAATCGTCAACAACGAGTAGTGGAACCCGAGCTTCTACCTATTGTTGTTAATATGGCCAATAACCGAACAATGGAGGAATTGCTCCGTGCACCCACCGAAGGGTATGGGGAAGCAATCGTTGTGCCATCTATTTTGGCGGATCATTATGAGATTAAGACGGGTCTTTTATCACTCATTCGTGCCGACCAATTTTGACACAATGAGACGGATAACCCGCATTCTCACATTCGGAATTTTCTTCGTATCACCTCGACTCTCAAGTTTAGAGATGTGCCGAATGACGCGATTAAGCTCATTCTTTTTCTGTACTCGCTTGAGGGAAACACTAAGCGTTGGTATAAAAGGAACCACCGGGTTCGATTTTGACATGGGATGATCTAGTGTCTAAGTTCTTGAATTATTTATTTCCACCATCTAAAACAACTCATTTTAAGAATGAAATAACTAGATTTGAACAAAAAGTGCATGAATCGTTTGGAGATGCTTGGGAAAGGTTTAAGGATTTGTTGAGACAATGTCCACACCACGGTTTCACAGAGTTACACCAAATAAATACTTTTTATAATGGACTTAATATGGTTGAACAAGATTCTTTAAATGCCGCCGCGGGTGGTAATCTATTGAGAAAAACTCCAGGAGACGCGTGGGGTATCATTGAGAATAGGTCTAAAGTTCAATATTCACGGAACACACCGGTTGTTTCTCATTTGAATTCATCTAATACTAAGATTGCTAGATTGGACTCTAAGATTGATACGATTTTGAATGAGATTAGGAAGAATCCTCATGGATCGATTAATGCGGTTGAGAATTTTTGTATATTATGTGGTGGAGCACATCCGAATTATGCTTGTTCAACCACGGGGTTTGATCAAGCAAGTGCTTTTGCGGCGACGGGAACTTATGGCCCTAACGGCCAAGCTCCTCGTCAAAACCATGTGGCTCCATCGGGTTTTCCACCGGTTCAAAATAGATAAAACAATGGAAACAATAGGAATATTTTAACCGTGGTAACCAAAATAATCAAGGTTTTCAAAACAACAATCAAAATGATTTGTCAAGCTATATCAAAACTAATGAGGCAAATTTGAAAGCTTTTCAAAATAATCTTCAAGGACAAATGGCAACATTGAAAAATGATTTTCAAAATTCGATCAAAGGGAAAAATAATAAGATTGAGCTTAACAAACAAAGATTAGAGCAAAGCCAAAACCGTATTGAAGGGAATCAAGATAAGTTTGAAAACAAAATAGTTTTGATGTTTGAAGCAATAATGTGCAAACCTTCCTCTTCTTCGGGTAACTTACCTAGCAACACCATTCCAAACCCGAAGGGAGAGATTAAGTCTATCATCGTTCACAATAATAATATCTTGACTCTACCACAAGATGTGATCGAGTTTAATCCTCCACCTAAAGAGACCTTTCTTGATGTTACCAAGGCTATTTTGGATGTGACTTGTTCCGCGGTTTTTCCTTGATTTCTATCCCGAGAAATATGGAAATCTGGGTCAATTTTTTTAACCTTGTGTTTTCCAAGGGCTTGAGGAATGCAAAGCTTTATCCGATCTAGGAGCTAGATTCAACTTAATGCCTTTATCCATGTTGAAGACTCTAGACCTATTCCAACTTACTCCCACTTGAATGATCATTGAGCTTGCTAATGGAACCACCGCTTTCCCGGTTGGTATAGCGGAAGATGTCGTTGCTAAAGTGGGGAAGTTTTTGTACCTTGCTGATTTTGAGATTGTTGATTATGAGACAAACCCTCGTGTGCCTTTAATTTTGGGACGTCCATTTTTGTCCACGGCTCAAGTTCTAATTGATATGAGGAAAGATGAGATAAAATTATTTTATGGGGATAAAAATGTAGTTTTCAAGGCGAAAAAACTTTAGAAATATGTTTCTAAAAATGCGGAAAGTGTAAAACTTGTTGAAGCTTTTGAAAGTAACACAAAAAAGGATTTTCTCATTTACAAGGGTGTAAGAAAAATCATAGACTCCTTATTTTGGGAAGGTGAAAAGTTAATTCCGGAGAGAGATGTTTGTTCCATTGAAACGTGTTTTAGTATTACCTCGTCTCCACTCACTCCAGTTGAGGATAATGTTCGTTCAAAGATCGATAAGGAAATCGATGATTACCTTAGAACACCATTCGATGCTAGTGAGTTTGATAATGAAAATTTTGATCCGGAGGGAGATATTGCTTTAATTGAAAAATTGTTGAATATGGACTCATTTTCACTCCCTCCGAAGGACCAAATAGATGATACTAAGGCACATTCTTCCATTGAAGAGCCTTTGATTCCTAACTTCACACCGAGTAAGGTTAGTGACTATTCGTTGGATAAGTTCGTCGATGAACTTGTTGCTCTTATTGATCCACTTCCATCGGGAAGTGAAGACGTTTTCGATCTTGAGATCGAGCGTGATCTTCATGATTTACCTTCCATTCTCGAGGAGTTCTCCGATGAACTTCCCTCTAGTGAGAATGATGATCTTGTATCCGAGTGTGACACACTCGATACTTTGTCGGATATTTCTTGTGATGACAAGAATAATGACACTTACGTGACTTACTCGAATCCTATTTTTGAAGTTTCATGGAACGATAATCCATTGTTTAAAGAGAATTTTGAGAGCACCAATCCAAAGGGAGATATTAATGTTATTAACATTGAGAACTCTCCAATGGATCTTCACCAAACCATCGAACCTCCTTCATCTCTCACCCTTTGTGATGATGAACTCTTCTTTAAGGAGGTTGATGAGTTTCTTTATATAGACATTTCTTTGGAATTTAAGGAAAAGTCTTATGAATCTAAGGGAAACACTCTCTATCTTGAGAATGTTTCTAATGACGGTTTTGAAAACCCTTGGTTTGATCACCTGATTTATGATGATGATAATGTTGACCCAGAGGGAGAAATTTTCTTTACGGAATACCCGTTTGATAATTCTACTCCAAATCTCCTTCCCACTCGCTTTGATCTTAATGTGCGGGTTTTTCATGCGACTCATTTTGAGTATCATGACCCCTTTGTTCACATTCCTAAGAGTGACAAGGTCAACAAGGTTATGCATGTTGATACCACTATTAATGAGACCTTTATCCCACCTTTACCATGTGTTTTACATGATTATGGATTAGCATGGGGGGAAGACACCGTGTTGGTGTGAGTTTATCTCGGGGAGCATACCATATCCATTTCATGATTTGTGAAATTGACCACCATCTCTTTTTGGATATTTGTGTTGGAGTTTCATCCTCTCGTTTGTCACCCGACAACGAGGATGTGATCTTTGACCCTGGCATCGTGCTTTATAATGGATTTTATTCTAATATGCCAGTTTTCACTACTTTCACTAAGGACCAATGAATGCGGGAGATCGAGTCGAGCTCATGACTCGGTTAACAAAAACGAGGTGTCTTGTGGGGGAGTCCCATACATTCTATCTTCTTTCTATTTTCTAACACTAATAAGGCTTGATCTTTTCAAGCTCGTGCTCATGTTTTGTTGTGTTGTGAATCTTAAGTATGACCCTAATCATTAAAGACTCTCGTGTTTGGTTTTTCCCGGTTCACTCGAGCTTCCATACTTTGATTGTCAAATTGGGAATTTCTTATCCTTTAATTTTTATCAACTAACGTTTTGTCTTAAAGCATAATTAATAAATGGCTTATAGATTTGCGTACTCTTACCATGTTAGGACTTTTGCATTCGACTCTTCATGTTCTAGAAAGGGGGTGTTACTCTTGAGCTAGGAAACAATGAGGACAATGTTTGGTTTTAGCATGGGGGAGTCAATCGATATAATCGCTTGCACTTGCTTTTGTCGTGTTCAAACGTAATCGTTATTCTCGTTTTTCATTAAAATTTTAAATTTTTAGTGCAATTTTGTGTTTAAGAATAAAGAAAATAAGTGTTTTTGACACAAATGTAGGCTTTCCGTTGGTGAAAATAAGAATATTTTTTGACTCGACAGGTATTTACCTCAGCTCATTCCTTAACGTGTTTAAATCAAGTTTTGCTAGACTTTTATATAGGGAACTTTAAAACGTGAAAGTCTTAGCTCATACGGGTTTAAGAACAAGAACTTTTCGCAAGTTCCTATAATTGATCCTAGAAAGTCATTTATCAATGGAACTTTAAAATGCAAATTCTAAACTTGAAAAAGTCTAAGAAGATGCAAGATCCTATAGATGACTTGAAAACCCAAAACTTTGAATTATTAGGCTAAGTATCCATTAGTCTAACATCTTTGAGATTTTACAATATGGAGAACAAGAGATGATAGAGTTAAATCATAAGTTTTGAGGTTAAGACTTCCTTGTATAAGTTTTTTTTGTGTTGATTCTTTCTCGTCGTATTTATTTTTCACGCTTGAATATTTAATTGTTTAATAAATGAAGTTTTTAGCGGTTTGGGCTTAATATCTTAACTCGTAACTCCTTCTTTTTCTTCCCTTGTAATTAAAGTGAGAACACATTGAGGGTGTCAGCGTTATGGACTTTTTGATCATGGGATTGCGGAATTTGGTTTACCATATATATCATTAATAAAGAAGAATAAATAAAAATATGTTCTCTATGAGACTTCGGGTGGGAGTCATGTAGCACTAGCCTTGTCATGAAAGACTTAGGGTGTTTGGCATGGTGAAGTGTTTAATAAAAATTGCTTTATTATTATAAGCCTTAGCGTGGATTGTCAATTCCCTTGTTTATGTCCAAGGAGCCTTAGGGTGTGGATCATAGATAAGGAGCACTTTTACATCTTAAAGAGCCTCAAGGTATATGATGTAAATGTTGCTAACTCCATTAATAAGGTCAAAATCGACTTTGGAGGAATTATTGTTGCTTTAAGTAGTCCTATTAGCCAAATTTCGGATCTGGGAATTTATTCCTAAATCGTGTTAAGTTATTCTTGATGTGGGCTTTCTTTAGTGACAACGGTTTTTGAGGTCGAGGTTAGGATTTGAGTGTTGAGTTTACACCGTTTTTACCTTCATTTTTGGACTAATAATTATTAAATAAGTCAAATGAGCCTTTGGGTGAATGACAAACTATAAGACCTAGAGATATAACTAGGAATAAAGGAGATTGAGTTTAACACAAATTACTTGTATGAGTGGTCTTAACATTGGGACTTATGGTTGACAATGATCTTGTTTTTAAACTTGGCATGGAAAGAGTGAAAATTTGAGGACGATAAATCTATTCAAGTTTTATGATCCTAAAAGTTAATTTTCAATAATGAAAGCAATACATTATGTCTTTGCAAAATAAAGTGTCAAAAGTTGAATAAATGTGTAGTTAGTGCTTTATTTTATCATTGCGTGAGGACAGGACAATTGCTCTGCAAGGGGGAATTTGATATGAGTGTAATTACTCATATCATTTATATCACAAAACGGCCATAAAATGCATAAAACATATGAAATTATCCTTGTATATGCTTGTTTTATTGTTTCGTTTGTGTAGGTACCAAGATCACAAAAACCGGCAAAATCGACACGAGTTTGAAGATTTCACCAAAAGCCAAAAGTCAAGATCGATTTTATTCGAGGATTCAAATTAAATAAGGATTTTGGGCCAAGTGGGTCCCACATGTGTGTATTGGGCCTGAAAGCGTAATTATGGAAGTGATTTATAAACTATTGGGTCATAGCCCAACAAAAGCCCATTTACCAAACAATAACAAATATATGAGACAGATGGGAGTATTCCAAAATTGGACCCAAAAGCCCAACAGCAAATAAAGGATCGAGTGAAGATTTCTTGGGTCCAATCCAAGCCCAAGATAAAATAAAGAGACGATGAAAACTAATATATACATTCTCTTGGTCAACATACTCGGTCAAAAGGAAATAAACAAAGAAAAGTGAAACGAGAGAAAGTAAACAGAAAAAAGGGGAAGAACTCATATCCAGGTATAACCCTAAAAATTAGGGGTTCCAATTAATTGAGAAATTGATGTCACGCGCCTATGATTCAAAGATCAAAGGGCAAGATAGAGCGTGTCATTCATAATGATTCCAAGTACTATGCGCCACGTGGCCCTTTGAGACGTCACCAAAAGCCTATGATTGGCTGATTCTACTGCCACCTGACAAGAGGCTAACCCTCTATTGCCACCTCAGCAGCTAACTAACACACATTTTGCCACTCTGGCAATCTGTGTGATGAAGGGTGATTTACAACCCTTGGATGACAATAGAGAAAAGAGAGAAGAAGGAAGAGAGGATCCAAAGGCTCAAATCGCCTCATCTCCAATAAACACCTCAACCCACCCCTCTCGGTTCTCCTATTAAAACCCCCTTTCCCTGTATTTTCTTTATCCCTTTTTCATTTATTGTTATAATGTCATTTTGTAGCTAGAAAATTGTATTTTCTCTTTTTATGAATATTGAATTTTAAATTTGATATAATAAAACTTTAATTTCAGATTTGTTCTTGATACTGCACGTTTTTATTTTACTGTTAAAATCATTTGCATTTTCTAAGTCTACAATCGGATATTATAAGTGATACTCGTTCATATAAGCTCAATTAATAGATTATGTGAATGAATATTAGTGAATTAGGGATATAAAAATGTCTATCCCCACTGGATAGACATAAAAATAAGTTGCTGTTTGTTCGAGAGACGTTTAGGGGTCGAGATCTTGCTCTTTTAGATCGGTGGTCTTGTTATTTTTCATAATATTAGAATAGGTAGCTCAACGCTAACCTACTTCATCAACGGGTTTTCGTCATTCAAGGGTTAAGCTCATTTAATAATTTTCTTTCTGTTTTATTTAATTGTTGTTTGATTGATTGAAGAGTCTCAATGTTTAAGATTTTAGGATTAATTTATGCTTTTCTTGTTTTAGTATAACTGATATTCGAATCTGCTAGATTGATTAGTTTTAATGCGTGTTTGAATATGCTGTCATGAATTTTTCTGCTCATATAGATGTTTAAATGCTGTGATTTTGAATGTATCCATTTATTTGATCATTAAACTGCTTAATAAAGTTCTCAAAGTTATCTGTTATGCAGGTTTTTAAATATATGTTGTGTTGTTATTGTATGCATATATTCTGCTTGAGATTCGTTCACAGCATCTCATAACTGAATATTGTTGTTAGTCAGCTGATTAGTCTTGTTCTAGCTAGTTGTGATGTTTGTTTGCTGACCTGTTATTACAAATCTGTTTAAATAAGATTCTATCTGATGATATGCTAAGTTTGTTCTAATCTGCTTAGTTTTATTAATTGATATTTTGAGTTGTGATCATGTTTCATGTACGGTTAATTAGGAGTGATATGTTCTTTTATATAGTTATTGTATTGTTAGTGAATTGGCAGTTGGATATAGTAATACGTTTATTTGTTCTGCGAGCTCGAGTAGTAATTGAAGATGTCTGCTTAGATTGCTGTATGACTCGTTATTGCTACTGATGTCCTATGTTTGTTTTGTGACTATTAATTCAAGCTTGATTGTTTTGTGAGTTTGGGTTTATTGAGATCACTGTTGGATATTTGCTTGCCAAATTGTTATTTTTGACTTGCTGGTATAAACTTTATTTGCTTACTGTTATAGACTGTATCTGGATTTGATTGTTTGTGCTACTGAATTTGTTTTGTACTGGTATTATTAGTTGTTGATTTATTGATTGATATTTGAATACTAAAAAAATAAATTACAAAATTTTTTGTCCTCCATGGGACTCAAACCCGTGACCTCACGTTTAGCATCACATAGCCTTAACCACTGGGATACCAAGTAGTTTTGTTAAATAATTGCATTTGGTATTTTTTATACTATTCTATTTTGAACTATCATATTAATTAACAAACGTTTTTTCCATAATAATTCTATGTTTAAAGTTTAAGAAACTAAAATATATACTTTCCATTAATAATAGTTTTTATTAATTAGGCTCTAATTAAAAGTTTTTAAAAATAAAAAATAAAATAAATAAAATAATTTTGTTTAAATAACTTAGTTACATTTTATTTTAGATTAAAGTTAAATAAAGTTTTAATAAAAAAATAATATAGTTTTAATTTGTCTTTTAGATTTAATTTGGGTAGACGATTCATGCTCTTTTAGTTAAAAACGTAGGTATTTAGATAAAAACTGAAACCTTTTCAAATCAATTGTCCAATTCAAAACGAAAGTCTCAAATTCACAATTTCTTCGTGTACAACTAACCGGGATCACTCGTGTTTAATTAATCCGTCTATAGCTTATTTTGGACTATTACTTTTTACTAAAGGTAATTTCCTTAATTTTCTCTATAACGTATTATATTAAATACACCAACACTTTTTCCCACACATCAGCAAGCGTGATGTCGATGGATGCCCAATATTTTACGTTTTATTGTCGGTTGTTCGATGTTTTGTCATTTTTGATGTTTTCTTTTTAAATGACGTGTTAAGTCGAGTCGGGAGACGATATTATTATATTTGAGGTACGTTTTAACTTTTGAGAAGTATTTTTATGAAACCCGAGCCTTGTGAATATTTTCAAAATTGACTAATAATCATTTCCCGCTTTTTAGCTAACTATTTTCATTTTGGACCACAACTATTGCAAATTGACAAGAATGGTCCCTCCACCACCATATATAAGCTTAAACTTTCACCTAACTTCTCATAGTTAACGCTAAACCACCAAAATCTTTTCCTCTCTCTCTCTCTAATATATGCCGTCACCCCCTCTTCACATATAATCAATTTTCATCAAATTTGTAGCTTGATCTAAGCTAAACTAACACAATACCCATCCTTAGAATTGTAAGGAGATCATTTTGATACTAAATTTGGCTACATGCATGATGTTTTTTAAGGGTTGGTAGGTCAAAACCATGCTCATGCATGTTATTTTGACGATGATCAAAGGGTTTTCATGCTAAGATTTTGTTTAAAACTTGATTTTGATTTTGGGGTTTTGATTTTGATGATGATACAAGTGTTGTAGATAACATATGTTAGTAATAGGGTTAGGGGATGATCATAAAAATGGTTGGTTTTAGCTAAAAACATGATTTCATGCAAGTTTTAGAAGGGTAAATTAGATCAATAGGAAAAAAGGTATTTTTGGGAACCTTATGATTTTAATAAGGCTTAACAAATAGCAAAGGGTTGTATATAATTCGATTAGCTTCGATTTGATCTAAAGTAGAGCTTCTAGCTCCAAACGAGCGAGAAGTTATGATAGTTTGATTTTTCGTATACCGGGAGACGAGTATCGGCACGACATATAGTTGTTGTCGATATTTGGATCGAATCTCGGGGGCTATAGATTGAGTTTTGAAATGAGTCAAGGACTGATGAAGAAGTGTAAACCCTAGAGGGTGAGTCTATTTTCAAACCTAAGTGTCAGTTTTGTAAATGGAGTCGTTTATAGAAGTTAAAACGGTTGTATGAGTCGATGACGTAAAACTGTCGGTTTTTGTAGTTCAAAGATGAGTCGGGTTAGGAACTTTAAAAGTAGAGTCTGTTGGTCCCTTGTAATTCGTTATTATTTATTAACTTAAGTAATAACTCTTTACTTCGACTCAAGTGTGTTGTTTTAACAATAGATAAGAACTATGAAAATATTAAAACAATAATATACTTTTCAACGTATAGACTTTTATTAGAATCAAATAAAGATATATAACCCACTTTCTTTACGGAATAACAATGGGTTTTGATCTCCTCTACTTAAGCGTCTAACCAAAGTTACAGTCTAAGCTCCAATCTAAACATTCATATGCATCTTGGCTATATGGTTTAGTTGGTATCGAGAGAGAAAGGTTTTCCAGAGTTTAAGCTCTTGTATTGGTTAACCCTTTCTCTCCCAATGTACACTCCTTATATAGTTAGTGTAAACTAGGGTTTGCATTTTGCATGTTTCAATTCATGGGTTTATCTAGTGGGTGGTTGATGCCCATGCTGGATAAACAGTACAAAGTACATATTAAACTATTCTAGAACAGATAAAGGTTGTACTTATATATAAGTATACAAGCAACCTACTTTGACTTAAAGTTATCTTTTCCCGCCTAATGCAAACCATCAGAATACTGAAGAGTCTTCAGTATCCTAGAGGAGATCGACATCATTCAGTTTGGTATTGTCAAGCCAAACAGAACTGAAAGCCCTTCTTCAGTCCTTGTTCTTTAGAAACTAGACCGCCTAGTATTTGAAGCGAAGACTCCTTTGTCTTCTAAGTTCACTAGAAGGGGAGTGCTGAACTTTCTTTAGTTATAAAGTCTTCAGTAGGAACTTTGTTCCTCTGGTTATCTTTCAGCAGACTGGCCTTACTGCTGAGCATGAATCATTTAGGGGGGTTTTATATTCAAATCCTAGAGATGCTTCAGGGTCAGTAAATACTGACCCAACAATCTTCCCCTATTTGGATATACAAATAGCCTAAGTCTATTGTCAGTAGTAAGTGAGCATAAAAACTTCTTATTACTTGCACTGAACAATTAATAACTTATAAACATATGATAATCATTAATTCATGAAACATTACAAACTACAACAAAAATATTACAAATGATTATTCAGTTTTCCTTTGGCCTAAGTTCTTCAATGACAGGGGTCTGTACTGATGGATCAGAGTTTTTTATGTCCAGTATTGATAGTAAGCACATGCTGAAGGTTTTTGAAGCTTTAGTGAGTCCTGGACCAACATGGTGAGCAAAGAATATTTTCTAAATGTTTCCAAGAAATTCATTGTTTAGATCATCAAGATCACTAATACCCACAAAATCTTATCGTTCACGATGGTTAAACATAATCATTCCCAATTCTGGTTCATCTAACACATGTCCAGGGAGATGATTTTCAAACTGAACAAGATCTTTGTATTTCTTGGTGGTGACAAAGATGTCACCCACACCAGGTTGAACTAGATTGGCTCTCTTGTTCAGTACCAGAATTGGATCTTGATCCTCTAGTGAGATTTGGTTGCTGATGTTCAGATGCCAACCAAGCCTTTCATGACTTCTCACAAAGTGTTCAATTCTTGTGCGAACCTCTTCCCATCTCTTGGATTTTTTCTTTTTAATGTTTCTGCTCATCTCTAGCCATTCAGTATAAGAGAGCTACTTCCCTTGGAAGTCATCTTTGATCTCATCAGACCCATCAACCCTATAGAACTTCAGATTGATATCTCCCTTGTAAGTCATCATGTCAACGTTTGTAATTTATGAGAGACATCTTCTGTTCAACCTTGCTATACAAAACTTTTCGTATAACTTGAAGAGGCCTTCAACCTTATATTTTATAGTTCTTTCATATAAGCTCATCTTCAGATCTCTAAGCTTTTCTTCATTTTGAAGCTTGTGAATTTTATCAAGTTCTTCTTGAGTGGCCAGCCCTGACTTGATAATTCTTTCATCTAGTGTGAATTCACCTTTGCTTTTGGGTTTGATGGGAGGTGACCCACTTTCAGATGACACATTGCTGGTGGTAAGACCATCAACATGAGTGTCCTTAGCTGAAGACTCCCCCTTATTCTTAGCTGGACTTTCTTCACTGAAGGGTGACACATACACAAAAGGTTGTTTTTGGGCCTTCTTCTGTGCATGTTTCTTAAAGAGCTGTTGAATAGTGACTTTCTCCCCCTCAGCAGAAGAGTGCCCTACAACTTCTGATGAACCCCCAGCAGGTAAACATGCACATAGGGAGTCTAAGGTGGATGATACCTTGGTCAACATTGCTGGAACATTTGCAAGAGCATTCAGTTTCTGCTGAACTTCATCTGATAAGTTCAGTTTTTGTTGTTCTAGCAGTCCCACCCTATCCTTGATCTTTGATACTAAATCACATAGCTCATTAAGCTGATTAGGAATCAGCTTGAATTCAACAGGGAGCTCAAAAGATGTAGTATTAATGGAGTCCATGAGGGAGGTGATCTCTTGCTTGACAGATATGGTAGTGTCCACATCCTTCAATAATGGCTTTAGTGTAGTGAGAATTGCATCTTTGATCTGTTCAACAGTGGGAGGAACTGGCCTTGCTTTAAGAGTAACTAGTTCAGCATCAGCAATAGCCTTTTCCTCCTTGAGCTTGGTCACATGTAATTGTAGAACCAACACCTGATTTGTCAGTTCATTTACCTTAATGGTTCTGGGGGATGGAGGCTTGGAAGTTTCATCAGCAATGTCATCTTCAGATTCACTATCATCCAGGTTTACTAGAGCTCTTTTACTCAGCCCCAACTCCTTCTCTAAGTCATCAGTAGGTATGCTGAATATAAATGTAGGCAAGTGTCCCCCCTTGGCGCCAGTGGAGAGAGGCACTTCCTTGATTGTCTGCTGATCGCCACCTTCAGTATGCTGGTCAGTTTCAAGTCCTTCACTTCCAGGGTTGGTTTTACCTGATGGATCCTGAGAAAGAGTCCCTGATGAGTTAAGATCAGTGATAATGTTTTTGGTTTCTTCAGTAGGACCCTATTGTGAGGGAACTACATCATGAGAAACAGAAGGGCCAGGGTCAGCGTCAGCTGTTGTATTTGCTGACGCCTCCTATCCTGATGCAGACTTAGAGTAACAAATGATAGAGATTGGTAATGAAATTTGAGATGTATTCAGATTTAAACTGCTTGCCAATGCTGACTCCACTCTATTGAGATGAGGGTGCGCTCTATCTTCACCCTTCTCTCCTAAAGAAGTTGAGAAATGGGTTGCCTTCAGGGCCTCTTGATGCATGCCACCTTCAGCAGAGACTGATGGTGGCGGCTGGCTTGGGTTCCGGTCCTTGGCCGAGGACTTTTGTTTCTTCGAAGCTTGGCCTTTGGGATCATCAGAACACTTCTTTGATGAAGATTATGTGGGGTGCCTCCTTTTCTTAGACTCACGTCTACACTTAATAGTATTCACATATGTGCTCTTTTAACGTAGTCTAGAAGAAGATCCAGACTTTGTGCCTGTCAGGTCCCCTTCTCTAGTTGGAGGAGTGTCTTGTGGAGCTTTGAACACTACTGGAGCATTCGCTGAGCAAATGTCTAGCATAGACAGTGTGAAAGGAGGGTCAGTTGTGCTGACTGGAATGTTCCAGCGATTGGTTTCAAAGATTTGAAAAACTAATTTAACTTCTTTGTTCTTTGAATACTCTTCACCAAAGTGGTCAACAAAAATGAGGGATAAAAATCTAGTGTAGACCACATTCTTTTCCCTAGTTTTCTTCTCCATTTTTCCATGGAGATCCTCAAATATTAATTTTCCAAAATCAGCTTTGATGCCCTTTGCCAGACAATATAAAATCAGGGCATCCTTTTGGTTGATTTGATCAAGCCCACCAGTTTTCCCACCCAGACACTCAATTAAGATTGACATCAACAGTTTCTACTTAGGTGGTAAGCAGCTTCTCTTCAACCCACCTTTATTACAAATCTCTTCAGTGTACCCAATTTCTTTAAAAAATAAGTTGACAACAGAGAAACCATTGGGTACAGCCTCATATTCACTAGAGTCCTCCGAATAGTTTAACCCTAAAACCCTTCTAAATAACTTTAAACTTATTTTCCCATGAATACCTAAAGTTGTAGAATAAAACTCAATAGATTTCTTGTTCTTTGACCCTTGTGCCATGAACCAAAATTCTTTTAACACATTTTCAAACATAACCCCTGGATCCTTGAACAAGGCATCACGAATCACACATTTGGATAAAAAGTTTAGTACTTGCTTTCCAGGTTCAGATGTTAGGGTTTCTGGTTTCATCAAGGTAAGGTTGTTGGGTTTAAAGAATATGTCCTCAATGGGATAGTTAACATGGATGGAAGGATTGAGGGTGATGAGATGGCATTTATACATGATCTCATCGTTCTTTTCGGGCTTTAAATGCACTAAAATGTCATAAAATACCATATATATGCTTGTGTTTGTTTACTTGTGTATTTTAGGTATGGATATCGTGAAAAAGACAAAAGATCACAAGATACAAGGAAAAACGGACACGAGAAACGAAGCCGTACAAAGAACCGGGCCCTAATCATGGAATTTTCATCAAATACCCTTGAAGACTTGAAGATAAAACAAGATTGATCATCATTTATTGAAGAAATGACACTTAAAACCCTTGTATATTGATAATTACAAGTTTGGTCCCTTAAGTTTGTCAAAATTACAAAAAGGTCCTTCAAGATTGAAGAAATGGCAAGTTTGGTCCCTCAACAATTTCAAATTGCCAATAATGGTCCCTCATGAAGTAAAAGACACATTGAAGACCTTTGAAGATCAACATTGTCCAAGATTAGTCCTTAAAGAATCACCAAATGTCAAATTACATCCTTGATAACCTTTTATCAAAAGTTGGTGCCAAAATTGTCAAAGTGGGAAAGTTAATAACAAAGGAAAGGAGATTTTAGGCTGAAAATCCTTAAAAGCCAAAAATCTGAAAAAACAAGGACCAAAAGTGACAAAGCTGAAACATTTGAACAAAAAATGCGCCTAACACACTCTCTCCCCCAAAAAACGGATCAAAGGACCATTGTTCATCATTTTTACTTCCCCAGAATTTACCTTCACATTTACTTGGGTAAAACTCAATTAAACTTGCACACACTTAATTCACACACTCCAAAACCCTTCCCACTCCTAAAAACCTGCATCCCACTCATGTGCACCAAAACCCCAATTCCCCAATCCACCAATCACATCATTCCTTAGCCTCCAAGACTAGTGACGTGGCAAATTGAACGTCCAAGATGATATGCTTGCTCACAAAGCAAAATTTAAAGGCCAAGATCAAATGGACAGCTCATATGCACTCAAAATCATTCAAGGGCACATTTGGGATTTTCTATGTATTAGGGTTTTAGTTTTTATGCATTCTAGATTGTTCTTAGGACTCTATAAAAGGAGCTCACAACTTGTGTGAAGCCCTTGTTCCAGTTTCTAGTCTCTCACATGTAATTCCTTTTTAAAGAAATAAAAAGTTTGGTTTTTGAAATATTCAAGTGTAATTCCTTTTTTATTGTTTTTAAAAGTTTGTGTGTTGTGAGGAGATTGATTCTGAGTTCCACTTTTATTTGGTTAAGCAACTTTGATTTTCAAAGTTGTTTAAGGTTTTGAGATTTTGAGAGATTTTGGTAAAATCTTCTCAAAAGGTTTTTGGTGTTAGGAGTTCATGTTTGTTGGTGATTTAAGTGTTATAGAAACATTTTAAGAAGATTAAAAAGGTTTTGGAAGAGTTTTAAAAAGAGAAAAAAAAAAAAAAGAATCATATCATATCATATTATTTTTGTTCTTGTTTCTTTGTTTTGTGTTCAAATAGGTTGAAGGCTTGTTGATTTAGTTCAGCTCCAACCCGGGTTGGATTGGAGGAGGGTTATACACCCTCTAGGGCTTTGGATGTAAAGCCCTAAGGTACAAACCTTGTTCCTTGTTTAAAGTTCATAAAAGTGCTTGGTACATGATTTTGCTTGATTAATTGATTAAGTGTGTTATAGATAGTGGATTTGTGTTCTCAAGTGTTGTTATGCATGTTTTGAGATATTGGAACAAGTTTGCATAGGGTTTGTAAGGTTTTTCTTTGTTAAAATTGGTTTTCAAAAAGTTTAAAGGGTGTTTGGCAACAGGTTTAAGCAGGGTACAATCATTGATTTGTGTTGCTAAAAGGTGTTAGACAACTTGATTAAGGTTAAGTTAGATGTTAGTAAGATGGTAATATAGTTTGGCACAAGTTTGGAGTAAATTTGTTGAGTTTAAAAGGTAAAAAGGGTGTTAAAAATCTGCATATTGCTAATTTGCTTGATTTGTGATGAACTTTGTGCATGATCTTTGATTGTTGATTTTTGATTCTTGTTGTTATTTGTGTATTACTTGACTCCTTGAGCTTCAATAAGCTCAAGGGTGCCCAATTGTCCAAAAGTAATCTCCAAACAAGCTCATTGCCAAGCCCTCTTGGCACCAAAAAGTGTGCACTCACACTGTTCCATCAGTGTTCAACAAACCTGGCACGTTTTGCAAGTTGCGGCGCAAGACAGAAGGTTGCGGCGCAACTGGCAGAGCTGCTGATCTTGGTGATCCCGTTACACTAGTTGCGGCGCAAGACCCCACTAGTTGCGGCGCAACTAGTGACTTTTATTTTTTTTGGAGTGTTTTAATATTATTTTATTAATTAATTTTCAAAATTTTATTTTTCTTTCTTTTTTCATTTTTCCTAGGTTCTTTGTCATTAATTGGGACTATTTCCATTTTTAGATTATTTTTATAGCTTTTAGATTTATTTTTATAATTATTTTAAGTTTAATTAGTTTCTATTTACTTTTAATCATTTTTAGAGTTTTAAAAATAATTTCAATAGGTTTTAATTTCTAGAAAATTACTTTTTAGTCTTCTAATAATATAAGTTAAGTAATTGTTCAATAAAATCATATTTTAGACTTTTGAATTAGTTAAATTTAATTTTAGGGCTTTAATTAGCATTTAAAATTAATTATTTAATTAATAAAAGGTTTTAAAATATCTTTATTGGATTTTTGTCTTTATTTATATTATTTTAGACTTGTTTTAGTCTTTTTAATCTTTTTCTTGATTTTGTTTTTGGTTTTATTAATTTTTAATTTTAGTGGTTTTTCTACGGTTTTACGTTTTCGATTTTTTACGTCATAGTGTAATTTTCACAAAACCGTCATTCCATCCCATCAATATTAATCTCAAATACATACAAGTTAATTCACAACACCATACCTCCTTGGGAAACGAATCTTTCATCTCTTTTTAAGTGATTGAGGGTCATTACTAGTGTTGATTTTTCCTAAAATCATCACTCGATACTTACAGTGTAATTTACTACAATCATTTTTGGCGCCGCTGCCGGGGAGGTGTGTCGTGATTTAATTTGGAAAATTTTGTTTTTGATATTATCCATAATAATATTTGTGTTAAGTGGAACTCCCTTAACACGTATTATCGGTTTTCTCGGTTTTTCTTTGTGAATATTATTAATATATTGTATTAAGTATCACAATAAAAATACAATATCTCCAAAAGTGTGAAAACACAACCTTGATTCGGGATTTCATCACTCGATCATTGTATTCGAATCTCAAACAAAAAGAAAAGGCAAAAATAGATAAATACTTTCGAGAAGCTCGATTTTGAAAGATACGAACTATAAGGTGGGTATAAGGCGGGTATTATAAAATATACCCTAAGGAAAAAGGCTCTTAAGTGCTTCGCGCCGCCTCGTTTCCCCGCTTGCTTGTGAGTATTTTGAGATTGAAGGCTAATCGAGGGTTTTGCCACCCAAAGTATTAATACGTATACTATATTTGCTTGGTTTTCTTTGTGATTAAACCCTCGTGAACAATTTGGTTTTCACCAAAGTTCTAAAGTCATTCGAAGGCGTTCACTCCACGTGATCGTTTTCATTCCTTTGAGGCTTCTTTAATCAAGAGTTTGATTCGAGGAGAGATTTTGTAGATTGTTGTCTACGAAGATACACCAAAATCCAAAAAAAAATTAAATATCATCAAAAACACAAAAAAATTGAAAATCCATAAAACAACCAAAAAGAATCTTCTTTGCTCACCTCCCATTCTTCGTGTAGTTTATGATCACTCGTAATCAAGCTAAACGAGCTCGTAAACGACTTCAAAAGCAAGCCAATCAAGGATCGTTGATTGTTGAAGAACCTCCAATTGTTGAACCTATTATAGAACAAGAAGTCGTAATGGCTAATCGTACTATGATGGAGTTGCTACAAGCACCCACCGAGGGTTTTGGAGAGGCCATTGTTATTCCCGCCATCCTTGCGGAGAATTTCGAGATTAAGACGGGTTTAATGTCGATGCTACAAGCAAACAAATTTCGAGGTCACGAGAAAGACAACCCGCATTACCATATTAGGAATTTCAACCGTCTCACCGCCACTAGCAAATTCAAAGATGTTCCGCATGACGCCATTAAGATGATGTTGTTTCCATATTCGTTGGATGGACCCGCTAAAATTTGGCTCGAGAAAGAACCGCCAAATTCGATTTTGACATGGGCCGATCTCGTTTCTAAGTTTGTGAACAAGTTTTTTCCACCATCGAAAACAACACACTTAAAAAATGAGATTTCACGATTTGTGCAACGTAACAATGAAAGTTTTTCTATGGCATGGGAACGATTTAAGGAGATGTTACATGAATGTCCTCATCATGATTTTTCGGAATTGCATCAAATTGATACATTTTATAATGGGCTTAATGATCATGAACGAGATTATTTGAATGCCGCCGCGGGTGGTAATTTTTTGTGCAAGACGACAAATGAGGCTTTACAAATCATTGAGAATCGATCTAAGGTTTATAGCCCTCGTAACACACCGAGTGTTGCCAATATGGGTTCGTCATCGTCATCACAATCGTCTCGTAGCATTAACACCTTACATGATGAAGCTAATGAGGAAAATCGGTTTTTTGATAGATTTGCTAATCTAATGTCCCATTGGAAGGCTCAAGAAGCTTCCAATTCCGCTTCGGTTAAAGCGGTTGCTAAGAGTTGTTTATCGTGTGGAGGAGCTCATGATTTATCCGAGTGCATTACCGCGGATGGTAACACTTCGAGTGCTTATGTAGCAACGGGAACTTACAACCAAAACGGCCAAGGTTCCCGCCAAAATCAAGCTCCACCAAATCAAAATGCTAACAATTATCGAAACAACAACCAAGGTAATTACCAAGGCAACACACGCAATTACAACAAAGGGAATTATCAAAGTGGGAATGGACAAATCTCTAATCAAAACCAAAACCGTGATTTTCAAAATACTACACAAGGTTTTCAAAATGCTCACACGAAAAATTTGCAAGGAGAATTTTTGGATTATGCAAAAGCAAATGATGCTAAATTTGATAATATGCAACGTGAGATGATTAGCTTAAGGTCCGAGTTGAAAAACGAGCTTAAAAATGAACTTGCTAATGAACTTAAAACTCATGCAAACAAAATGGAAGGAAATGTCCAACGTCTTCAACAAAACCAACAAAAGATGGAATTAGGACAACATGAGATTAAGCAAGAGTTATTGAAAGCGGATGCTAGGCAATCTAAATTTGAGGACCGTATGGCTAAGATGTTTGAAGCTATCATGTGTAAACCCTCTTCTTCGGGTGGTCTTCCTAGTGATACCATTGCAAACCCGAAGGGAGAAATGAAGGTTATTACTACACGTAGTGGTAAAACTTTCAAGGAACCAATCTCTCGTCCAAGTACTTCTACGGAGAAGGAAATCGAGAAAGAACCCGAGGTGGTGGTCGAAAAGGAGCACATTACAATCCCACGAAGTACCGCTCAAACCACACCTACGGTTACACCAATACCAATTATGGAACCCGAGTTTCCAAGGCCGTTGCCTAATGACCAACCCACACCACCTTTACCTTACCCTTCGAGACGAAACAAAGAGAAAGCACAAGAAAGGAACAATTATCAATTTGAGCTATTTATGAAAATGTTTCGTGATTTGCATTTTAACATAAGTTTTGCCGATGCTTTAATCATGATGCCTCGATTCGCCGCAAACTTCAAAAGTATGCTAAACAACAAAGAGAAGTTACAACAATCGTCTAGTTGTTCATCGGTTTTTCTAAGCCGCATACCACAAAAAGTCGGTGATCCCGGTAAATTTTTGATTCCGTGTGCTATACAAGATATGGAGGAATGCTACGCCTTGGCCGATCTTGGCGCTAGTATTAATTTAATGCCTCTCGAGACTTTCAAATCGCTTTCACTTCCGGCTCTTACTCCTTCGAACATGTCCATCGAAATGGCCGATCACTCTACGATTTTGGCATGTGGAGTAGCCGAGGACGTTTTCGTTAAAGTCGGAAAGTTTTACTATCCCGTTGACTTTATCGTTGTAGATATTCCCATCGATCGAAAAGTTCCTCTAATTTTGGGTCGTTCATTTTTGGATACATCTAGAGCACTTATCGATGTTCATGCTCGTAAAATCACCCTTCGTTTCAATGAAGAAGAACTTGTCATCAATGCAACACAAAACTCCAATCTTTCTCATGTCTATTCTATTGCAATTTTAAACCATGGTGACTCGACCAATGTCGTTTGCAAAGAATTTTCACCAAGAGTTTTAGGGAATGTCTCCAAAAACAATTTACCATTTCCTCCGCCGGTGGAGGTTATGAGTGTAAAGCCTACAAAGAAGAAACCATCAATACTTGAATCGAAAAATCCTTCGCCTCATCTTGAACATTCATTCTTGAAAAGTGTTGATAAATTGCCGGTTTCTACGGAAGATCTTTCGGATGATGAATATGTTGGCCCCGATGGGGAGGTTTTCTTCATCGATAAACGTTTTGAGAACTTGCCACCACCAAAACCAAAACGGTTTCAAAATGTGAGAATTTTTAGTGTGACTAACATCGTCTTAGAAACACCGAATATTTTCGACATAATCAACAAGGGTTTTCATAAGGAGAGTTTAAAAGATAAGAAAGAAAAAGATCTTAAATGTGATTTAATTGATTTTTCTACAAATCTAACTCCGTCATCACCGCGTGTTTTAAGTGCTACAAACTCGTCTACTCCTTTTGACGATGTTTTGTGTGGTCTTAGTATGGGGGAAGCCCCTTATGTCCCCTCATCCTTGCCCACCGAGGACGAGATATTCGATCCCGGAATTTCATGTAAAGGGAAATCTCGGTCTTCCACCGATGCAATAAATGGAAACTATATCTATTTGCTTGGTGCGAGTCTACCTCGAGTAGCTCAATCGTTTGTCTTACCAATGGTCCCACCTTTCTACTTCTCATCTATTTTCTTCAAACTCTTTGAGTTTATGGCACATATTGAAGTGGTGTTGAATTATTTTCTCCATGAAAACGAGAACGCCATCTTCGACCCCGGTATTTTGCATCAACTAAGGACTTAGTCCTTTTTACCGGTTGCTTTTTGGGCCTTGTTTATCATGTAAGCCCCATCAAAAATTGACCACACCATGATATCCCTAAATGTTCACATTTTAAGGGATTCGAGTCGAGCTTTTGACTCGGTTATCAAAAACAAGGTGCCTCGTGGGGGAGATCCCATGCTTATCTTTATGCCTTTATGTTCATTAATAAGGGGACTTGTACCCTTCCAACTCGTTGTCTCGTGGTTGTTTGTGATTGTGTTATCTAGATCATCATCATCGTCTACGATTGAAGACTCTCGTGTTCGTTTACGTGAGCCTCCATCGTTCGTTTGAAGAAGTTTTTCACGATTCCATGACATATCCTTTATTGTTCTAACAATTATCTTTTAGCATAATTAATAAACGGCTTTAGATATATTGTTGATCACCCTTTCCATGCTAGATCCTAAGCATTCGATTCTTCGTCTCTAGTATGGGGGTGCTCCACCTTTAGACTCGAAACATTGAGGACAATGTTTACTTTTAGTATGGGGGGGGTGAATAGGTACTTGCTTTGCTACGCCCTCACGTTTTCCAACTTTCAATGTTTTGTTTTGCTAATAAGGCTAAAAATGGCCAAATTTTAAAAATTTTTCTTAGTTTTCATAAGTGTTTTTAAGACACGAATGTATATTTTCCGATGGATAGAATAAGAGTTAATTTTTGACTTGATGGGCATTTGGAGCCATTTACATTCCTTAACTCGCTCAAATCAAGTTTTGCTAGACTTTTATATAGGGAGCTTTAAAACGCAAAAGTCTTAATTCATTCGGGTTAAGAACAAGAACTTTTCGCAAGTTCCTATAATTGATTCTAGAAAGTCACTTATCAAGGGAACTTTAAAACGCATTCTCTAAACTTGAAAAAGTCCAAGAAAGTGCAAGATCCTATAGGTGGCTTGAAAACCCAAAACTTTGATTTGATATAGTCTTAATGAAAGCTAATCCAAATTTGGCTTAATTTTGACTTGCACGGCTAAGTATTCACGAGTCTCTTTAATTAGAGGTCTTTAAATAGTGAAGAACGAGAAATGATAGAGTTAGACAAGTGATCATGCTAAACGTAGAACATGAAAATGTTCTTTCAAAAACTCATATGTTTTTAATTGTGGCTTTTTCTTCCCATAAGATCAATGCATTAGGAATAAAACATAATTGCAATAAGTAAGGTCGTACGGTTTGAAAGGTTACTTAGCCTCTAGCGCAAGATCGTTTAAAAGTTGCTCGGGGTTGAATAGAGTTCATAGCCAAGGCATAACTTATTGAAACGGGACGCGAAGATTGGCGATCATCCAAAAAGGCCCTAACAAGGCATGAGGAGCTCTATTTTTGCTAAAGATCCAAAGATGATGTGAAGTATCATTGTTCCAAAATCAATATGAAGGATCGAGACACACGACGAGAAGCAATTACTCCCCTAAAGAATGGAGAAAGTCTATCCAAAAAGACCCTAACAAGGTATGAGGATAAATGTATCCAAGTCCGAAAAGGAGGCGGATCGTTGTATATCAAAATCCAAAGTAAAGATTGAAGAAAAATGATGAAGTCGTGGTCCTATATGAAGAATCTCTCAAAAACGTCAAGTGAAGAAATTCCAAATATATGAAGAGAAGACCATAATTTCGAGAACGTCTTCCCAAGATTTGAAGTATGAAGTACATGCCAAATATCGGTCCGAGAAAGGTCTCAAATCGTGAAACGAGTTATGCCAAGATATGAACTTAAGGAGATACACGAGAAGCCGTTTTAAAAGATTTTGTCCTTCGGCTAACTATTGATCAAATCGTGCTACTTTGCTTTCGGACTAATAACTACTCAAATAAGTCAATATGAATCACTTGTGATCCATGACAAATAGATAAAAAATGCTAGTAACCCATTTCCTTTTATAATAACTAGGATTGCGGGGAGAAAAAGTATTACACAATTTGGACGTATGAGTAGTGTTAGCATTGTGACTTGTACCAACAATGATCTTGTTTTTGCACTTAGCATGGAATGTATGACAATCAAGGATGACGAAGTTTACTCTAAGGGACATTAACTTGTTTCTATTCTTTGACCCTAAAAGTCACATTTTGGTGATGAAAATCATACATTATGTCTTTACACATTCTCGTAGTATGTTGCAAGTCTTTTACTCTTCAATAAAGGTTAATAAAATTGAACTTTGGTGATGCTTAGATACTTTATTCTAGCATTGCGTGAGGGCACGGCAATGGCTTAGTATGGGGGAGTGATGAGATGGCATTTATACATGATCTCATCGTTCTTTTCGGGCTTTAAATGCACTAAAATGTCATAAAATACCATATATATGCTTGTGTTTGTTTACTTGTGTATTTTAGGTATGGATATCGTGAAAAAGACAAAAGATCACAAGATACAAGGAAAAACGGACACGAGAAACGAAGCCGTACAAAGAACCGGGCCCTAATCATGGAATTTTCATCAAATACCCTTGAAGACTTGAAGATAAAACAAGATTGATCATCATTTATTGAAGAAATGACACTTAAAACCCTTGTATATTGATAATTACAAGTTTGGTCCCTTAAGTTTGTCAAAATTACAAAAAGGTCCTTCAAGATTGAAGAAATGGCAAGTTTGGTCCCTCAACAATTTCAAATTGCCAATAATGGTCCCTCATGAAGTAAAAGACACATTGAAGACCTTTGAAGATCAACATTGTCCAAGATTAGTCCTTAAAGAATCACCAAATGTCAAATTACATCCTTGATAACCTTTTATCAAAAGTTGGTGCCAAAATTGTCAAAGTGGGAAAGTTAATAACAAAGGAAAGGAGATTTTAGGCTGAAAATCCTTAAAAGCCAAAAATCTGAAAAAACAAGGACCAAAAGTGACAAAGCTGAAACATTTGAACAAAAAATGCGCCTAACACACTCTCTCCCCCAAAAAACGGATCAAAGGACCATTGTTCATCATTTTTACTTCCCCAGAATTTACCTTCACATTTACTTGGGTAAAACTCAATTAAACTTGCACACACTTAATTCACACACTCCAAAACCCTTCCCACTCCTAAAAACCTGCATCCCACTCATGTGCACCAAAACCCCAATTCCCCAATCCACCAATCACATCATTCCTTAGCCTCCAAGACTAGTGACGTGGCAAATTGAACGTCCAAGATGATATGCTTGCTCACAAAGCAAAATTTAAAGGCCAAGATCAAATGGACAGCTCATATGCACTCAAAATCATTCAAGGGCACATTTGGGATTTTCTATGTATTAGGGTTTTAGTTTTTATGCATTCTAGATTGTTCTTAGGACTCTATAAAAGGAGCTCACAACTTGTGTGAAGCCCTTGTTCCAGTTTCTAGTCTCTCACATGTAATTCCTTTTTAAAGAAATAAAAAGTTTGGTTTTTGAAATATTCAAGTGTAATTCCTTTTTTATTGTTTTTAAAAGTTTGTGTGTTGTGAGGAGATTGATTCTGAGTTCCACTTTTATTTGGTTAAGCAACTTTGATTTTCAAAGTTGTTTAAGGTTTTGAGATTTTGAGAGATTTTGGTAAAATCTTCTCAAAAGGTTTTTGGTGTTAGGAGTTCATGTTTGTTGGTGATTTAAGTGTTATAGAAACATTTTAAGAAGATTAAAAAGGTTTTGGAAGAGTTTTAAAAAGAGAAAAAAAAAAAAAAGAATCATATCATATCATATTATTTTTGTTCTTGTTTCTTTGTTTTGTGTTCAAATAGGTTGAAGGCTTGTTGATTTAGTTCAGCTCCAACCCGGGTTGGATTGGAGGAGGGTTATACACCCTCTAGGGCTTTGGATGTAAAGCCCTAAGGTACAAACCTTGTTCCTTGTTTAAAGTTCATAAAAGTGCTTGGTACATGATTTTGCTTGATTAATTGATTAAGTGTGTTATAGATAGTGGATTTGTGTTCTCAAGTGTTGTTATGCATGTTTTGAGATATTGGAACAAGTTTGCATAGGGTTTGTAAGGTTTTTCTTTGTTAAAATTGGTTTTCAAAAAGTTTAAAGGGTGTTTGGCAACAGGTTTAAGCAGGGTACAATCATTGATTTGTGTTGCTAAAAGGTGTTAGACAACTTGATTAAGGTTAAGTTAGATGTTAGTAAGATGGTAATATAGTTTGGCACAAGTTTGGAGTAAATTTGTTGAGTTTAAAAGGTAAAAAGGGTGTTAAAAATCTGCATATTGCTAATTTGCTTGATTTGTGATGAACTTTGTGCATGATCTTTGATTGTTGATTTTTGATTCTTGTTGTTATTTGTGTATTACTTGACTCCTTGAGCTTCAATAAGCTCAAGGGTGCCCAATTGTCCAAAAGTAATCTCCAAACAAGCTCATTGCCAAGCCCTCTTGGCACCAAAAAGTGTGCACTCACACTGTTCCATCAGTGTTCAACAAACCTGGCACGTTTTGCAAGTTGCGGCGCAAGACAGAAGGTTGCGGCGCAACTGGAGAGCTGCTGATCTTGGTGATCCCGTTACACTAGTTGCGGCGCAAGACCCCACTAGTTGCGGCGCAACTAGTGACTTTTATTTTTTTTGGAGTGTTTTAATATTATTTTATTAATTAATTTTCAAAATTTTATTTTTCTTTCTTTTTTCATTTTTCCTAGGTTCTTTGTCATTAATTGGGACTATTTCCATTTTTAGATTATTTTTATAGCTTTTAGATTTATTTTTATAATTATTTTAAGTTTAATTAGTTTCTATTTACTTTTAATCATTTTTAGAGTTTTAAAAATAATTTCAATAGGTTTTAATTTCTAGAAAATTACTTTTTAGTCTTCTAATAATATAAGTTAAGTAATTGTTCAATAAAATCATATTTTAGACTTTTGAATTAGTTAAATTTAATTTTAGGGCTTTAATTAGCATTTAAAATTAATTATTTAATTAATAAAAGGTTTTAAAATATCTTTATTGGATTTTTGTCTTTATTTATATTATTTTAGACTTGTTTTAGTCTTTTTAATCTTTTTCTTGATTTTTTTTTTGGTTTTATTAATTTTTAATTTTAGTGGTTTTTCTACGGTTTTACGTTTTCGATTTTTTACGTCATAGTGTAATTTTCACAAAACCGTCATTCCATCCCATCAATATTAATCTCAAATACATACAAGTTAATTCACAACACCATACCTCCTTGGGAAACGAATCTTTCATCTCTTTTTAAGTGATTGAGGGTCATTACTAGTGTTGATTTTTCCTAAAATCATCACTCGATACTTACAGTGTAATTTACTACAATCAGAGGGTGATCTCAACCTCTTGTGGTTGTGAAGAAGATTCAGCGGCCATTGATGTTTGTTGTGTGTGTTTTCTTTTGAAAGAGAGAGAGAGTTGTGTGTGTTTTTTTGAAAGCTTTTGCAAATGATACGAATCTTTAATCTTAAAAAGATATATGTAAACACTTTTTAAACTGATTTGTTAAAGTTTGTAAAACATTTGAAAAGAGAATGAAACTTTTAGGGTTTTTTTAAACAAATGGCAAAAACTCTCTCATTAATGTTCTGAAAAAGGTGATGATTTTCTGTTGCTTTGAACAATGAAACGCCTCATTGTGTCAGAAAGTTCTTGACTATGATATGGACGCTTGATATTTCCTAGATAAACAATTGACACCTTTTGAAAGAATGCTTTGTATTTATTCTCAAGAAAATTAATGCCATTAACTCCATTGAGTCACATGATTGATTTGTTTTAAATGTTGTTGCTCAGATATGCTGAAGCTGATGGCAATACTTGTGAGCTTCAGTGCGTCAGATGAGGCGACAAAACCCCATATACATGTTCACATAAGTGAACAAGACATATGACGTTGCACACTCCTCTACTCAGGCCTAGCTACTCAGTTGTATTTAAAAATTTGTTTAGCATTGCTGAAGGAACCTTTTGATGACTAGTGATTATTTGTTCAGCTTCAGTGAATCAGATAAGGCGACAAAACATCATATACACAATCACATAAAGTGAAATAGACACATGACATTGCACACTCCTTTACTCAGACAATGCTACTTAACATTAATCAAAATCTTTTATGAAATACTAAATTTTCAAGCTTCTTCAGTGAATGCTGAAGGTTCAGGTTTTGTATCATCAATGTTCAGCATACCAAGCTCCATTATCAATCTTTTGAAAGTTGGTTCATCCAGTGGTTTGGTGAAGATATCAGCCAATTGGTATTGAGTGGGGATGAAATGTAATTCAATGTCCCCTTTCACAATGTGATCTTTGATAAAGTGATATCTGATATCAGTGTGTTTTGTTCTTGAGTGGAGGACTGGATTGTTGGATATTGCAATAGCACTAGTATTATCACAAAAGATTGGTACCTTTTCATATTCTATGTCATAATCAGCCAGTTGGCTTTTCATCCAAAGAACATTGGCACAACATCCAACAGCTGCCACATATTCAGCTCCTACTGAAGACATTGCAACTGTTTGTTGCTTTTTAGCACTCCAACACACAAGTTTGCCACCTAGCAATTGGCAGGCACCGGAAGTGCTTTTTTTGTCCAAATTGCATCCAGCATAGTCAGAATCTAAATACCCCTTTAGGTAAAAACCTGAGGATTTGGGGTACCAAAGACCTAGACTTGGTGTACCTTCTAGGTATTTGAAGATTCTCCTTACAGCAGTAAGGTGTGATTCCTGTGGATCTGCTTGGTATCTTGCACAAAGGCATGTAGAGAATTGAATGTCAGGCCTGCTTGCAGTTAAGTACATGAGTGACCCAATCATACATCTATTCTAAGTCTCATTGACTGATTGTCCATTGATATCAGTTCCTAAGTTGCTAGGGGGTACCATTGGAGTCTTCACTGAAGCACAATTGATATCATACTTCTTCAGCAGATCCTTGACATATTTTTCTTGATTGATGGAGATGGCTTGGTCAGATTGTTTAATCTGAAGACCAAGGAAGTGTGTGAGTTCTCCCATCATACTCATCTCAAACTTGCTAGTCATAAGCTTGGCAAATTGTTTGCAAAGTTTCAAGCTTGTAGAACCAAAGATTATGTCATCCACATAAATTTGTACCAGAATGGTGTCAGTTTTAGATTTATAGATAAACAAGGCGCTATCTATTTTTCCTCTGACAAATTTATGTTCAATGAGAAATGTTGAGAGAGTTTCATACCATGCTCTTCGAGCTTGCTTCAGTCCATACAAAGCTTTGTAAAGCTTGTAGACATGATTTGGGTATTTACTACTCTCAAAGCCAGTAGGCTGAGTAACATAAACTTCTTCTTTTCGGTCACCATTTAGGAATGCACTTTTGACATTCATTTGGTAGATGATGAAGTTCATGTATGTGGCATAAGCAAGGAAGATTCGTATGGCTTCCATACGTGCAACTGGAGCAAAGGTTTGATCACAATCAACACCAGGCTCTTGATTGAATCCTTGGGCCACCAACCTAGCTTTATTTTGGTCACTATATTGGTTTCATCTCTTTTGAGCTTGTAAACCCATTTTGTGCCAGTGGTTGATTTACCATATGGAAGAGGAACCAATTTACAGACTTTGTTTCTTTCAAATTGATTGAGTTCCTCTTGCATGGCATCCACCCATCCAGGGTGTGTGAGTGCTTCAGAAACCTTTGTAGGTTCAATTTTTGAGAGAAAGTTTGCATAGAGCCATTCTCTAGATGAAGCAGCACTCAGTTTCTTTGCCATAGATCTAGTGACTCTACCTTTACTAGGATTACCTATTATGTTCACCAGCTGTATGTGACTATTTTGAGTCCCAGATTTTTGTGGAGCTGTAGAATAGGTACTTGTATCATGATTAGAGCTAGTGCTTGGAAGTCCATGACATGAACTTGGATTTGGATTATCTCTAGTGTCTACTGAAGGATATTCATTGGACAAAGGTTCAATCAATGGAGGTCTTCCTTCTTGGTCAGAAGCAACATATCCAAGACCTAAATCCTTAGAGATGGTAGGAGAGCTTTGAGCAAGGGACTCAGATTATTCATCAGTAGCTGCATATGGTTGATCATTTTGATCATGTGTGTCAGCATGCTGATTGTTTTGAGACTTACCATTTTGGTCATTTGTGTTGCCTTACTGATCATTTTGATCATTTTGAGATTGATAATTATTTGATTGACAGCCATCAGTATGTGATACTGTAGGATTTCCTTTGTAGGACTTGTCATATCTTCAAATGGATCAATATGAGGGACTGAGTTGCTTGTTTGATATTTTTGAGAAGGCTTATAATGTTGAAATTCATTAGATGGATAATTGTGAGATTCATGAATATGAAGTTCATCATCTGATGGATTTGTAAAAGGGAGAGCTTCAGAACTTTCATTGAATATGATGTGATAGGTTTTTTCAATACATTGTCTTCTTGTGTTGAAGACTCTGTATGCTTTAGATACTAGAGAGTATCCAAGGAAGTAACCATCATCAGACTTTTCATCAAACTTTCCAAGGTGATCCTTGTGATTGTGAATGAATACTAGACACCCAAACACATGTAAGAATGAGATGTTTGAAATTATCCCCCTGAAGACTTCATAGGGAGTCTTCATGTGTCTCTTCACAATGATGGATCTATTTTGAGTGTAGCAAGCAGTGGCTTACAACATCAGTCCAAAAATGCGTAGAGAGAGCAGATCCAGCAAGCATTGTCCTTGCTGCTTCAATCAAGGTTCTGTTCCTTCTTTCAGCCACACCATTTTGTTCAGGTGTGTAAGGAGATGAGAAATTTTGGGAAATTCCTTTGTCATCATAGAATTTGATCAGCGTGTGATTTCTGAATTCAATGCATTGTCAGTTCTAAGTTGTTTGACATTAGTGTCATTTTGATTTTCAACTCTTCTGATGAATGACATAATGGCATCTGGTGCATGGCTTTTCTTTGTCAGAAAATATACCCAGGTGTACCTAGAGTACTCATCAACAATGACAAGCGTATATTTTTCATGACAAATGGCCCTAGGTGATACTGGGCCAAATAAGTCCATGTGAAGAAAATGAAGACTTTCTTTGATTGAGAAAGTTTGATTTGTTTTGAAACTGGCCCTATGGTGCTTCCCTTTTTCACATGCTGAGCATGGTTTGTCCTTGGAATAGACAAGTGAAGGAAGACCAATAACAAGATTTTGTTTTGCCAGCAGAGTTATTGTTTTGAAATTGAGATGAGAGAGCCTCTTATGCCAAAGCTAGTTGGTAATATTGGAGGCTTTAGCAAAGAAGCATGTCTCCTGAGTAGAGTTCATGTTCATGACATAAACATCTTTGACTCTTGGAGCAATCATCACAATTTCATGATTGAAGTTGATGATTGTACCTTTTTTGTCATCAAACAGCACAATATACTTTGCATCACAAAGTTGACTTATGCTGATGAGGTTGTGCTTCAATCCATTGACATATGCTACCCTTGAGAAAACTATACCATTGCATTTTACTGAACCAAATCCTTCAGTAGTAGTTGATGAGTTATCACCAAAAACAACTTTAGGACCTTGTTCCTCCTTATACTTGTGCAGATTACTTTTGGTTCCAGTCACATGCCTTGAGCATCCACTATCTAGGTACCAAATAGGCTTCCTGAGATCACACTACACAAGTTAAGGAAATGGTTAGTTTTGTTTTGAAACCCACCTTTGTTGGATGGGGGTTTTAGATCTAGAAGGTGTTCTAGATTTGAAGGGTCCTC
Organism: Glebionis coronaria; assembly: GCA_025667525.1. Classification (NCBI taxonomy): domain Eukaryota; kingdom Viridiplantae; phylum Streptophyta; class Magnoliopsida; order Asterales; family Asteraceae; genus Glebionis; species Glebionis coronaria. The sequence goes on from JANFOE010000351.1 coordinate 557,432, forward strand.
TTGTAGAGGGTATGTATGATTGCTCAGAAGAAGAAGAGGTCTGAACAGCTTTTGCTTTCTTAGCCTAGAGTGCTTCACATCTTCTGAACCACTCTATATGGTTGTGATCAGATGTAGTGTGGACATCGCTTCCACAAGTTTCACAACATTTAGTAATAGAGTTTGGGTTTCTTGGTTTAATACCTCTTCTGAGTGAGATGATATGATTATGTCCATGAGTGTCATGGTCATAACTTAAACAAATATTATAGACAGGGTAATAGTGGCAGTCATCTGAGTTATGATTGCCCATACCACAATGAATGCATGGTGGGAAAGGCATATTTCGCTTGGAATAAGATGCTTCAGCTTTATGATCACCAGCACTTGTTTTGGCCAGCATATACTGAGTTTGTTCACAAGTGCCATGATCAGTTCTTTTACATTTAGTACAATAAATCACTCTTAGACAAGTTTCTGCAAGACGGTTGTTTAGACCACATAAATCACAAGCCCTTTTAAATTGTGTCTTGTACTTGAAATAAGGAGAATCTGAAGGTTCATCTCTGAATCGTGTTGGTGTTTGCTGCTGCCTGAGTTGCAATTTAAGATCATAGATCTCTTGCATGACAAGAGACATTCTCTCATCTTCCTCAGATCTAGCATTCTTTAGTTTATTTGTTGAAACTAAAGAGGTAGTTCCCATAAGTGATCCTTCAGCAGGAGCTGAAGAGTTCTTTGAAGTGTCAATTTTGACATGTTTGGAAGAACTAACTTTGAGTGAGGTGTGTGACTTGATGATAGACTTGATTGATTTTGGTTCATCACCAGTCAGCTTCTCCAAAGGAGGAAGTGGGATACTTACTTCATTCTCTATATCATCATTTGAGTCATCCTCAGTAACTGAGGACTCAACTGGTGCTGAAGTGTCAACATTTGCTTGGAACTCAAGAAGAAGGATTCGTCCAGTGTCATGATTGGGTAAATTCTCTTCACCTGACCTTTCAATATCAGGGATCGAGCTACCATCCTCATTTGAGGCTTTGACAAAGACAATAGATTTGGTGCTGGAGGATCCTTCAGCACCAAGCATTTTCCTTTTTTGAGCAGGAATTTGTTCATTGATGCATTGATTTATCCTATCAGAGTTTCCAAGCCATGATTTTACAATATCTTTTGCTTCTTTCAGTTCAACTCTTAGGGAGTTATTTTCATCAAGAATCTCTTTGTTCAATTGTTGAAAAGTAAGAATATCAAGTTTAGCTTCTTTTAGCTCTATTTGCTTACTTTCAAAATCTTCAAGTTTTAGAACAAGTTTGTGAAATTTTTCAAGCAAATTGTTTCTTTGTTCTTCACCAAATTTTAGATTAATACACAGGTAATCAAAGACAAATTTAATGTCATCTTTATCTTCTAATTCAAGAAGAGTTTGTACCTTTTTGATTGTGATATTAACCCATTCACCATTTCTGGAACTTTCTTTGGCTACAACATTAGAGTTAGCCCCTTCATCATCAGCAAGTGCCATCACCACTTTCACATTAACCAATTCATCATCATCTGAAGAAACATCTTCTTCATCCTATTTATAAGCTTCAGCAACAAGCCCTTTGTTCTTGTCTTGCTTGGGGGCCTTGGAAGAAGAACTTTTAGTACTCATGAGAGCCAATCTAGCCTTGATTTCTCTATATTTGGCCTCAAAGTCTTTTGTTGGTCTAAGTTCAACTCTGTTTTGCTGAAATGGAGTAGAAGCAATTTGTTTTGGTTGAAATGATGATTGACCAGATGGTCTTGATTGAGCTGGTGAGGAATATGAAGCGAGAGACGTTTTTGAATAACAATCCCTAGCATAGTGACCAGTCTTCCCACATTTGTAGCATTCAGTGTCAACTGAAGCTTTTGTGGAGCTGGAGAACTTGCCTCCTTTCTTAAAGAACCTTCTAGACTTGGCTAGAAGTGCTCTTTCAAGAAATTCCTCTTTGAGGTCATTTAGATATTCCTCACTAGATCTAGTGACTTCCTCATCATCAGGACTATCTTGGTAGTCTTGAATGACAGCTTCATTGAAGAAAGTTGTGGACAAGGATGTATCAATGGTTAATGCCACTCTTGCTTGAGCCTTCATTAATCCTATCAAATAGGTTTTCTTCATATGTTAGTTTCCCAAAAAGAGAAGCCAGATCACAATCTTTAATGTGATTAGCATTTCTCAAGCTTTGGCAGAAACTGAGCCACTTATTTGGCAATGCATTAAAAAAACTGTGTTGATTTCAAGTTTTGAAAGCTCAACACCATCATTCACAACTTCATTCATCAGTGCTTTGTATATGGTGAATGTTTGTGTGATGATTTCCCCTTCTTTGTGCTTGAAGATGTTGTATTGAAGCTTTAAATCCATGATTCTAGTTTCTTTTACATCAGAGGGTCCCTCATGGTAAAGAATAAGGTCCTCCCATGTAGCTTTGGCTGTTTTGCAATTCACAACAGAATTCATTTGGTCATCTGGAAGCACAGACCTGATGAGACTTTTGAGACGCTAATCTAGGTTAGCAGCTTTTCTCTCATCCACAGTCCGTTGTACTTTAAGTTTTTTATTTTCCCCAACCATGGGAACAAAAGGACCATTTTCAATGACTTCAAGGAATTGAGGTTCAATCCCAACCATGTGGACAAGAAACCTCTTCTTCCAATTTGTAAAATTGGCTACCTCTAGTACAAGAGCAGCATTGAGTTGGCCACCCCTCTATTCTAGGGTTTGTGGTATAACTTGAGCCATTTGGATCTTGATTTGAAAACTTTTATATGAGCAGTTTAATAAAATAAGAATTTAGCTAATCAAACTGCTCTGATACCACTTGTTGGTCCCTTGTAATTCATTATTACTTATTAACTTAAGTAATAACTCTTTACTTCGACTCAAGTGTGTTGTTTTAACAATAGATAAGAACTATGACATATTAAAACAACAATACCAATATACTTTTCAACGTATAGACTTTTATTAGAATCAAATAAAGAATCTATAACCCACTTTGTTTGCGGAATAACAAAGTGGTTGAATGACAATGGGTTTTGATCTCCTCTACTTAAACATCTTACCAAAGTTAAAGTCTAAGCTCCAATCTAAACGTTCATATGCATCTTGGCTATATGGTTTAGTTGGTATCAAGAGAGAAAGGTTTTCTAGAGTTTAAGCTCTTGTATTGGTTAACCCTTTCTCTCCCAATGTACACTCTTTATATAGACAGTGTAAACTAGGGTTTTCATTTTACATGTTTTAATGCATGGGTTTATCCAGTGGGTGGTTGATGCCCATGCTGGATAAACAGTACAAAGTACATATTAAACTATTCTAGAAAACATAAAGGTTGTACTTATATCCAAGTATACTAGCAACCTACTTTGAATTAAAGTTATCTTTTCCCGCCTAATGCAAACCATCAGAATACTGAAGAGTCTTCAGTATCCTAGAGGAGATCGACATCATTCAGTTTGGTATTGTCAAGCCAAACTGAACTGAAAGCCCTTCTTCAGTCCTTGTTCTTCAGCAACTAGACCGCCTAGTATTTGAAGCGAAGACTCTTTTGTCTTCTAAGTTCACTGGAAGGGGATTGCTGAACTTTCTTCAGCTATGAAGTCTTCAATAGGAACTTTGTTCCTCTGGTCATCCTCCAGCAGACTGGCCTTACTGCTGAGCATGAAACACTTAGGGGGATTTTATATTCAAATCCTAGAGTTGCTTCAGGGTCAGTAAATACTGACCCAACAGATTCATTTGATAAACTTGTTAAAGGACTTTCTATAGATAGTAAGTTAGTTCCTCGAGTCGTTTCATAAACGGTTGACGAGTCTAAATAGGGTAAATGAGCTAGTACATATGGTATGTGCCGACGGATTTTGTCGAGAGTATAGAATGATAAAGTAGATGTGTAGAAGAGTATAATGGTATTACTTGTATCATTTTCTCTCGAGTTTGTTGTGATTTTATTTAACACCCCCAAAATTTTATTGCGCAGCAGAAATACACATTTGGGTGCTAAATTCAAACATCATTACACAACACACTTTTAACAATCTCAAAATGAGACATTTCAAATATAAAAGAAAGTAATTTAACCATTTGTCTAAAGCCATCGATCCCAATTAAAACAAGAGTTTAACAATCAGAGTAGCGTTTCGGTCCCCCCAAAATTTCAACCAAACGACCTACATTTTTACTAAAGTACATGATCATTCAAAATTATTTTTATGACAAACAGGGAAAGAAATCAGTTTTAGACTCATCAACCACAAAAGCAACCCGCAGCCTTCTCCAGCAAGCTCCATCATCAGTCAACTTCAAACCTGAAATACATGCTTAAAATCATCAACACAATGGTTGAGCAAGTCTATATCTTTATCAAATCATTATTTGAACACAAGAGAAAAATCAATCATAATCATTTAATAGAACTGTCGTCACAATCTATTGATCAAGCATTTCATCTTATAGCATAAGCTATACAATTGTGTTTAAGCTCATGACACCGACCCGTTATGACCAATCATCCGCCAAAAGGCCAGCATGATAAAAGTGAAACCATTGCCCCTCTTAAGGTAATCGTTGTAAATTTTACCTTGTCTCTTATTCAAGTTATCCGTCCGAGCAGCGCACTCAACGTACTAACTCTCATCTCGGAAAGGGGTGTCAACCCCGATAGTACTATCAATTGTTTAATCGGCTATTTCCAACCCACACAAGGGCAAGACAATAGTTAAGGGTTCATGAATTTAGGGCCTTTTACAACTAGGTACTCAACACAATTCAGGCAACATTCGGGTCTAAAGGCAACGTACGGGTCCAAAAAATTATTCATGACTTGTGTTCCGTTTATTTTCAAATAGCATGTATCCCCCTCGTGGGTTTTAAAATCATTCAAAACAAGTACAAAAGCGAGGCTATAGACTCACCTTGAGTAATAGCAGTAGCAAGACGATCTTCGACGATAGTTGATGCCCGATAAACATGAAAACCGCAACCTATCAATTAAGGCGCGTTCATTAATAATAAACTCGAGTAAAATCCATACTTAATATCATCAAAGTCAAAATAATAAAATCACAACCAACCCAAAATGAAAACAATACAAGTGACCTATTACTTCCTTCTATACGTTTACTTTATTAGTCAATCCTTTCGATAAAAATCTGTCGGTACACACCAAATGTACGGGCTCATTTACCCCACTTAAACAGGTCAAATGCTTATGATACTACTCAGAGATATCACTTACTATATATAGAAAGACCTGTTAAAAGCCCATCAAAATATTTTACTTTTAAAGTTCCCTGCCAGACACATCTTTGAACAACAAAAACCGGACAGTTTTACGTCACCGACTCATACAACCATTTTGCCATTCTAAACAATCCCGTTTATCCGACACTTGAGTTTGAAAATAGACTCACAACCCAAGGTTTAAAACCTAACATCAGACCTTGAAAATTTTTACAACTCATTTTATAGTCCCCGAGATTCGATCCAAATATCGACAACAACTTCGGATTATGTCGATACTCGTCTCCTAGTACACGAATAATCAAATCATCATAACTTCTCGCTCGTTTGGAGCTAGAAGCTATACCTTATATCAAATCGAAGCTAAAAGAATTCTCTACAACACTATCCTATTAGTTTATTCATTTTAAAACAGTAAGGTACCCAAAATTAGCCTTGAACCTACTGATGTAAAACACCTCTTTAAAAATCATGCTAAATCAAATTTTCAACCCATTTTAATCAATCTCATACTCCTAATATCATCCTACTATCATTATAAACAAATCATATAACTTCTAACACCTTTGAATGATCATCCAAAAGTTTACCCACTCAAAATAATAAACATGCAACCAACCATACTTGAACATAATATTAATAACACCTATATACCATCATAAAAATGGATCAAACACCACTAGTTCATCAAGAAAATAAACTTTTGAAAAGTTAATGCATGTTGTTAAAATTTATACCAAAATGATGGGTAGCTCAAGATTAAGATGGGTCTTGTGTTGCTTTTCAACGATTTAAGCTCAAAATCAAATTATGATAGGGTTTTGGTGGTGAGGGGGTGACGGTATGAAGAGGAGAGGGAGAAAGAGAGATGGAGTTTTGGTGGTAGTGATGTGTATGTGTGATTTTATGAATAAAAAAATATTTATATAGTGGGTGGGGGTTAGTTTTGCAAATATTGCATAGTTTTGGTCCAAAATGTAATTAAATAGTTGTAAGGGTAGAAAATGTAAATTATCAATTTTGAAAATATTTACGAGGCTCGGGTTTCATAATAATACTTTTCAAAAATTACAATGCACTCAAAATATGATAATAATATGATCCCGGTACGACTTAATACGTAATTAAAATAAAATCAAAAATATAAACATCGATACAACAAATAATAAAACATAAAATCTCGGGCATCCGTCGATATCGCGATCACTAATAATCCTCTCTATTAGTAAAAAGGTAAAAATAAGACTCCCAACGTCGGTTTTAAATAAAACCATCAACCGTCATATCATTCAAGCTCATCAAAACTTCAAAATTATTCGTAAAATAATATTAAATAATGACCGCGGGTTCGGGTTGTCACATCCTACACTCCTAAAAGAGAGAGACGTCCTCGGGGCTCAGCCCCTCTTGTATTCACATTCCATACTTCTAGAACAAAAGAGAACTCTTTTCCTTAAAGAAATCCTCATGCTTCCTTCACAAATTCAAATCCACACCTAGAATCCTTGTATGTTCACAATAGAAATCTTACAATTCTTCAACCTCTTAAAAAAACTCTCCATAGTTCTTTCTATGATAAGCAACTCATCTTCAAGTTGAATTCCTTTCTTGTTTTTCCCAACAAATTTCACCCTTCATAACGACACCTTAAACATGACCACGTTTGCCAATTTCAAACTCTATTGATTTCTTTCAATTACCAACATATCTCTTCTGACAACTCCTTAGTCCTAACAAATGATCCTCAATCATTAAAATCTTATCAGTAGTCACCAATATCATTTCTAGTTCATTCATTTATTTCTTCCTACATTACTTCAATACACAGAAAGCCTAAATTACATCTATAATTTACACTTTTTAATCATTACAATTTGAAGTTCTTTATGGACCTTCAAACAGTACAACCTCATTACTAGTGTCACACTCCCAAAATATCAGAGTATAATGGCGACAAGGGAGTGGTGACGTCATGATTATCATACACACACAGTTACAAAGAACGACCTCTAAATGAGACGTTCGAAAAAATAGATCACTTGTAATTGATAAATTAAATAGTTTTAACATAGTGCGGAAGCATAAAACTGGTCACAGTTACAAAACATAGTTTTCCAAGTAGTACAAATGATCTTTGTTTCAAAGAAATGACGGCAATGCATGAGACCTCACTTAGCATCTTCCTTCTTAATACCTGAGAAAAACATTGCTAAAGTGTCAACATAAAGTTGGTGAGTTCATAGGTTTAGTTAATTTGAAATGTTTAATGAACCACAAGATTTCCCAAAAGTGATGACAATATAACAAATACAAAGTCATCCTAAAAGTATTTATTATAGTCTAAGCTCGTGACACCGAAGCGTTAACAACACCGGTAGTATAATCATATAAATGTAGCCCAACTGAATGCCTAAACCCACGACATCCTATCTCAGACTCAAATGAAACTGTGCCCGCTTGTCCCCTTGTTGGACAAGACAGACAGGGACGTCAATCCCGATAGATCTATACATAACATTCGCGCTTACACAAAGTAATTAACGGTTCACGATTCACGGGCCAAAGCAACTGGGTTTTTAGTGGGACTTAGACTAAAAATAGTTAAGCATGGGGCTATAAACTCACCTCGTGATTCAGCAAAAAGGACGAAGGTAAAGGTAGCTCGAGAGTACGGTTACGCTAGCCGCGACCTATTTAATTATAAGGATCGTGTTACGATATGAAAATTTATACTAGTAAAAAGACATGACACCCTAGTTGTGCTTGACAATACCTTTCTTTTACGGAAAGACACGATACATAAAAGTCGGTTATTAAACGATCGAGGTTTACGGGTTAAATTATACGTTTAAGTTACAAGTTTTCGTTTTGGGCTTTAAATAAACCCATACACCACCACTGGCCCAAACAAGCCCATTATCCCCACCCCATGGCCCGGCCCAAGGGTTAATTAACCCGGCCCAAGCCCAGGCGATAAAAACAAGGAGAAAGGAGGAAATACGTGTGTTTGTATCACACATAAATAAAAAACACAGAGTTTAACTCTCTCTCCTCTCTCGAAACGCTCCCACCGCCCCACTCTCTCTCTCTCTCTCTAAAAACTGGATCGGATCATCACCCTCCCATGGCTAAGCTTGTTTTCAGTTTAATACATCAATCATTTATGATGGGTTACGGTGATTAAGTCGCGTGGGATGTGGGGTTTCATCCCCACATCAAACCGATTCGGTTTTTGATGGTGTTCTTCCCCAGGGTTAAAGTTATTCATCTCCAATCAAAGATAAGTTGTTTATCCCTCTTTTCTTTTAATAAAAATGTTTGAATGATTTTCGTTTATAAAAGATCTATGGTTTTAAATCACTTGTGTAAATATGAACATAATGACTCTCGAATTTAATGATAAACAAATTAGGGTTTCGAAAATATTTGGGGGTTTTTCTAAATCTCATGTTTAAATACAATTAATTAACGTTTTCTTTTATAAAAACATGTTAATTTCAACATATAAACGATTTTATAAAAATTAGGGTTTCGGTCAAAATTGGGGGTTTTTGCATACCTTGTTTCTAGTCAAATTAATTAATAGATTCGGGTTTGGATTGGGTTTAATTAGGGTTTTAATTAATAAAATCAAATTAGGGTTTATATAAATTGGGGGTTTTTGCATTCGGTCGATTAATCAAAATTAAATGGCGTTTTTGGAATATATATAAAGTATTAATCTCATAATTAAAAAGGTTTTCAGTTTTTAGGGTTTCGAATAGAAAAGGGGTTTTATACCCGCGGCATATTTGGGGGTTTTATGATGTTTCTGTAAAATGAAATGGTTAAGATATTGGATTATGGTGACTTTGAATGATAAGGGTTTCGGCAGAAAAACAAGGACATTGGTTGTCTTGGTTTGGTTCTCGATTTGGTCTCGGTTTAGGTCTCGGTTTGGGTCTCGGTTTGAGTCTCGGTTTGCTCTTGGTTTGGGTCTCGGTTTGGTCTCGGTTTGGGTTGGTTTGGGTCTCGGTTTGGTTGACAGAAATAATGGGGTCATGGTCATGTTCTAGTAACAAATGCTATGGTTTATCTTTTCAGTTTTTAACTAAAATAGAACCGTGACAAAACTAACATATTCGTTTAAGTTTTCACAGGTTTGGTCAATGACGAGCACAACTAAGATAAATTCAGAAAATGAAAAGATGATTTAAAAGACTCACAATTGGATGCTTAGGTTTCGGTTTGCAGATGTGGACGAGAAGGATGGATCGGCTTGACACTACACTTCACTTTCACCCAGGAATTGTGTTTGAAAACTTGTCCAGGAACTATTATTGTAATATTTGGACTGTGAATACTTTGTGTTATGTTTGGACATTTGATAAACTTTGGATTGTATTTAATCTTGTATTTTTAGTTTAGGGTTAGACTCAAGCTGAATTTGGTAAGCTTGTGATGTACCCATTTTGGGTAAACTTGGCATGTGTGTTGGATTGTAGTGCTTAGTGGATGAATAAACTATGGAATTAAGTTGTGACTGAAAATGGACACTTGCTAAACAAGCTTTTGAAATAAAGGGGAATAAGGGTTCATAATTTAAATGTTTGTACATGATGCACCAATATACTACTCGGCTCAGGTTTGTCGGGTGTTTAAGTCTTAGACTCGAAAACTGAATATACACGACTCGATAACAACTCGATACACGATCCAAATCAAAGACAATTATGCGTGACCTCAAGGGATTTAGTAAGTACTTCAAATAGACATACGGCAAAACATAATACGTTTAACAACTTCGTGTATTACATTCATAATTTAATAGACGCGAAAACTCGAGATGTTACATACGCTCTCCCTAAAAAGGGCTTTGTCCGCAAAGCAAAATAAGTAACACATTCATGTCGACAACTCATCGGTAAATAATTAAAGTATTTCTACTATATGAAGAATTTAAGATGGAAATTTGACGGATGTCACAGTATTCCCATGTTTTAGAGATTTCGTCACGAAATCAAGACGTTATTGTAGTAGGATGATTAGCGAAAAGATGAGGATACTTGCTCTTGAATTGATCTTCACGTTCCCATGTGTATTCTGGACCTCTACGCGCATTCCAACGGATTTTTACAATAGGTATACGGCTTTGCTTGAGTTGTTTGACTTGACGGTCCATAACTTCTACTGGTTCTTCTACAAAGTTGAGTTTGTCGTCGAGTTGAATCTCTTCCAAAGGAATAACGAGTGTCTCGTCGGCTAAACATTTCTTCAAATTGCAAATGTGGAACACATTATGCACTCGGCTAAGTTCTTGGGGTAATTCCAAACGATAGGCTACGGGGCCAATCCTCTCTATAATCTTGAAAGGTCCAATGTAACGAGGATTCAACTTTCCACGCTTTCCAAAGCGAATCACACCCTTCCAAGGTGAGACCTTCAACATGACTCTATCACCAACCTCAAACTCAAGGGGTTTGCGTCTCATGTCAGCATAACTCTTTTGTCGATCTCTTGCGGCTTGCATACGGATCTTGATCTTAAAGATCTTCTCAGTAGTCTCGTGTATGATCTCGGGTCTAGTGAGTTGTGCTTCACCAACCTCTGCCCAACACACAGGTGAACGACACTTTCTACCGTACAGTGCTTCGAACGGCGCTGCCTTAATGCTAGTGTGATAACTATTGTTGTATGAGAACTCCACCAGAGGTAGGTGTCTGTCCCATCTATTTCCGAAGTCAATCACACAAGCTCTCAGCATATCTTCTAAGGTTTGAATGGTCCTTTCACTTTGACCGTCAGTTTGGGGATGGTACGCAGTGCTCATATCCAACTGCGTTCCCAATGCCTTCTGCAGTGACTTCCAGAACTGCGACGTAAATCGGCTGTCTCGGTCAGAGATTATAGACACAGGCACACCATGCTTCGTGACTACTTCCTCCAAGTATGTTCTTGCTAACTTATCCATTCCATCGGTCTCCTTGATGGGTATGAAATGAGCCGATTTGGTGAGTCGGTCGACGATTACCCAAATGGTGTCAAATCCGGCTGAGGTTTTTGGTAGCTTGGTAATGAAATCCATAGTGATCCTTTCCCACTTCCATTCTGGCAGTTCGGGTTGGACCAATAATCCTGATGGTTTCATATGTTCGGCCTTGACCTTGGCACAAGTCAAGCACTTGCTAACTTATGTAGCAATATCCGCCTTCATGTTCGGCCACCAATACAACATCTTCAGATCATGATACATTTTGTCAGATCCCGGATGTATGGAGTATTTTGACTTATGCGACTCATGCATAATCAAAGATCGTAGGTCACCATGGCACGGTAACCAACTCCTATTATCAAGGCATAACGTTCCATCCGAGCGAGCTTCTAACTTCTTTATCATTCCTTCAACATCTTCAGTCTTGAGAATTTCTTCCTCGACTGCCTCTTTCTGAGCCTTGAGAATTAAGGATGGAAGGTCTAAGTCAATGGTCATCACCAAGGCCTTCACCCTAAGAACTCTCTCCTTTCGACTCAAAGCGTCAGCCTTGACATTTGCCTTGCCCGGGTGATAACGGATCTCGCAATCGTAATCACTGAGCAACTCTAGCCAACGTCGTTGTCTCATGTTGAGTTCCTTTTGATTCAAAATGTGTTGTAGACTCTTATGATCAGTGAATACAACACACTTAGTACCATAAAGGTAGTGTCTCCAAATCTTCAAGGCAAACACCACTGCTCCCAACTCTAGGTCATGAGTTGTGTAGTTCTTCTCGTAAACTTTTAGTTGTCTTGATGCGTAAGCTATGACCTTAGTCCTTTGCATCAGTACCGCACCTAACCCTTTTATGGATGCATCACAATACACCACAAAGTCTTCATTACCCTCGGGTAGGGCTAGTATAGGTGCTTCACACAACATCTGCTTCAATGTCTGAAATGCCAAATCTTGATCCTCTTTCCACTCAAATTTCTTGTCCTTTTGAGTCAACTCCGTCATTGGTTTAGCTATCTTGGAGAAACCTTCAATGAATCTCCTATAGTAACCAGCAAGACCTAAAAATTGGCGGATCTCCGTGGGTGTTGTTGGAGTCGTCCAATCCTTCACGGCCTCGATCTTAGCAGGATCAACGTGAATACCACTGCTGTCGATTACATGCCCAAGGAATTGCACCGTGTTTATCCAAAACTCACATTTGGAAAACTTTGCATATAACTTCTCCTTCCTTAGCAGCTCTAGTATGGTCTTCAAATATTCCTTGTGTTCTTCTTCATTACGAGAATAGATGAGAATATCATCGATAAATACAATCACAAACTTGTCCAAGTATGGTTTGCAAACTCGGTTCATGAGAACCATGAATACCGCAGGCGCGTTTGTCAAACCGAAAGGCATAACTTGGAACTCGTAGTGTCCGTACCGGGTTCTAAAAGCCGTCTTATGAACGTCTTCCTCTCTAACCCTTAGCTGATGATATCCTGACCTTAAATCGATCTTCGAGTATATGCTAGACCCTTGCAATTGGTCGAAAAGATCGTCAATTCTTGGCAATGGGTAACGGTTCTTTATCGTCAGCTTATTCAATTCTCGGTAATCGATACACATCCTAAAGGATCCATCTTTCTTTTTGACAAATAAGACCGGCGCTCCCCAAGGTGAGGAACTTGGTCTAATGAAACCTTTGTCAGAAAGTTCCTTTATCTGTTCAGCTAACTCTGTCATCTCGGCCGGTGCTAGGCGGTATGGGGCTCTAGCAACAGGCGCGGCTCCTGGTGTAAGCTCGATGTGAAACTCCACTTGCCGTGCTGGTGGTAATCCTGGTAAGTCCTCTGGGAATACGTCCGGAAAGTCTCTAACGATCGGTACATCTTCCACCTTCTTCTCGTGATCTTCTTCTCCTTCCTTTTGTGTTATTTGAACCAAGAATATTGGACATCCCTTCTCAATGTATCTTTGGGTTCTAATACATGAGATGACTTCCAGTCTTGATCCATTCTTCACTCCACTTCTTTCGCCTTGTATGATTAGTACATCGTTTCCATAAGGAACACGGACGCACTTCTCATGACATACAATTTCCGCGTGATGCTTCGACATCCAATCCATTCCAATAATGACGTCAAAACTTCCCAATTCTATGGGGAGTAAGTCGATACTGAACGAACGATCTTGTAACCTTACACTACATCCTTTTAGAATAACGTCGGTGGTTACTGACTTCCCATCGGCTAATTCTACATTATACTTAACGTCTAACGCAGTAGGGGTGACATTTAGGCGTTCACTAAATACAGATGACACAAAACTCCTATCCGCACCAGAATCAAATAGTACTGAATCATAGTTGTTATTGACTAGAAACGTACCAGTCACAACATTGTTGTCTTGCACTGCAGCTTCAGCACAGAGATGATACACTTTGCTAGGTGCCGTGAATCCTCCAGGGGTACTAGTTGTGGCCCGGTTATTCCCTCCCCGGTTCCCTTGATTCTGCCTCTGGTTTCCTTGGTTGTGATTCTGATTGCCTCGAATCTGGTTACCACGACCTTGGTTCCCACTGCTTGGACACTTGTTCTTGTAGTGACCTTTCTCTCCACATCCAAAGCAAGTGACATTTGCTCCTTGGCCACCTTATGTTCCAGGTCCTCTTTGGTTAGTAGGACGAGGTGGTGCTCGACATTCCTTTGCCTTATGTCCGGCCTTCCCACAATTGTAGCACGTAGGGGGACATGCTCCTTCGTGGTGTCGGCCACACTTTCCACAGAAAGGAAGTCTTCCAGCGTAGTTTCCAGTATTACCTTGTCCAGCAGTAAACACCCTTGCTACTTCTTGTCGCTTGTTCTGGTTGTAGTTGTTTGTGTTGTTGCTGTTGTTGGTATTGTGGGTATTGTTGTTGTAGTGGTTGCCAGACCACTTCCTCTTATCCCCAGTATTTTCTCCCAACTCTTGTACCACTTGGTACATCAGACTCTGTGCCATGTCGATTGCCTCGTGCAAATCAGTTGGCTTGGATGAAGTCACATTCCCTTTGATGCTCAAAGGTAGTCCTTCAATGTATCGCTCCAACAATCGGTCGTCGTTGGGCACCATTTCAGGACATAACAAGATCAGCTCTTGAAAGCGCTGATTGTAAGCAGTAAGAGCAGTACCCTTGACCTTCAGGTTCCACAGCTCAACCTCCATCTGCTTGACTTCATTTCGTGGGCAGTATTTCCTCACAAACATAGCCTTAAATTCACTCCAGGGCGTCGCTTGGGCAACGTCAATGGTCACTGCACGAGCATAGACGTTCCACCAAGTCAAAGCACCATCCACTAACGTGCTTGACGCAAACTTCACCTTATCAGCTTCAGCAACATTGATAATCCCAAATTGGGATTCTAGCTTCTCAAACCATCTGGTTAAACCTACTGCTCCTTCAGTACCGCGGAAACTTACTTGCGTAACTGCATGAAATTCCTTGTAGGTACAAGTCCGTGCAATAGCATTAGTAGATCCTTGGTTGGTCTCCTCCTGTGTGCTTGCTGTACGATTTGCTTCGGCTGTTACGATTGCCTCGGCCACCCGTTCAGCTATCATTTGACTTAGCATGACGGTGTCAATTCCACCGGTAGTAGCTGGTGGATTCTGCGTTTCGGATCTTCTAACTGGCGCCATAATCTAAAAAGGTAATAGGACAATGAGTTTTGCCAGACATAACATGCATGGCACGCACAATACAATTATGAAATGCTCCAGGGTATAATACACAATATATAATGATCTCACAATTTTTGTAACCCATAATATCATTCATAGAATTGTTTGGTAGTACATCATAGTTTGTTATACATAATATAATAAAAGGAAATAAAATGCCGACTAGCTAAGATAAACTTCAAAGCTTAGTGGTCATACAATGATAAGTCAATGGTACAACATAAATCTAACTAGTGCCCTCACAGCGCTGATGAAGCTCTCTCTCCAACTCTGCTAACCTCCTCTCAACCACGATCTCACGAGCCTGGGAATCTCTAAGTCTAACATCGGTATCATAACAAGCGGCTCTAAACCTCTTATCCAAGTCTGCAACAGGGTCCTCCACAGGTGCCTCTAGTCCGCCTGTCTCAACCAATGGCTCTACTCCCCAACGGGTCATCAGGCTCTCGATCTCCTCAAGACGAGCATTCGGCATGGTATCCATCTGAGCAAGAACAGTATGAAGCTATCCTCGTAGACGGGTCACACAAACCGTCAACACTGTCTCATCCCTAACTGGACTCTTCTTTGCCAGTGCCTCCAGCTTATCCTGCACTTCATTATACTCTTCACCTAAAGCCTCTACAACATCCTCCAACCTGTTTAATCGTGTCGTCACACATCCATCTGCTGCCCCCAGCATCACCACTGTCGACGTAGCTCTCCTAGGAAGAGGAGTCGTAACTCTCGGCCCAGTAGAAATGCCAACATCAGCAAGCATCTCCTGGTACACAGCAGGTACAGTCTCTGGTGGTGGTAGTAGTAGTGGTACCTCTGGGACAGGACTGGCAGGTGTGCGGGTTGCATGCCTGCCAGTGGCAGTGAAGGGTATGAGGGGTCGGTAAGGTGAAAGTGGTGGTCGAGCAGCTCTCCCCCGAAGACGTCGTCTCACATAGTAGAAAGGCAGAGTACCAGGTGCTGGAGTAGGAATATCAGTCCTCTCCCCTTCGTCTTCAGATGAAGATGAGGAGATGTGTGCTAGGGAAACCTCAGGAGTAGCAGCATATGCAGTAGGAGGGTCCTCAGTGTCTGTGACCTCCATAGGTTCACCTTCCCCATCGGTGAACTCCACATCATCATCCTCTGTCTCCTCTACCATCTCATCCCTAGTAACTGATGCCTGACCTGGTGACTGCACCACATCAGCGTCTAGGTCATCCTCTCCTCCGCCTTCTAGGCTAAGCACGTCGTCAGCTGATGCATCAGGAATACGGATCGGTGAACGATGAACCTCCTCAGTCTCTCTCTCTCAGTATCATCATCTGAAATCATCCGGTACCACGGATATCCTGATGGTGATCCTCTAGGTAGTCCTACTGATGAACTGATAGTCGACTGTGAACTACGGTTGTAGTACGCTCCTGTAGACGTGGAATCATCAGAAGAAGACATCGCTGTAATCATAAACAAAATAAATGTGTGTAAATATCTTATAAAATTAGTCCGTAAAAAAGGGACATTAACATAACATAGCAATCATTGTTGAATCCACATGTATCCCATATAACATAATTCAGATTTTGTTGTTGCACATGTAACCCATGTAAATATACCTCGTATTTGTTAAACCACATGTATCCCATTTATTACTTATCTATGTCCATGTATCTACATATACTTAATACTTACAATCCGTATGATAATCGATTAAACACATAGCAGTTATAGTCTAAAGTTACTAAATGCAACCTAGTTCTCTATAACCATGGCTCTGATACCAATCTGTCACACTCCCAAAATATCAGAGTATAATGGCGACAAGGGAGTGGTGACGTCATGATTATCATACACACACAGTTACAAAGAACGACCTCTAAATGAGACGTTCGGAAAAATAGATCACTTGTAATTGATAAATTAAATAGTTTTAACATAGTGCGGAAGCATAAAACTGGTCACAGTTACAAAACATAGTTTTCCAAGTAGTACAAATGATCTTTGTTTCAAAGAAATGACGGCAATGCATGAGACCTCACTTAGCATCTTCCTTCTTAATACCTGAGAAAAACATTGCTAAAGTGTCAACATAAAGTTGGTGAGTTCATAGGTTTAGTTAATTTGAAATGTTTAATGAACCACAAGATTTCCCAACAGTGATGACAATATAACAAATACAAAGTCATCCTAAAAGTATTTATTACAGTCTAAGCTCGTGAAACCGAAGCGTTAACAACACCGGTAGTATAATCATATAAATGTAGCCCAACTGAATGCCTAAACCCACGACATCCTATCTCAGACTCAAATGAAACTGTGCCCGCTTGTCCCCTTTTTGGACAAGACAGACAGGGACGTCAATCCCGATAGATCTATCCATAACATTCGCGCTTACACAAAGTAATTAACGGTTCACGATTCACGGGCCAAAGGAACTGGGTTTTTAGTGGGACTTAGACTAATATATAAATCAGTAAATGCACTTGTGTTCATACGTTAAAATCAAGCAATGTCTCACCCCAAAAGGTAGTAAAAATAGTTAAGCATGGGGCTATAAACTCACCTCGTGATTCAGCAAAAAGGACGAAGGTAAAGGTAGCTCGAGAGTACGGTTACGCTAGCCGCGACCTATTTAATTATAAGGATCGTGTTACGATATGAAAATTTATACTAGTAAAAAGACACGACACCGTAGTTGTGCTTGACAATACCTTTCTTTTACGGAAAGACACGATACATAAAAGTCGGTTATTAAACGATCGAGGTTTACGGGTTAAATTATACGTTTAAGTTACAAGTTTTCGTTTTGGGCTTTAAATAAACCCATACACCACCACTGGCCCAAACAAGCCCATTATCCCCACCCCATGGCCCGGCCCAAGGGTTAATTAACCCGGCCCATGCCCAGGCGATAAAAACAAGGAGAAAGGAGTAAATACGTGTCTTTGTATCACACATAAATCAAAAACACAGAGTTTAACTCTCTCTCCTCTTTCGAAACGCTCCCACCGCCCCACTCTCTCTCTCTCTCTCTCTAAAAACTGGATCGGATCATCACCCTCCCATGGCTAAGCTTGTTTTCAGTTTAATACATCAATCATTTGTGACGGGTTGCGGTGATTAAGTCGCGTGGGATGTGGGGTTTCATCCCCACATCAAACCGATTCGGTTTTTGATGGTGTTCTTCCCCAGGGTTAAAGTTATTCATCTCCAATCAAAGATAAGTTGTTTATCCCTCTTTTCTTTTAATAAAAATGTTTGAATGATTTTCGTTTATAAAAGATCTGTGGTTTTAAATCACTTGTGTAAATATGCTGTGAACATAATGACTCTCGAATTTAATGATAAACAAATTAGGGTTTCAAAAATATTTGGGGGTTTTTCTAAATCTCATGTTTAAATAAATTTAATTAACGTTTTCTTTTATAAAAACATGTTAATTTCAACATATAAACGATTTTATAAAAATTAGGGTTTCGGTCAAAATTGGGGGTTTTTGCATACCTTGTTTCCAGTCAAATTAATTAATAGATTCGGGTTTGGATTGGGTTTAATTAGGGTTTTAATTAATAAAATCAAATTAGGGTTTATATAAATTGGGGGTTTTTGCATTCGGTTGATTAATCAAAATTAAATGGCGTTTTTGGAATATATATAAAGTATTAATCTCATAATTAAAAAGGTTTTCAGTTTTTAGGGTTTCGAATAGAAAAGGGGTTTTATACCCGCGGCATATTTGGGGGTTTTATGATGTTTCTGTAAAATGAAATGGTTAAGATATTGGATTATGGTGACTTTGAATGATAAGGGTTTCGGCAGAAAAACAAGGACATTGGTTGTCTTGGTTTGGTTCTCGATTTGGTCTCGGTTTGGTCTCGGTTTAGGTCTCGGTTTGGGTCTCGGTTTGAGTCTCGGTTTGGTCTTGGTTTGGGTCTCGGTTTGGTCTCGGTTTGGGTTGGTTTGGGTCTCGGTTTGGTTGACAGAAATAATGGGGTCATGGTCATGTTCTAGTAACAAATGCTATGGTTTATCTTTTCAGTTTTTAACTAAAATAGAACCGTGACAAAACTAACATATTCGTTTAATTTTCGCAGGTTTGGTCAATGACGAGCACAACTAAGATTTATTCAGAAAATGAAAAGATGATTTAAAAGACTCACAATTGGATGCTTAGGTTTCGGTTTGCAGGTGTGGACGAGAAGGATGGATCGGCTTGACACTACACTTCACTTTCACCTAGGAATTGTGTTTGAAAACTTGTCCAGGAACTATTATTGTAATATTTGGACTGTGAATACTTTGTGTTATGTTTGGACATTTGATAAACTTTGGATTGTATTTAATCTTGTATTTTTAGTTTAGGGTTAGACTGAAGCTGAATTTGGTAAGCTTGTGATGTACCCATTTTGGGTAAACTTGGCATGTGTGCTGGATTGTAGTGCTTAGTGGACGAATAAACTATGGAATTAAGTTGTGACTGAAAATGGACACTTGCTAAACAAGCTTTTGAAAATAAAGGGGAATAAGGGTTCATAATTTAAATGTTTGTACATGATGCACCAATATACTACTCGGCTCAGGTTTGTCGGGTGTTTAAGTCTTAGACTCGAAAACTGAATATACACGACTCGATAACAACTCGATACACGATCCAAATCAAAGACAATTATGCGTGACCTCAAGGGATTTAGTAAGTACTTCAAATAGACATACGGCAAAACATAATACGTTTAACAACTTCGTGTATTACATTCATAATTTAATAGACGCGAAAACTCGAGATGTTACATACGCTCTCCCTAAAAAGGGCTTTGTCCGCAAAGCAAAATAAGTAACACATTCATGTCGACAACTCATCGGTAAATAATTAAAGTACTTCTACTATATGAAGAATTTAAGATGGAAATTTGACGGATGTCACAACTAGCATGGTAGCCATTCTTGTATAAGAATTCCAACAATTTCCGAAGTCAATCATACACACACAAGTATATCATCCAATGTTCAAATCATCCTTTCACTCTGTCCATCAGTCTCTGTATAACACGCAATACTCACTCAACTTTCACCTTTACCCAAACCATAACGTATCGATTACTTGACTTATGAGATTCCTTCATCACTAAGTCTCTCTCTCTCTCTCAACTCAGATATGTTAGGAGTGCTCAATATTTCGTGTCTCACTTGACTTTATAACAAAATCCTTTCCATAAGTTTGACAAAATGTTGAAATCACTTACCTTGACATTTTTCTCAAATCAGACCACTAACTTAAAATTTCAATATCCTTTCTATCAATTCCACACTTCTTGTCATCACCAAAACTTAAACCTTATAAGCTTTTTCCTTTTTCCTTACTGGTAAGTGCATCAGCTAACACATTCGCTTTTAGCGAATCTCATAGTCATAATCACTCACAGTCATAACCACCAACATACTCAAGTACTCGAAATTTTATAACTGGTGATCCTCTATCATCTCCTTTGCCTTCCAAAGAAATTGAATATGAGACAACTCTTATGATCCTTAATTGCTACACACTTGATTCCATACAAGTAATATTTCCAAAATATCAAATCCATTACCTAAACTTCATAACCCTTAAAAAACACATCACAACCAACTATAAATCCTTCTGATTTTTCCAACAATGTCAACATCAATGTAGAACACAACTTACCCTTCAGTGTTCAGAATATAGCTTCCTCATCTGATAAGGATCGGATCTCGAAACATACAATTTAGATGTATAAGTGAGACTCACACATCCAATTCTTCTTGTTCAGCTCAATCAGTGGTTCAACAATCAGTGAAAACCTTTCGATAAACCTCCGATTATTCCCAGCTTAGACCAAGGAATTAACAGATTTCCGTCGGCGTCGTTGGTACCGACCAATCCTTAATGGTTTCAATCTTGGTAAGATCTTCACGAATACCTTTTTTGTCAATCAACTGCCTTAAAAATGCAAATATTTCAACCAACATTTACACATAGGAAACTTTACATACAGTTTCTCTTTTTCCAACCATCCCAAAATTATCCTCATATGCTACTTATATTCCTCCTTTCCTCTTGGAATAACATTAAATATCATCAATAGATACAACGACTAACTCATCCTAGCACATCTTACACACATAACTCACCAAGTTCATTAATACGAGAAACGCGTTCGTCAATTCCAAAAACATCACTTGAAACTTATAGTGTGACAATCCGTCAATTTATGATTGATATTTTATTCTCAATATTTATTTGAAAATATTATTTTATGAACTCACTTATTTTTGGGAAGTAATTTGGATTTACGTCTTGAAGTAGCATCGACTACGTCGAAACCGTAGGATTAAACCTTACGTGCCTACGTTTACATACACCATCTTTGGTGACAGTCTGACATTTCAGAAAATAAATTTATCCGTGAATATTATTTGGAGTTTTAAATTTGTGTTGGTTCATAAACTCACAAATTTACGAGAAGAGACTAGGACTTACGATTTTATTTTAACGTCCTTTACGACTAAACCGGAAACCTTAGGATTACGTATTTACGTTTTCGAACTCCGTTTTTGATGAGACAATTTTTATTGGATT
This sequence comes from Glebionis coronaria, assembly GCA_025667525.1. Classification (NCBI taxonomy): domain Eukaryota; kingdom Viridiplantae; phylum Streptophyta; class Magnoliopsida; order Asterales; family Asteraceae; genus Glebionis; species Glebionis coronaria. Next base: position 578,933 of record JANFOE010000351.1, read on the forward strand.
CGTTTTGTGACGTTGATTCATAATTTATAAAAACGTTTTTCGTGAAACGACCCGAGGGCACGTAAATCGAGAAAACTAGAACCGAGGAGTACCCGTAAATAAATGGGGATAAGACAAGTGATACACTTGCCCCACCCCCACTCAAAACCAGTTACAACACAACACCTCAACACTTGATGTGTCAAGGTGTTAGCTTATTACTTACACATGTAAGCTAAAGCTTACATTGTAAGCTACATCCATCAAAACCATTTACACCATACCACTTTCTCATTTCTTACATGCAAAACTAGCTACAATTCTCTCTTCCTCCTCCTTATGTGCCGTCCAAAAACACTCCACCATAACACCCCTTTTGATCAATTTCATCCATGAAATCATGTGTTATTCATACACATGTTGAAGCCATTTTGAAGCTCTATAGATTGGTGGTGCTTATAACATCCAAGGAGGAGTTTTCATGGTGTCTTGGGGCTGATTTTCTACAAGGAGTTATTGAAGATTGGTGGTCTTGAAGATGGTCTTGGTTATCCACAAGTTTCTCCATCAAAATCCATGTCCAAGTCACAACCTACATCAACTTGGTGGTATAAAGATTGTCCTCCTCATCCTCTTGTTATTTTTATTATGTAATCATGTATTTTTTTTCCTATTGTATATGTATATTATGATTATATGATGATAAAAGTATTGTGTGGGGATTTGGTGTTGATAAACATGCTTAAAAAGATGAAAGACTATAAGAAACAAGGTTAAAATATTGTTTAGATTTGATGGCTGTATAAAACAGTAAAGAATCAAATGATGAACTGATAAAAATCGCATAGATTAATGGATTTACAGTAAGCTATGGGTCTTGTACACATGTGAGAGTTGGTCATGCAATGGAATCATTGTAATGAGTGAGATATGATCAAAACAAGTTTAGGGTACAAATCTGAGTTTACTGTTTTGGACGATTTTTAGAAAATACTTGGAGGATGATTCAACAGTAGCTATATAAGAGTTAAATGGAGAAAATATCATGTAGTGTATGTGATAAAAACTTGAGCTTCTATCTCCGTATAGAACTCTAGATATGGCAGTTTTGGTGAAGATGAAAATAAAAATCAGATTTTTGAAATTAAAGTATAATACAATTATATAAGCACTCAAAATTATATTGTATAAAATGTAAAGTTAAAACCCACTAACTCATGAATTTTATTTATATAAATATGTACAATGATAAATAAGTGGACATTTTATAAAAATGGTAACTTGTTATGTTTTATAAGTTATAAAACTATAAACACGATTTTTACGACTTTTTCGGCTATTACCGTAAAATTAACGTTTTTGTTAAATAAAACTTAGATGGTTGAACCCGTCTAATGTAAACTTTATAAAACTCATATACTGATAAATAAACATACATAACAAGTAAAAACCGATAAAACCCGAACTATAGGATATACGGACATTAACGAGCTAACTAAGCATATTGGACTAATAATTGGACTAAATAAGTTAAACTCTTATAGAAAGAACTTATTGGGCTTAACCCATTTGGGCCCAACTTGTAAACTTTAAATACTGATAATATAAGTATAACAAGGATTAATACAAGTTAAAGAACTTATAATAAGTTTATTGGACTTAAAACACGTAAATAGGTAAAACTAGTAAACTAGTAAGAAGATACCAATACGTAAACACTAAAATGAGTAAAAGAGAACATGTAAACCCACTGGATCATCATATATATAAAATCATCATATGTATACATAATTGTTAATTTTATAAAGTCATTGGACATGAGTCTAAGACGAGTACTATTTGTCTAGGTTTCCGTGATTAGAGCACGTACCGTACGTCCGAATTGCCAAAAACCCGCCTTCCCACATCAACGTGAGTTCATAGCCTCGCACTCTTTTAACTGTTTTTATAAATGTTTTATAAACCCGCGAGGGAGATAACATGTTATTTTTTATAAAATAGGACACCATTTGTCCCGATTGTTTGTTTATTGATTTGGACCCGAATGATTGTATGACCCGATTGTATGACCCGATAAATGATTAAAGGACCCGATAGATGATATAAAATGGATTATTAAAGTTAGGTTATGTCACTAAAAGTCCCATTAGCATGAATTGTGAACTACCGGAAGTTGGTAGACGCTTATGCATATAATAGTACTATTTGGGGACGATCACCCCAGTTCGCGCCTTGACAGTTGATCCCCGTCGTGCCACATTGATTGGTAAGCGAATTTATGTATGAGAAGATTTCCATAGCGTGACCTTTGTGACGACACACTACTTTTGTGACACCCTGGGCAAATCCCACATTGGCTGTGGCCAGGAGAGATTCATGGTTCATAAGATAACAATCGCCTTCTCATGACACAACGCGTTTTGTGGTCTACTGCACGTGGGGTTCTTAGGAACTGGCAGTTAAGCGTGCTCATGGGAGAGTAGTACTGGCTTGGGTGACCTGCCGGGAAGTCTTCACAAGAGGGCCACAAAGCAAAGCCATGAGCCTGCGGGCAAAGCGGACAATATTGTGGTCTGAGTAGGCGGGATGTTACAAGTGGTATCAGAGACCACTCCTGAGCCGTTCGGGATGGTGGGGCAAACCTCATCGAGGACGATGAGTCCCGAAGGGGGGGTGGTTGTGACACCCTAGGCAAATCCCACATTGGCTGTGGCCAGGAGAGATCCATGGTTCATAAGATAACAATCGCCTTCTCATGACACAACGCGTTTTGTGGTCTACTGCACGTGGGGTTCTTAGGAACTGGCAGTTAAGCGTGCTCATGGGAGAGTAGTACTGGCTTGGGTGACCTGTCGGGAAGTCTTCACAAGAGGGCCACAAAGCAAAGCCGTGAGCCTGCGGGCAAAGCGGACAATATTGTGGTCTGAGTAGGCGGGATGTTACAACTTTAGATGGGCAAATTGAGTATCGGGTTAGCTACCCGTTGTTGGTTTAGTAAGGTAACAATGTCATGCGGCTTATTGATGAGATGGCATTTATACATGATCTCATCGTTCTTTTCGGGCTTTAAATGCATAAAAATGTCATAAAATACCATATATATGCTTGTGTTTGTTTACTTGTGTATTTTAGGTATGGATATCGTGAAAAAGACAAAAGATCACAAGTTACAAGGAAAAACGGACACGAGAAACGAAGCCGTACAAAGAACCGGGCCCTAATCATGGAATTCTCAACAAAATACCTTGAAGATTTGAAGACAAACAAGATTGATCCTCATTTATTGAAGAAATGACACTTAAAACCCTTGTATATTGATAATTACAAGTTTGGTCCCTTAAGTTTGTCAAAATTGCAAAAAGGTCCTTCAACTTTGAAGAAATGACAAGATTGGTCCCTCAACAAAATCAATTTGTCATTTATGGTCCCTCATGAAGATTAAGAAGCAAAGAAGACCTTTGAAGATCAAGATTGTCCAAGATCAGCCCTTGAAATTACTCAAAATGGCAAAAATAATCCTTGAAACCTTTTTCCAAAAGATTTGTGCCAAAAATGTAAAAGGTGGAAAGTTATTTACAAAGGAGAAACGGTTTTAGGGCTGAAAAACCTTATTTGCTAAAAATCTCCAAACACAAGGACCAAAGTTGCACACCTTGAAACATTCAAATAAAAAGTGCGCCTAACACTTTTGTTTCCCCTAAAAACGGATCAAAAAGTTTACTGTGCACCTTTCACCCTCCCAGTTTTCACCTCACTTAAAACAAGGTTAAAATGCAATTAACCTTGCCCACGTGTGATTCACACACGCAGAAACAAAACCCACACAAAAAATACCCAATCCCACCACTTTGGACCCTACCCCCAATTCCCCTTTCCACCAATCACAATACAACTTGGTCCCCAAGTTTGGTGACGTTTCCCAAATCAACAGTGGAGGTTAATTGCTTCCTCCCAAAGCAAAATTAAACGATGGAGATCAAAAGGACAGCTCATACACCAAAAATCGTCTAGAAGGAAATAGGGGCATTTTGGAGATTTTCTAGTGATTAGGGTTTTGTTTTTAGGATTCTAGAATAGTCTATGAGTAGTATAAAAGGAGACCCAAGCTTGTGGTGATCCCTTGTTCCAGTTTTTTAGCTTCTCACTTGTAATTCCTTTTTAATAAAATAAAAGTTTGGTTTTTGTGTTAAACAAGTATAATTCCTTTTTAGGTTTGTTAAAAGTTGTGTATTGTGCTGAAAGCTAAGAAACTGAGTTCCACATTTATTTGGTTAAGTATTTTTGATTTTCAAAATTATTTAAAAGGTTTCTGAAATTGAGATTATTTGGTGTAATCTGTTTCAGGGATTAGTGTTAAGAGTATCAGTTTGTTTGGTGATTAAGAGTTTATAAAACGTGTTAAGAAGGTTTAAAAGGTTTTGGAAGTTTTTAAGAAAGAAGAAAAGAAATCAGAATAATATTATATTGCTTGTTTTTTGTGTTTTTTTTCTTTGATTTTCTTAACAAGTTTGAAGGTGTGTTGCTGTTAAAGGATCTGCACCAACCCCAGTTGGTATTGGAGGTGGATTTACATCCACTAGGGCCTTGGATGTAAGGCCCTAAGGTATTTTCTTTTTCCTTTTGAAAAATTTCAGAAAAAGTAGTTCATGTGATCTTGCTTGATTTGATGCTATTGTGTGTTTAATCTGTTTGATTCATGCTCTTTGGTGTTTGTATGCATGCTGTATGATCATAGGATCAGTTTTAGTAAGTTTTAGAAGGCTGTGGTTTGTTAAAAGTTGGAAATCAAAATTTAAAGTGGTGTTTGGATAAGGGTATTAGCAGGTTAGAAAGTTTGATTTGTGTTTTGAAAGGGTGTTAGACCAGTGGATTCAGGTTAAGTTAGGTTGCTAGTTAGTTGGTAGTTAGTTTAGAAAGAGTTTGAAGCTATTTGTGTGGTTAAAAAAGGAAAAGTGTAGCTCAAATCTGCATAACAACTAATCTGCTCATTTTTCCTTAAAATTGTGCTAAGATCTTGATTGCTTGTTAGTGTTAGGGTGATTGAGTTATTGCTATTGCTTGAGTGCTAGTTGGGGAGTGTGTGTGCCAAATTTGGTCATTTGAAGTTCATTAGAGTGCAAGTTATTAGCTCATAAGTCCTCAGACCTAGTTATTTTGTCACAGCAACTTGAAGTGCTTTTGTGTGCTATTGATTTGTGAATTGGTGTTTGCTAAGTGCTTATATTTTGCTATTATTGACTCCTTGTGCTTCAATAAGCACAAGGGTGCCCCCCCTGTCCACAATACATCCACAAATAAGCCAAGCCAAGCTCCTCTTGGCAGCCTAATTGCACAAAGTGAAAAAACTTCACTTGTGTGCTTGCAAACTCAAACCTGTTCACGCTTTGATCTTCAAATTGCTTAAATCTTGGACAAAAAGGAAGTTTGAATTGAGTTTCTAGCTTATTAAGGTCACTGTTTTGATTGGATAAGAAAAAAAAAAAGAAATTTTTAGCAAAAAGGTCACCCGTAGCAGGACTCAAACCCTAGACCTCTCGCTGGAGGGTTAAGAGCTCTACCGCTAATCTAGATGCCTTTTTACGTTTATGTTTGTTTTCAAATGTTATTTAACACGTTTTTGGCTTGTTAGCTTAATATAAAGCCGTAGCTTATTGCTTGAGTTTTGAGCTTATTTATTAAGCTAATTTGGTTTTGCTTATTTTTCCTAGGACCTTTCTTAGATTTGTGATTTTTCTAGCCTATTTTTATATTTTTCCCTTTATTAGATTATTTTTTAGAATTTATTTAATAGCCGGTTTTTATTAAATCATTAAAAAATAGAAAAAAGAGTTTTTATTTTTAGGAAAAATAATTTTTAGCTTTTTAATAAATATTTTGAGGTTTACATTAGGTTTTGGTTTTATAAACTTTAATTTTTAATTTTATATTATTTTAAGGTTTTTTATAAACTTTAAACATTTTTATAAAATTATTAAAAAGGTTTTAGGAGTTTTAATTTGTGTTTTTATCTTAGTTAGAATATTTTAAGATTTTATAATTTTTTTAGAATTAATTTTATTAACTTTTTATTTTTAGTATTATTTTAATATTATTTTATTATTAAAATTTCAAAGTTTTATTTTTTTTATTTTTCATTTTTCTTAAGTTCTTTAGCATTAATTAGGACCTTTTCCATTTTTAGAATATTTTTATAGCTTTTAGATTTATTAGTTTTTAATCATTTCAAATCATTTTTAGAGTTTTAAAAATAGTTTTATTAGCTTTTAATTTTTAGAAAATTACTTTTTAGTCTTTTAATAATATAAGTTGAGTAATAATTCAATAAAATCATATTTTAGACATTTGTATTAGTTGTATTTAATTTTAGGGCTTTAATTAGCATTTAAAATTAAATATTTAATTAATAAAAGGTTTTAAAATATCTTTGTTGGATTTTTGTCTTTATTTATATTATTATTGACTTCTTTTTAATCTTTTATTTATTTTGTTTTTGGTTTTAGCTAAATTTTTAATTTGGGTAGTTTTTCACGGCTTTACGTTTACGTCTTTTTCCTCATAGTGTAATTTTAACGTAACCGTCTTTTCATCCTTTCTTCCCCATCTTTTCAATATTAATCTCAAATAACTACAAGTTAAATCACACACATATACCTCCTTGGGAAACGAACTTTCTCTCCTTTTAAGTGATTGGGTCATTAACACTTGATTTTTCTTAAAGTCATTTGTTCGATACTTACCGCTCATTTTAGTTGCTTGTTTTTCCTAAAGCAAGTATCTAAATTTACCACAATCAATTTTGGCGCCGCTGCCGGGGAGGTGTGTTGTGCTTTAATTTGGAAGCTTTTGTTTTTGATATTATCCATAATAAGTATTTGTGGTAAGTGGAACTCCCTTAACACGTATTATCGGTTTTCTTGGTTTTTCTTGTATAAATATTAATATATTGTATTAAGTATCACAATCAATATACAATATCTCCAAAAGTGTGAAAACACAACCTTAATTGGGATTTGATCTCCTAATTATTGTATTCGAATCTCAAACAAAAAGAAAAAGGCAAAAATAGATAAATACTTTCGTGAAGCTCGATTTTGAAAGATACAAACTATAAGGTGGGTATAAGGCGGGTATTATAAAATATACCCTAAGGAAAAAGGCTCTTAAGTGCTTCGCGCCGCCTCGTTTCCCCGCTTGCTTGTGAGTATTTTAAGATTGAAGGCTAATCGAGGGTTTTGCCGACCAAAGTATTATTACGTATACTATATTTGCTTGGTTTCTTTGTGATTAAACCCTCTTGAACAATTTGGTTTTCACCAAACTTCTAAAGTCATTCGAAGGCGTTCACTCCACGTGATCGTTTTCATTCCTTTGAGGCTTCTTTAATCAAGAGTTTGATTCGAGGAGAGATTTTGTAGATTGTTGTCTACGAAGATACACCAAAATCCAAAAAAAATTAAATATCATCAAAAACACAAAAAAGAATCTTCTTTGCTCACCTCCCATTCTTCGTGAAGTTTATGATCACTCGTAATCAAGCAAAACGAGCTCGTAAACGTCTTCAAAAGCAAGCAAATCAAGGATCGTTGATTGTTGAAGAACCTCCAATTGTTGAACCTATTGTAGAACAAGAAGTCGTCATGGCTAATCGTACTATGATGGAGTTGCTACAAGCACCCACCGAGGGTTTTGGAGAGGCTATTGTTATTCCCGCCATCCTTGCGGAGAATTTCGAGATTAAGACGGGTTTAATGTCTATTTTGCAAGCAAATAAGTTTAGAGGTCACGAGAAAGACAACCCGCATTACCACATTAGGAATTTCAACCGTCTCACCGCTACTAGCAAATTTAAGGATGTTCCACATGACGCCATTAAAATCATGTTGTTTCCATATTCGTTGGATGGACCCGCAAAAATTTGGCTCGAGAAAGAACCGCGAAATTCGATTTTGACATGGGCCGATCTCGTTTCTAAGTTTGTGAACAAGTTTTTTCCACCATCTAAAACAACACACTTAAAAAATGAGATTTCACGATTTGTGCAACGTAATAATGAAAGTTTTTCAATGGCATGGGAACGCTTTAAAGAGATGTTACATGAATGTCCTCACCATGATTTTACGGAATTGCATCAAGTGGATACTTTTTATAATGGGCTTAATGATCATGAACGAGATTATTTGAATGCCGCCGCGGGTGGTAATTTTTTGTGCAAGACGACAAATGAGGCTTTACAAATCATTGAGAATCGATCTAAGGTTTATAGCCCTCGTAACACACCGAGTGTTGCCAATATGGGTTCGTCATCTTCGTCACAATCGTCTCGTAGCATTAACGCCTTACATGATGAAGCTAATGAGGAAAATCGGTTTTTTGATAGATTTGCTAATCTAATGTCCCATTGGAAGGCTCAAGAAGCTTCCAATTCCGCTTCGGTTAAAGCGGTTGCTAAGAGTTGTTTATCTTGTGGGGGAGCTCATGATCTTTCCGAGTGCATTACCGCGGATGGTAACACTTCGAGTGCTTATGTAGCAACGGGAACTTATAACCAAAACGGCCAAGGTTCTCGTCCAAATCAAGCTCCACCAAACCAAAATGTTAATAATTATCGAAACAACAACCAAGGTAATTACCAAGGCAACACACACAGTTACAACAAAGGGAATTATCAAAGTGGGAATGGACAAATCTCTAACCAAAATCAAAACCGTGATTTTCAAAACACTACACAAGGTTTTCAAAATGCTCACACAAAAAATTTGCAAGGAGAATTTTTGGATTATGCAAAAGCAAATGATGCTAAATTTGATAACATGCAACGTGAGATGATTAGCTTAAGGTCCGAATTGAAAAATGAGCTTAAAAATGAACTTGCTAATGAACTTAAAACTCATGCAAACAAAAAGGAAGGAAATGTCCAACGTCTTCAACAAAACCAACAAAAGATGGAATTAGGACAACATGAGATTAAGCAAGAGTTATTAAAAGCGGATGCTAGGCAATCAAAATTTGAGGACCGAATGGCTAAGATGTTTGAAGCTATCATGTGTAAGCCCTCTTCTTCGGGTGGTCTTCCTAGTGATACCATTGCAAACCCGAAGGGAGAAATGAAGGTTATTACTACACGAAGTGGTAAAACTTTCAAGGAACCAATCTCTCGTTCAAGTACTTCTACGGAGAAGGAAATCGAGAAAGAACCCGAGGTGATGGTCGAAAAGGAGCATATTACAATCCCACGAAGTACCGCTCAAACCACACCTACGGTTGAACCAATACCAATTGTGGAACCCTAGTTTCCAAGGCCGTTGCCTAATGACCAACCCACACCACCTTTACCCTACCCTTCGAGATGTAACAAAGAGAAAGCACAAGAACGGAACAATTATCAATTTGAGCTATTTATGAAAATGTTTCGTGACTTTCATTTTAACATAAGTTTTGCCGACGCTCTTATCATGATGCCTCGATTTGCCGCAAACTTCAAAAGTATGCTTAACAACAAAGAGAAGTTACAACAATCGTCTAGTTGTTCATCGGTTTTTCTAAGCCGCATACCACAAAAAGTCGGTGATCCCGGTAAATTTTTGATTCCGTGTGCAATTCAAGATATGGAGGAATGCTACGCCTTGGCCGATCTTGGTGCTAGTATTAATTTAATGCCTCTCGAGATTTTCAAATCGCTTTCACTTCCGGCTCTTACTCCTTCGAACATGTCTATCGAGATGGCCGATCATTCTACGATTTTAGCATGTGGAATAGCCGAGGACGTTTTTGTTAAAGTCGGAAAGTTTTACTATCCCGTTGACTTTATCGTTGTAGACATTCCCATCGATCAAAAAGTTCCTCTCATTTTGGGTCGTTCATTTTTGGATACATCAAGAGCACTTATCGATGTTCATGCTCGAAAAATCACCCTTCGTTTCAATGAGGAAGAACTTGTCATCAATGCAACACAAAACTCCAATCTTTCTCATGTCTATTCTATTGCAACTTTAAACCATGGTGACTCGACCAATGTCATTTGCAAAGAATTTTCACCAAGAGTTTTAGGAAATGTCGCCAAAAACAATTTACCATTTCCTCCGCCGGTGGAGGTTATGAGTGCAAAGCCTACAAAGAAGAAACCATCAATACTTGAATCGAAAAATCCTTCGCCTCATCTCGAACATTCATTTTTGAAAAGTGTTGATAAGTTGCCGGTTTCTACGGAAGATCTTTCGGATGATGAATATGTTGACCCCGATGGGGAGGTTTTCTTCGTCGATAAACGTTTTGAGAACTTGCCACCACCAAAACCAAAACGGTTTCAAAATGTGAGAATTTTTAGTGTGACTAACATCGTCTTAGAAACACCGAATATTTCCGACATAATCAAAAAGGGTTTTCATAAGGAGAGTTCAAAAGATAACAAAGGAAAAGATCTTAAATGTGATTTAATTGATTTTTCTACAAATCTAACTCCGTCATCACCGCGTGCTTTGAGTGCTACAAACTCGTCTACTCCTTTTGACGATGTTTTGTGTGGTTCTAGTATGGGGGAAGCCCCTTATGTTCCCTCATCCTTGTCCACCGAGGACGAGATTTTCGATCCCGGAATTTCATGTAGAGGGAAATCTCGGTCTTCCACCGATGCAATAAATGGAAACTATATCTATTTGCTTGGTGCGAGTCTACCTCGAGTAGCTCAAACGTTTGACTTACCAATTGTCTCACCCTTCTACTTCTCATCTATTTTCTTCAAACTCTTTGAGTTTATGGCACATGTTGAAGTGGCGTTAAATTGTTTTTCCAATAAAAACGAGAACGCCATCTTCGACCCCGGTATTTTGCATCATCTAAGGACTTAGTCCTTTATACCGGTTGCTTTTTGGGCCTTGTTTATCATGTAAGCCCCGCCAAAAATTGACCATACCATGATTTCCCTAAATGTTCACATTTTGAGGGGATCGAGTCAAGCTCATGACTCGGTAATCAAAAACGAGGTGCCTCGTGGGGGAAATCCCATGCTTATCTTTTATATTCACTAATAAGGGGACTTGTACCCTTCCAACTCGTTGTCTCGTGGTTGTTTGTGATTGTGTTATCTAGATCATCATCATCATCTACGATTGAAGACTCTCGTGTTCGTTTACGTGAGCCTCCATCGTTCGTTTGAAGAAGTTTTTCACGAATCCATGACATATCCTTTATTGTTCTAACAATTATCTTTTAGCATAATTAATAAACGGCTTTAGATATATTGTTGATCACCCTTTCCATGCTAGATCCTAAGCATTCGATTCTTCGTCTCTAGTATGGGGGTGCTCCACCTTTAGACTCGAAACATTGAGGACAATGTTTACTTTTAGTATGGGGGGGTGAATAGGTACTTGCTTTGCTACGCCCTCACGCTTTCCAATTTTCAATGTTTTGTTTTGCTAATAAGGCTAAAAATGGCCAAATTTTAAAATTTTTCTTAGATTTCATAAGTGTTTTTAAGACACGAATGTATATTTTCCGATGGGTAGAATAAGAGTTAATTTTTGACTTGATGGGCATTTGGAGCCATTTACATTCCTTAACCCGCTCAATTCAAGTTTTGCTAGACTTTTATATAGGGAGCTTTAAAATGCGAAAGTCTTAATTCATTCGGGTTAAGAACAAGAACTTTTCGCAAGTTCCTATAATTGATTCTAGAAAGTCACTTATCAAGGGAACTTTAAAACGCATTCTCTAAACTTGAAAAAGTCCAAGAAAGTGCAAGATCCTATAGGTGGCTTGAAAACCCAAAACTTTGATTTGATATAGTCTTAATGAAAGCTAATCCAAATTTGGCTTAATTTTGACTTGCATGGCTAAGTATTCACGAGTCTCTTTAATTAGAGGTCTTTATATAGTGAAGAACGAGAAATGATAGAGTTAGACAAGTGATCATGCTAAACGTAGAACATGAAAATGTTCTTTCAAAAACTCATATGTTTTTAATTGTGGCTTTTTCTTCCCATAAGATCAATGCATTAGGAATAAAACATAATTGCAATAAGTAAGGTCGTACGATTTGAAAGGTTACTTAGCCTCTAGCGCAAGATCGTTTAAAAGTTGCTCGGGGTTGAATAGAGTTCATAGCCAAGGCATAACTTATTGAAGCGGGACGCGAAGATTGGTGATCATCCAAAAAGGCCCTAACAAGGCATGAGGAGCTCTATTTTTGCTAAAGATCCAAAGATGATGTGAAGTATCATTATTCCAAAATCAATATGAAGGATCGAGACACACGACGAGAAGCAATTACTCCCCTAAAGAATGGAGAAAGTCAATCCAAAAAGACCCTAACAAGGTATGAGGATAAATATATCCAAGTCCGAAAAGGAGGCGGATCGTTGTATATCAAAACCCAAAGTAAAGATTGAAGAAAAATGATGAAGTCGTGGTCCTATATGAAGAATCTCTCAAAAACGTCAAGTGAAGAAATTCCAAAATATGAAGAGAAGACCATTATTTCAAGAACGTCTTCCCAAGATTTGAAGTATGAAGTACATGCCAAATATCGGTCCGAGAAAGGTCTCAAATCGTGAAACGAGTTATGCCAAGATATGAACTTAAGGAGATACACGAGAAGCCGTTTTAAAAGATTTTGTCCTTCGGCTAACTATTGATCAAATCGTGCTACTTTGCTTTCGGACTAATAACTACTCAAATAAGTCAAATATGTATCACTTGTGATCCATGATAAATAGATAAAAAATGCTAGTAACCCATTTCCTTTTATAATAACTAGGATTGCGGGGAGAAAAAGTATTACACAATTTGGGCGTATGAGTAGTGTTAGCATTGTGACTTGTACCAACAATGATCTTGTTTTTGCACTTAGCATGGAATGTATGACAATCAAGGATGACGAAATTTACTCTAAGGGACATTAACTTGTTTCTATTCTTTGACCCTAAAAGTCACCTTTTGGTAATGAAAATCATACATTATGTCTTTACACATTCTCGTAGTATGTTGCAAGTCTTTTACTCTTCAATAAAGGTTAATAAAATTGAATTTTGGTGATGCTTAGATACTTTATTCTAGCATTGCGTGAGGGCACGGCAATGGCTTAGTATGGGGGAGTGATGAGATGGCATTTATACATGATCTCATCGTTCTTTTCAGGCTTTAAATGCATAAAAATGTCATAAAATACCATATATATGCTTGTGTTTGTTTACTTGTGTATTTTAGGTATGGATATCGTGAAAAAGACAAAAGATCACAAGTTACAAGGAAAAACGGACACGAGAAACGAAGCCGTACAAAGAACCGGGCCCTAATCATGGAATTCTCAACAAAATACCTTGAAGATTTGAAGACAAACAAGATTGATCCTCATTTATTGAAGAAATGACACTTAAAACCCTTGTATATTGATAATTACATGTTTGGTCCCTTAAGTTTGTCAAAATTGCAAAAAGGTCCTTCAACTTTGAAGAAATGACAAGATTGGTCCCTCAACAAAATCAATTTGTCATTTATGGTCCCTCATGAAGATTAAGAAGCAAAGAAGACCTTTGAAGATCAAGATTGTCCAAGATCAGCCCTTGAAATTACTCAAAATGGCAAAAATAATCCTTGAAACCTTTTTCCAAAAGATTTGTGCCAAAAATGTAAAAGGTGGAAAGTTATTTACAAAGGAGAAACGGTTTTAGGGCTGAAAAACCTTATTTGCCAAAAATCTCCAAACACAAGGACCAAAGTTGCACACCTTGAAACATTCAAATAAAAAGTGCGCCTAACACTTTTGTTTCCCCTAAAAACGGATCAAAAAGTTTACTGTGCACCTTTCACCCTCCCAGTTTTCACCTCACTTAAAACAAGGTTAAAATGCAATTAACCTTGCCCACGTGTGATTCACACACGCAGAAACAAAACCCACACAAAAAATACCCAATCCCACCACTGTGGACCCTACCCCCAATTCCCCTTTCCACCAATCACAATACAACTTGGTCCCCAAGTTTGGTGACGTTTCCCAAATCAACAGTGGAGGTTAATTGCTTCCTCCCAAAGCAAAATTAAACGATGGAGATCAAAAGGACAGCTCATACACCAAAAATCGTCTAGAAGGAAATAGGGGCATTTTGGAGATTTTCTAGTGATTAGGGTTTTGTTTTTAGGATTCTAGAATAGTCTATGAGTAGTATAAAAGGAGACCCAAGCTTGTGGTGATCCCTTGTTCCAGTTTTTTAGCTTCTCACTTGTAATTCCTTTTTAATAAAATAAAAGTTTGGTTTTTGTGTTAAACAAGTATAATTCCTTTTTAGGTTTGTTAAAAGTTGTGTATTGTGCTGAAAGCTAAGAAACTGAGTTCCACATTTATTTGGTTAAGTATTTTTGATTTTCAAAATTATTTAAAAGGTTTCTGAAATTGAGATTATTTGGTGTAATCTGTTTCAGGGATTAGTGTTAAGAGTATCAGTTTGTTTGGTGATTAAGAGTTTATAAAACGTGTTAAGAAGGTTTAAAAGGTTTTGGAAGTTTTTAAGAAAGAAGAAAAGAAATCAGAATAATATTATATTGCTTATTTTTTGTGTTTTTTTTCTTTGATTTTCTTAACAGGTTTGAAGGTGTGTTGCTGTTAAAGGATCTGCACCAACCCCAGTTGGTATTGGAGGTGGATTTACATCCACTAGGGCCTTGGATGTAAGGCCCTAAGGTATTTTCTTTTTCCTTTTGAAAAATTTCAGAAAAAGTAGTTCATGTGATCTTGCTTGATTTGATGCCATTGTGTGTTTAATCTGTTTGATTCATGCTCTTTGGTGTTTGTATGCATGCTGTATGATCATAGGATCAGTTTTAGTAAGTTTTAGAAGGCTGTGGTTTGTTAAAAGTTGGAAATCAAAATTTAAAGTAGTGTTTGGATAAGGGTATTAGCAGGTTAGAAAGTTTGATTTGTGTTTTGAAAGGGTGTTAGACCAGTGGATTCAGGTTAAGTTAGGTTGCTAGTTAGTTAGTAGTTAGTTTAGAAGGAGTTTGAAGCTATTTGTGTGGTTAAAAAAGGAAAAGTGTAGCTCAAATCTGCATAACAACTAATCTGCTCATTTTTCCTTAAAATTGTGCTAAGATCTTGATTGCTTGTTAGTGTTAGGGTGATTGAGTTATTGCTATTGCTTGAGTGCTAGTTGGGGAGTGTGTGTGCCAAATTTGGTCATTTGAAGTTCATTAGAGTGCAAGTTATTAGCTCATAAGTCCTTAGACCTAGTTATTTTGTCACAGCAACTTGAAGTGCTTTTGTGTGCTATTGATTTGTGAATTGGTGTGTGCTAAGTGCTTATATTTTGCTATTATTGACTCCTTGTGCTTCAATAAGCACAAGGGTGCCCCCCCCCCCCTGTCCACAATACATCCACAAATAAGCCAAGCCAAGCTCCTCTTGGCAGCCTAATTGCACAAAGTGAAAAAACTTCACTTGTGTGCTTGCAAACTCAAACCTGTTCACGCTTTGATATTCAAATTGCTTAAATCTTGGACAAAAAGGAAGTTTGAATTGAGTTTCTAGCTTATTAAGGTCACTGTTTTGATTGGATAAGAAAAAAAAAAGAAATTTTTAGCAAAAAGGTCACCCGTAGCAGGACTCGAACCCTAGACCTCTCGCTGGAGGGTTAAGAGCTCTACCGCTAATCTAGATGCCTTTTTACGTTTATGTTTGTTTTCAAATGTTATTTAACACGTTTTTGGCTTGTTAGCTTAATATAAAGCCGTAGCTTATTGCTTGAGTTTTGAGCTTATTTATTAAGCTAATTTGGTTTTGCTTAATTTTCCTAGGACCTTTCTTAGATTTGTGATTTTTCTAGCCTATTTTTATATTTTTCCCTTTATTAGATTATTTTTTAGAATTTATTTAATAGCCGGTTTTTATTAAATCATTAAAAAATAGAAAAAAGAGTTTTTATTTTTAGGAAAAATAATTTTTAGCTTTTTAATAAATATTTTGAGGTTTACATTAGGTTTTGGTTTTATAAACTTTAATTTTTAATTTTATATTATTTTAAGGTTTTTTATAAACTTTAAACATTTTTATAAAATTATTAAAAAGGTTTTAGGAGTTTTAATTTGTGTTTTTATCTTAGTTAGAATATTTTAAGATTTTAGAATTTTTTTAGAATTAATTTTATTAACTTTTTATTTTTAGTATTATTTTAATATTATTTTATTATTAAAATTTCAAAGTTTTATTTTTTTTATTTTTCATTTTTCTTAAGTTCTTTAGCATTAATTAGGACCTTTTCCATTTTTAGAATATTTTTATAGCTTTTAGATTTATTAGTTTTTAATCATTTCAAATCATTTTTAGAGTTTTAAAAATAGTTTTATTAGCTTTTAATTTTTAGAAAATTACTTTTTAGTCTTTTAATAATATAAGTTGAGTAATAATTCAATAAAATCATATTTTAGACATTTGTATTAGTTGTATTTAATTTTAGGGCTTTAATTAGCATTTAAAATTAAATATTTAATTAATAAAAGGTTTTAAAATATCTTTGTTGGATTTTTGTCTTTATTTATATTATTATTGACTTCTTTTTAATCTTTTATTTATTTTGTTTTTGGTTTTAGCTAAATTTTTAATTTGGGTAGTTTTTCACGGCTTTACGTTTACGTCTTTTTCGTCATAGTGTAATTTTAACGTAACCGTCTTTTCATCCTTTCTTCCCCATCTTTTCAATATTAATCTCAAATAACTACAAGTTAAATCACACACATATACCTCCTTGGGAAACGAACTTTCTCTCCTTTTAAGTGATTGGGTCATTAACACTTGATTTTTCTTAAAGTCATTTGTTTGATACTTACCGCTCATATACGTTCTTTTGTTTTCCTAAACAAGAGTCGTATTTTTACTACAATCACTTATAATAATCCAAAACTAACGAAATACTACTAGACACTCCGAATTACGATGTATTACCTGACTAGCAATACAGGGTCATACTATTGATATTATGTTCGTGTTTTTGGTTTTCATAACCATATTCATATAACGGTTTTTATTTTCATACAACGTCATAAGACATATTGTATGATGTTTTTACGACATTGGCTCGTATACTGATTTTTAAGGCAAATGCCTATATTGTGATTTTCGATAAGGATTTGTATAAAATGACTTTGGCTATTTTATGGCCTATTAAAATGATTTGTAAAAAATGATTTTCAGTAATAATTTTATACTGATATTGTTTTGATGGATTTTATTAAAATCTATGAATTCACTCGGCGTTATCGCTGACCTTTTCTTTTAACATGTTTTATCTCAGGTACTTGAAGGTAGTTCTCGGGAAGACGACAAGAATTTATGGCCCGCACTTAAATTATAATTTCCATTCAAATGTTTGTAAAACCTGTATTAAATACAATGACTTGGGACCTATGTAACTTTGATATTTATGAATGGAAATGCTTTATTATTAAGCGATGCAATTTTTATGCGTTGTCTATGATGTGAGTAATGTGCTATCCCGTAACACCAACGAGTCTTCCGCTGTATTGAGTTGTATAAATTTGGGGGTGTTACAGTTTGGTACCAGAGCTCTCGTTATAGAGAACGAAATATTTTTAAAACGAAGGTTTTGAATAAAACTTTTCAAAATCTTTTAACTATAAACATTTTTCTAAAATGTCTAAAAATCTTTTGACTATAACCGTGCCGAAGAATTCCTGAGTTACCGACAAGGCCAGACTGAGAAGTGTTATTTTAATATATATATATATATAACTTGGATTATATATATATGATGTAATTTTATTACATGATTGTTTGATGATTATTTTGATATTTATCCGAGGTATTTATACGACGTAGATTGTCACAAGGAACCCTAAATCCCCTAGTAAATTAATCGAAGCTATTCTCGTAGAAATTCTAGCTATCCTAGATCTAAACCAAGTTGTGGATATTTATGATCCCAATAAAATGGTTAATATTCATAGAAATGTAGATATTAGTTGATTGTGATCTTGAAAAAGAATTGGTGAGATTAAATCTGATATCGATGTCATGACGATCTTTCCTTATAGAGTGAAGTTTGACAAAACGTTACCACCTAGAAAGATGTCATCTGATTCGTTGTCATCCAATTCTTAAATTTGAAATCGAAAGGGTTAATGTTGTACTTGTGGCTGTCAATGGAACCATTACCCAAATGCCTCATGCCACTAGTACCTTTCCGAGAAGTCTAATTGACTGATCGAGTCATTTCATACTAGCGACTCATTTGATAATTGTTGTTGTAAGAGCTATAGGATTGGAAATTAAGTGTTGATCATATCGAGCTTTTATTGCCCTTTTAAGGTTTATGAATAAGGTTAAAAGTATTGGAGAATGAGGTAGGATATCGCATTGAGTATAAGTTGATTGAAAATTTGAATAAAGTAAAATTTAACCTGTATGGAATATGAGATTGTTAATAGAAGTCGTTAAGTTCTATGATTATAAGGTTTTAAATGATTGTTAGTTCACGTTAAGGGTTGTTCCTATACCATTGTCCAATGACGAGGATGCCCAGTGTCCAAGAAATAAATTGAAGAAATCTTCTTCTGAATTGGGACCGATGGATCTTCCGGGACAGGTGGGACACCTAATGACTCTTGTAGATTAGTATTCATTGTGGTATCTTTTCAAAATCCCTAACTTAACTGAGATATCAGTTGGTAGGATGAGTTCTGAGAATTGTATGACATAGTGACACGTAATGTGTTACGGTACAATTTTGACTTATTTGTGATTAATAAAAAGACTACCTTTGATTGCTAAATTCTACATGTATCGATGTTATCTATCTTTTCTTGCTTGTCTCTAATGCTCACATTAGTGATGCAACCATTGAAAAAGTACTCATCTTGAATCGAGTTACGTTGTGAATTATTCTTTTGAGTGCCATCGAGATCATGAACCTCATGATTAATTGGCTAAGCTCATTTCCTATTGTATTGTAGTTAAGTTCTTGGTGAACAACTCTTCATCACCCTTTTGCAGATCACACATTGTTTTTATAAAGTTAAAACGGTATCCTTTGAGAAAATTTAATTTTCATCAGAATAAGGATTATTCAAAGTGAGATTTATAAGTGATTGATATCAAAATGAAGTTGTTTATGAAACGCTTTGGAAACTTAATTGTTTTCATAATAAAGAAAATCTTTGTAAATTTATTCTTGATTCTTATTTAAGAATTAAGCATGAAAATATTTTTTTTATAAACATGATGATGAAATTTTGACGAACTGAGTATTGCATCGTTAATCTTGAAATTGTATATAGCTGCGCGCCTACATACAATTTGGAATGGACCATGCAAGGCTGATTAGTAGTCACGAAAAAACTAATGAATAAACACTACATTTTCTTTGAAGATTGTGAAAGATTAAATTTTATGAGATCTGCAATAAGTGAAAAATAGGGACATAGTGTTAGGGACACCTACATATGTGCCCGTACTATTTATTCTTCTGAGTCGAATTTACTCATCTGTGGAAATTGTCTTATTTGACAATTGACAATTCTTTCTTGTCCAATTCCCCCGTAGTGAGATTCTTAGGAAAAGTATCCGATTACCGAGTGTTGAGACCCGACTGGGTGTATTGACGTTCTTATCATTTCTTTTGATTTGATTTCATTTGAATGATATGGGTAACGATCCGAGGAGCTTTCGAATGCGTACTCAAATTATGAAAACATGGGATATATTCATATTCATTAAATGTTTTCATCTGTATCTGATTTGAAATTCTATCGCGTAGATTATGCGTTGACCTTACTCTTTTAAGGTTAGTTATGTCTCCTGATATCCTGGATTTTGTGAAGAATTATGAGTTATTATTAGTCTTTTGAGAAGTTCACATCTTATCGACGGCAATGCAACTGGAAAGTTGATAGTGCCCGTAGAATGGATTGATTGATTATGACATGACGACATTGTCTTAATTGATGGGAACTCGAATAGAATTCCCCTAAATGATAAGATGTTGATTATCAAAAGTAATCTAAATAATTCTTGATGGATGACCATATCCTGTATTAAGACTTGAAATTATACCGTGATGGTTGTGAATTAGTCATAGATATTATAACCTAGAAAGAACCTAATATGAATGTATTAAAAGATGTTTATGTTATCTGAAACTTTAGTAAGTATTTGTTGATGAATTACCTAGACTTTCGCCATTAAGGCAAGTAGAAATTGGTATTGATTATATTCCCGGTGCTGCACCTGTGGCGTGTGCACTGTACGTCAGCACCATCTGAATTAAAGGAATTACCGTACAACTGAGAGAGTTGTCGGAGAAAGATTTTATTCTACCAAACCTGTCATCATGAAGAGCTATGGTGTTATCATTCCTTATATTTATAGATTACTGTAAACTGAGTAAATTGACAATCGAAAACGATATCCATAACTCGAAATGGAAGATTTGTTCGATCATTTACAAGGTTTTTGATCCTCAGCATGGTTATCATCAACTTCGCATCTGCGAAAAAGATTATCTATTCCAATCATTACATCCAAAACTTGTAATGAACATTATGAGTTTCGCGTGATGTCGTTTGGATTGACTAATACACATGTAGCATTCATAATTTGGGTGAATCACGTGTGTAGGCTGTGATTTGATAAATTCATGCTCGTGATCATTAAGGACCATTTGTTTGTTTATAAGAATAAGAATGAGTTAATAATTATTTATAGATTGCCCTAAATTGGCCGAACAATGAAAACCTGTACCTTGAATAATTGATATGTGATTAAAGACTTAAACCTTTACATTATTTGACTATGTGATTAATAGATAATGGAATCTATATTGACTTTTCAAAAATTAAGAGCCCTTTTAAGACTTTGGATTTTACCAAAAAGAAATGGAAATATGTTTTGACAAATGTTTTAACAAAGGATTTTAAGGGATCATTCCCTTATAACCAAAACATTTAACTAAACTCTTGTTTAGGGGTAAATGTTTTTGCATACCTTAAGACAACCCAAGAAGGAATGAGGAAACCTATTTAAACCATAACTTGAAATTTGAAACAAAAATTTTTGCTTTTCAACTAAGAAAATTTTGACCAAAATATAA